>JBCFYV010000935.1:13044906-13644906 GCA_039000515.1 Timema cristinae
GCGTACCCGTGCTTGATAATTTTGATAGCGAATGTTCACTGGTTTCTGGTGTGACGTCATACGTACGCTCCATTGAATGGATTGTATGTATTTGCTTCACCCGTCAAGTGAAATTTTGGTATTTTGTTTGGGTTTTAAAACTTTGGTAGCTTTACTAAATTACTCTTCGATTTTCCTCACCCACTTCTGTGGTTACATAGCCTTAAGCAATACTATAGACTTAAACTAGACTGCCGATGACGGGGCTCGAATCTCGGTGGGGTGTACTGAGGTTTTCCAAAATGGTTTTCCACTCTCTCTTCACGAAAATGCAAGGTATATCTCTTCTAAATTATAACCATCTAACCCATAAAACCATTAGCATAATTAGTACATAGGCCCCTAAGGGTACAACGCAAACGGGTGATAAGATTTATTGCTAGAATATATCTATTTCAGATATCTAAGAAGTTTTTAAACTAGTTTGAAATATCATGGTCATTACCTTGACATATTTAATGTTTAATCATAAATGTATGTTTGTTTGCGCTGAATCGCATTACTCATTGTGCTGACAACATATTTTATTTACCCTTACTGACAAACTGCTTAAGAATTAGGAGGTTTTCCTAATCATCAATTTAAACAATTACAAGAATGTTATTGGGTTACATTTTGATTAATTTAGTAACTATTTACATAAATACATACGTACATTGGTACCATTTATTATTATTATTATTATTATTATTATCATTATTATCACCACGTCTTACTGCCCGTTCGGGTTGTACGCACTTACGATCATGTGTAATGGTAGGGTGATTGTGAGATGAAATGGAGGACCTACAGTTTAACGTGGAATCCGAACCACGGTGGAGGCCTGGCATTCCCCACATTCACAAGTTGTGATTATTACATGCCTTGTCAGAGGTGAAGGAAGGGTTTGGTAATCAGATAAATCTGTGCGGGACCGAGGATTGAACCCCGGACCCAGCTCAGAAGTCTGACACCTTACCCCTAGATCACCAGGTCACCGGGACCCACATCTATATAATCATAAATATATATTAAATAATATACAAATATATATACATATGTAAGTATTTATATATATATATATACAAATATATACATGCATAACTAATTATGTCGTTCCCTACGAGGAATGCAAGAAACTGTACATATGACTAAAAAAAACAACTTCACTAAGTAATCCACAGTAACGTTCTCCATACTTACTTATCCTATATACACACACACTTATATAGATAAGTTAAATACAAGATAAATTGTAAAAGCCAATCCTAGAATTAGGAAATAAATATTTTCTAAAATTTGTTACAAAGGTTGAGTACGGTACTTTTAACGATTTTATGTACATTTATTTATTACTACTCTTATTATTACTACTAAATAAAAAGCTAGGGACACTGTATTTCCAGCCCAAATTAATTAAGTTATATTCAATAAAATATATTTTTTGAAATTTGTTTTAAGATTTATATTTAACTTTAACAAATATTTTTAAAATGTAATTTGATAATTTTAAATATGTCACCACTTGGCCACATCAGTCAGTGGTACTTTTTAAGAAAAATATTAAATATGAGTCAAACATATATAAAAATGTTGCCATATGTCTAAACTAAACTGGAAAGGATTTAAGAGCCGATCTTTCTACCGATAACCCTTTAGCTTTAAGAAAATTGATGTTAAACCAGAAAACTCGTCAATTTGTAAATTTCTGAATTTTTTACTTGACAGCAGGAGATTTAGATCAGTATTATATTTTTTTATTCTAAAATATATTTTTTAAATTCTACTTTATTTTCACTTTCCTTCCACCCTCGGATAGATAAGTAGTGTTATAGTTAAAAAAAAAAAATGAGCGTGATATTTGATAATTTCAACTGAAACAAAAAAATTGTTTTCGCTTGTCGTCTGTCTGTCTTGGCCATTTTAATGATCTGAACAAAACTTAGTTTATTAGGTTTTTATAAGATTCTCTCGGAGTTGATGGGATTATATAAAATCTAAAGGGTAGCTACCGTAGGGCATAAAAAAATATTTTTGCGAATTCTGCACGTACTATTTTTATCAAATCTTGTATCTATACGCTGTTTAACGTTACAAACAAAACTGAGTTCCTCGCTTTCCCACTTAAAATGGCTTTAAGGGTATTTGCCTAAGAGAAATTTCCAATTTTGATGGCATTTTCACAATTATTTGCGATGTAAAATAACTTGCAGATGTAAATTGGTACCAAAAAAAATTAAATCTCTTGATTAAAATATATTTTTTATAAAATCATTAGTTTCTTAAACTATAAGAATATACATATATATTATTTTATGAAGCTCTTTGAAAACCAAAATGTATTTTTATGACAGGTGTTAGCTATCATTTGGTTTCGTCGCACATTAAGCTTAAATAATAGTAATTATAATAATTATAGTGATTGTTAGGCTCATTGTTGAACATAAATTTCTTTTTTTTTTTCAAAATAATTCTGTAACAATTTCTATTATTCCATTTATGTTCTTATGTGGAGTATTTCAACCAAAATTTAATATTATTTAGTTTCCCAAAAATTAAGATGTTTTATTAGATGTATCTATTTTGAGATAAGAGAGAGAAAGAAAGTCTCTTTGGTGCATTTTAACTTTTTTCTTATTTGGTCTAAATTTTACCTATATTTGAAATAAATATAGGAAATCGAATCAAGAGGCATCATCTGGTTAATACTGTACTACCTTACCCAGCTAGCTGTAATCTGTACGATGAAATGGACTCTTAAGTACAAGTTTTTTTTATAAAATATGGGTTTAATTGTTAAGCTTTACGTAAGAGCAAAAATATTTCAAAGTTTTAGTGTCACTTTCAAAATTAAATTTAGCCTATCCTGCCTCCTTAAACTAATTGTGTAAGTTATGAATAACCGAAATGGTCATTAAAACGTTCAGTGCGAAGTAAAATAGGGATGTATTTGATTAACTTTAACCCAAATCTCACCCGAAGACTCACTAAGAGGTAGAAAAAAAAACCTTCTACCTACCTGGTTGGCGTTAGTCTCGGGATCAGATCTAGTGCTATAGGAGATGTAATATAATAGTCTATTACGTTTGTCAAAAAATTACCTCCCTCGGTTGTTTTTTTTCTGGTTTGTTTTCCTGTCTACTTCTAAAAATTCCCCCACACCCCTCCCCCTCCTGCAGGCTCCTTGACAGTAATGGGGTCGCATCTCTTGTTCCAATTTCTCCAGAAAATGTCTGGAGCCAAGTCTCTTGGAAAGAGAAGACCAGGTTGTACTCGTCAAGAAACATCACATTTTGTAATACTTACATTTCTAGCTTTAAAATGTTTTTAGATTAAAGATTTAGTTTCGTTAACTATCTTTTTTAAATTACGTATTAAACCAAAAATACATATATTAATTCAAATTAAATTAATTTATTGTTTAATTGAGTATCTAAAGGTTGAATCTTGTGTTAATTTGTTGAATAATTATTAAAAATAGCATAAATCTACATATTTTGAGGAGAAGGGTTTATTTAGTTTGCCTTAAAGATGGTAGCCTATTCAAAACAAATAAATAATTTTAAATTAACTAGGATGTAATGATAAATGACCATCCAGACATAGAGTATAATTTTATACTCAAAAGATTTTTTATAAAATATTAAAAGCTTGTTTAACATCTCATATTGTAAATTTTATACATTCCAAAGGGCAATTAAAGCTAGTAGTTATACTGTCTGTCTTGTATTAATATAAAGCAACACCAGATTTCACACATATTATTTATAATAATTAAATTGTGATAATATTACTCAAAGCCCTCTTTGTGTTTGTAATTAAAGTCAAATACAATAATTAAGTATCCGTTGCTACCATAAACACGTCATACAACGTTAAATACCGCGACACTTAAAGCTTTTATCTGGGGACCCATCTTCAATTTATGTGCGACTGAATGGTTAGCGTTTTAGTTCAGAACGTTGGATAGGAGAAGATAGCTAAAAGCGTGTAACCTCTGAGTTATAGCTTTCATTCCACGCTTTGGGGGGCTAAATAAAGAGTAAGCTTGCTCCCCAATTATGAATACAATTACAAAAATTATTTAACTGGCGTATCCTGTATTATTATTATTATTATTATTATGATTAATAATAATAATAAAATAATACTATTAGTTTTATTATCATTTAGGTGAAAAAACAAGTTTATATAAAATCTGTCCTTAGCGTTATTTAAATAAATATAACTTAAACAAAGTGAAAAACGAATGATATTGAGAAGGTATGGTTGAGTGATTGTGTAGGAGAAACAATGAAGTATATTATTAAAGATAAAAACCAATAATACAATCGTGGTGAATACACTACTTTTTTGTTGGATTCCTCCAATAGAAATACACACAGCAGTGATCACGTGGTCTAATGCGTTACTCTCATGGTAGACTAGATTGCCGGTGGTTTAGAGATAGCAGTTCAAATATATATCGGGTGTACTGAGATTATTTATTATTCTGAATGTCTTACCACTTTCCCTGCACGCAAATGTGGTACATTTACTCTAAAATGCTGCCGTCCTCTCTAAGACTAGATGGGGATAAAGTACAAACTCTCATACACCAGTAGCCAAACAAAGTATATAAAGTATACCCTACCTGCTTCGGTGGCCGCATGGTATAAAGTGTCAGTCTCGTGTTGAACACAGACTGCCAATGACAGTGAGATTGAGGCTCGGACCCCTGTCGCGTGTATTCAGGGGGATTTTATCAAAAGGGGTTTCCGCTCTCATTTCATGCAACTGCAGGTACAATTCATTTAAACTCAACCTTCTTAATCTTTGAAACTATATAACTTAAAGTAGTAAGTGTGTATGTGTACAACCCAAACAGGAAGTAGGACGCAATAATAAGAATGTGCACTTTCTAAGCACGGGTAAACAAGTTTAAGGACTAAAGTTCTGTCTAAGCCTTGAAAAAATACACTTTTCATTAAAGAGGCAACGCTAGGGTCAGAAATTTTAATTTAGTCCTTTTATCCATGCTTTTTTCTTACTTGTCTTACAGACTTTACAAACTATATTAATCTGACTACGCTAAAGGGATAAGGATGTGTAAAGTTGAATTAATGATTGTAATCTGGAATAGTCACTATCTAAATATATTTAAATGCACGACTTACGTTTTTGGATTCTGACTGACTAAACGTACGCCTTGATCCTTCCAGATACGCGTGTGCTAGTTATTGGTGGATGCAAAATTCTACTGTATTGTATGCCTGTACCATGTAAGTACATGTCCTACCAATTTGTTATGATGAGGTTACAGGTGAAATAAATATAACATTTGTTATAGATATTACCAAACAATTTTAGTGGCACATGGTATAAGGCATAGCTCTCGCAATAGTCAGGACTGCTGATGACAGGTCAATCAGGCTTGGTTCTGGGCGAGTGTAGACTGATACTTTTTCCTAAATGACTTTCAACTCTCCTTCCTTGCAAATGCAGGTACATTTCTCATAAATTCAACCTTAATAATTCATAATACTTTATAACAGTTAGTACTATGGCGTATAATACGAACAGGTAGTAAGACAGGGTGCAACATATATATATATATATATATATATATATATATATATATATATATATATATATATATATATATTAATTTAATTGATTTACTAAGATACGTAGTTGTGAATAAAATTTAAAAAATAGTAATAGCATTTATACAATTTATGATAAAGTTCTAATTGGTGTGGCTGAAACACATCCCTCGTGTTTGACTGGGGAAAAGCGAGTTGGAGAGATTTATTCATCATTGTATTGGTTGACTTTGACACAGCAAGACCTTCAAGACCTTATCTTGTCTTGAGTCGCAAAGTTGCTTGCTACTCCTCCATTGCTAAAAAATGGATTCACCGATATAGTGCCCGTGTTTAACCTGAACAGGTAGTAAGACGTGGTGATAAAAAAAAGAAGTAGATGGTACTGTTCATCGCACAGATTTTCTGCCGTTTTTAGCTTAAGATAAACATTTACCAAATACTCAAATAAGATTTGTGAAACGAGATAATGGGTTTATACATTGTTGTAAAAACATTACACTGATGATCATTATTGAAATAAATACACTGTTACTTATTTTATGGCATTAGGAAATAGGAACACATTTAAAGAAATATTGAAAAAAAGAGAATCATTTTGGTCCACCAAAGAGCATTAGAATCAAATTAATTTTCAAATCCTAAATAAAAGGTACCCATATAAACTTTCTTAAAACTCAGAAACTATTAGTTATAAAAAAATATATTTCAAATTGAAGATTGTTGCCTCTGATAGCACTACAACTTTACAATGATACGTTATTTCGTATCTCAAATAGTCGTGGAGAAATGATCAAAATTGGAAGATTTCTCAAGTGTAAAGTACCCCCAAAGTAATTTTAGTGAGAAAATGAGAATAACCATCTAATCATAAAGCTAAACAGTTTCTAAATACCAAATTTAATCAAAATTGTTCAAATTTTTCTCCTTTAGCCCTTCAGCAAACTACCGCTCAATTCCAAAAACCCTACGTGGGATCCAATAGAAACCTCAGATACAAAGTTTTAGCCCAATTGGTAAAATAGTTTCGTCTCTAGCCCGAGATATCGATGAACGGCATTGCTAAAACAATTTTTTTGTTTCAGGGGGGCAACCTTTATCAAAAACTCGAGTTAAATTTTTGTTGATCACAATAAATTTCTCTCCAGAGTGTCGAGAGAAATTAATAACTAATTTTCAAGCATATCTGTGGTAGTTTCAGAATAGGCTTGATGTAAAAGGACTCCCTCCAACAAATAAAGTTATATTTTGATAATCTTACAGAATAAAGTTTTAAGATACTTGAGAACTAGCAACGATCTTTCTACTTAACCTTTAGATTATAAATTTCATTGTTTTCTTTCCTATTTCTCTTATTGACATGACAAAGGGTGGTATAAGTGAAGGTCAAAAGTTAGTATAAACCTAGCTAGAGCATAATAGAGAGGTAGTTCCAGAAAACTACACAAACCATTGTATTTTAAGTTGTGTTGCATTAAGGCCCCCTCACACGATCAAAATATTGAGTGACATTAAATATTGAATCAATATTTTGACCGTGTGAAAGGGCCTTTATAGTGATTGATACTTATACTCCGTGTGAGGCGGTCGTCCTGAATATTGATCCCTTCTATTTAATATTAAGAAATAATTATTTCTGAGACAAGAGGATTACAAAAAATTAAACTTAAGTGGTGGGAAATGTATATAACTTGTAAAAATTGCATCAAAACTTTCTTTGAACTCTAAGCGTATTAATGCCTATTCTTGTATATTCTTAAAGACATAAAATGAGATTGGTGCGTTATGTTGATATACAATCACTCGCTTGGACAGACATGTAAAAACTACCCTCCAGAATTAGAGGCCTGGGAGACATTCATGACAAAGACAAATATTTCCCACAGTTTCTTTCGGCTGATGTTTATTAAAGCTCAGCGTTGAATAAGAGCGGTCGTCTTAATTACTTTTCCCAAACCGGATGGTGTGACGTCATCCCGTCACGACGCTTCGTTAGCTCCGTAGGGTGACACGTCTCGCGACAGCCGTCACAGTTTGAAAACAGCGAGAAAATATGTGTGAGGGGGCGAAGGGCCAAGATAACTCTTTTCTTCACGAAATAAGACCGACATTTGGCTTTGCACCGATTTCCCTGTAAATAGGATGGTAGGCCCTATTTAAGATATTTTGGTTCAAATATTGGTGATTTTTAAAAGTATATGTGCATTTTGTGTGAGCAGATGTGTTATAAGTGAATCAGAGCTCAATGCAATGTTTCAGATGGAAATGGGCCTTCAAAATTTAAGAGTTGAATACTCTCACCTTCCAAATTAGGGCAAACCCACCTTCCCTTAATCGCGTCTCATATATATTTGTTTGATCACTGCGTCTTATTACATGTTAAGGCTGCGCGCAATATATGATAATAACTCTAATATGGTCGGGAGGAGGAAGGAACCAATTTAGAGGTAATCTACTAGCATTTGCGTGGAAAGAGAGTGTGAAATAATTTAGGAAAAAAGCCATCCTCAGTAAATCCAAACGGAATTCTAACCACGATCTCCTAGTCATCAGAAGTTCAGTATAACACGACAGTGACGCCTTACACCATTTTACCACTAAAGTTACTGAATCCCATTTTAATCCATCAAAGTATGATAATACTCGTATATTGTATGTAAAAATAATTACAAAGATTAAATTTACGAATTTGGGTTCGAGTGGAGATTGGATGGGATGTCCGAAATAAAACTATTCCCGGTACGACCGACCAGGATTCACACCTCGTGGTCCCGACTCAAATGTAGAGAGTGGTGATCACGGTACCAGCCCTGCTTGTTGTATAACTGATCATTCATTCTTCATTAAAGTAAAAACTTTGATCTTTCATCAAACAGTAGAACGTTCAGTCTGTGTTTACTCTGTGAACATCTTGAAGGTTTGTAAGTCATCCACTCTACGAGATAGAATATTAAGACCGTAGAAGCTTCAACAAAGAAACTTTTACTTCAAAGTTAATTAACTCACCACAGTTGTTTACAAAAAAAAAAGCGGGGTTTGATAACTCCTTCAAACTCAAATTGAAGCCAACCGATCAAGAACCCATTTATATCATGATTATAGCTCAGTAACAGTACTTTAATGTACATATAAATACCAACGTCATCGTGGTATATTAATCTGAATGGTTATTGCAAATTGCTATCAACTATCTTATTAACAATAGCAAATATCACGATAATCTCAAAAGTTAATATGAAAGGATTTTTGTAGTATTCTTGAAACTAGTTCTCAATCCGTACATAGAACGTTTTTGTTATAAACGTCTAGATTGTCTCGGGCCTTTTTCTTCAAAACTAAGCTAATAACTCAGTTTCAACACTAAAGTTCCCTTCTTTGTCTTCACTTGACGATATTATTACCATGTCGATGTTTGCGTCCTGTGGTCCAGGAATGATTCAACAGACAAAAATTTGTAATCAATGTATGTTGAGAGATTTAATATAACTTCCAGACCACTTGTTCTTTAATATATATTTTTTAATGCGTACAACATATACACACAACTATACATATTTATATATTCATTCTAATACACACTTTCTGCTCTTGATCAGCAGAATCAAACCTATAAAATTATAAATTTTATAATTCGGCTGTGATTCTTTTTATAATTTATCCTTGTACAATAATAAACTATCTATGACGGTTCCAAACCAATCAACTCAATCAATAAACAATATTAATTACGTATTTGAAACAAACCAAGTCCAACAACTGAATATACAAACGAACGTAATCCATTGAAAACATAACATTTGGCTAACCACTATCAAAACATACTAAGTAAAAAGATTAAATAAACATATTCACAAATAAATAATGAAAGAATTGTATTTATTATTAGCACCGCGTCTTACTACCCGTTCGGGTTATACGCACTTACGCTAATGTTTAATACTAGGGTGATTGTTAGATGAAATGAAGGACCTACAGTTTAACGTGAATCCGAACCACGGTGGAGGCCTGGCATTCCCCACATTCACAAGATGTCTTGTCAGAGGTGAAGGAAGGGTTTGGTAATCAGATAAATCGGTACCGGTACCGAGGATTGAACCCCGGCCGCCAGCACAGAAGTCTGACACCTTGCCCCTAGACCACCAGGTCACCTTATATGAAAGAATTAACATCACAGTTCACTAAAGTGCATAAATTAAATAATAGACTCGGTTTTAAACACATAATTAAAAACGATCCTCGTAGTTTTGCAAAGAAAATCATGATTCACCTATTCCTTTCCGGAGGTGTTTTTGTTTTGAGTGTTTTGTTACTCCTAGGTAGCGCAAGTTTCCCTCTTGATTATATATATATATATATCAACCTAATAGACTCCTTTAAGATATACTTTCTTTGTCCTTTCTTTTATAGGATTTTCATCTGTATATAACAATTCTCAATCTTCAGGTACACCAAAAAGTCGTGTGTTTAGTAAATTTTATTAATTTTATGCTCTCACATTTCCCAGGCTTCAAATTTAATTTCCAAATGTTCAGATGCCATTTAGATTTACGGGAAGGTTTCTGTACCTACCTTCCGAATTTAAATTTTCTACCACTATCAACAGTTAGTTTTAGTGAGACTTTGAGCTCTCCATTTCTAGGTACAAGTTTTTTAGATTTTAAATTGCCCATTTTATATGATTATCTGGAGCAATTTTTATACAGATTTGCGAATATTTTCATTTAAAAGTTTTTTTTAGTTTCCATATATTCCATGACTTAATTTTCAAATGTAGTAAATTCCATACCTTTCCAGTTAGCTGAGGTAGTCCCTGTACCTTCTGGTCAAATTCAACATAGCTACAGTCAAAAAAAAATTCTACAAGTTTTGGAAATTACATTTATATCTCCTCCTGCATTTAATTGACCCTTTATTTAAACTAAAAGTTTTAATATTCTTCTAGTTATTTGGAGTCAGCACTATAAATTTATGTAAATATTGTTAAATTTCAGATTTTCAGGCGTATAGGAGTTTTGTAATAATTTAGGACTATCAAGCCTTACATACACACATTACCTTGTAACACACACATATATATATAAAATATATATATATATATATATATATATATATATTAAAATACACAGCCCAAATATTTG
Organism: Timema cristinae; assembly: GCA_039000515.1. NCBI lineage: Eukaryota > Metazoa > Arthropoda > Insecta > Phasmatodea > Timematidae > Timema > Timema cristinae. Next base: position 13,055,648 of record JBCFYV010000935.1, read on the forward strand.
AATTTGTTTCAGCGTTCTGGATACAGGCCAACTTGTTGTAATGGCTAGTTTTTTTTTATAATTAATGTTATTTGACGCAAACAGTAAGGCTATGTATTCATGATGGGAAAAAAATTTAAATAGCTTTCGATTTTATTATTTTGAGTATTTGTATGTTTTTAACTACTAAACAACGTTCAATTCTATTTAAATGGGTATTTTAGTTTTGATCTGCAAAGTGCGAACAACGTGTCTTATAGAATTAATGTGTTACATTTCGGTAGTTATCTAATCATTGACGGTAAGTAATATTCAAGTTGGTTTCAAATAGGGGCTCTTCGTAACTGGGGAAGGGGTTTAGTTTATTACTCCTGGATAGTAATTGAAGCTATTTAGAGAAGGCATGTTTTCCATGGCTAATAACTTTGTATGCATTTATTTATCATAATATATATTAAGAACATGGTAGAGATGTAGTAGATAATACAAAATTTTATCTGTTAGCAATAAAAAAATTAATTTATATTTTTACTTTTTTCGATAGTAATACTATCCAGTTGTGGTGGAACTCTCTTGTGCTTGGGAGGCAATTAATAAATAAGAGTTTATTGAGGATCTTTACCCCAAACCAAGGTACGCTTATTGGGACCTATTCTAGAAATGTTGATTCCTCTAGAAATTATTTAGATTAGTTCTCTCTAAATATTTTAAAAAAATAGATGTTTCTAAAGCTATTAAAATGTTCCTCATTAAGACTTACTAATTTTAATTAGATTCTTCCAAAATCAATTTTAGGCGGTCTACCTCCAGCAATTTATTTAAAATTTGATGCATCTAAAAACAGTTTATAGTTAAATTTACCTGACATATTAAAAAATATTATACACATCTCACCTAAAAAGATATTTGGCGTAGTCTTTACCTGGAAACATTTTTAAATTGGACCCTTCTCCAAGCTATTCAGTTATTTCTAAATCGTAATTAGAGTTCATTTTATCCTCCCACACAAAATTAAATACATATTTCTTAAATTTGTGTATGTTCTATGGGCCTTTCTGCTTGCACAGGATGTCCAGGATATATATTATATATTATACATACATTATATACAAATATTATAAATAATATATATTATATATTTACATCTATATTATATATAATACATATAATAATATATATTATATATATTATATATAAATACATATAATATATTATATATTATATATAAATATATATAATATATTATATATAAATATATATAATATGTTATATATAAATATATATAATATATTATATATAAATACATATAATATTTATATATAAATACATATAATATATTATATATTATATATAATATAATACATAATTTATATGTTATATATTGTACTTATATTATATACAAATATTATTTATTTATATTATTATATATTATATGTAATATATATTATATATAATATTTAAAACAATATATTATGTATATATTATATAGTGTATATCATATATTATTTATAACCTATATTATAGATATATAATTTACATATTATATAATATACTACATATATTATGTCTAAGAAAAATTTCTATATACAAAAATGATATGTTAATTTAAAAGTCTTAGGAAAAAAAAATTCTTGACAGTTTGAGTTAAATTCAGTGCTATAAGTGGTGCACACAATAAATATTTACACCAAGATTTCTTATCATATTTTTATTTGATCCATTATCACTCAATGGCGCATTTTCTTTTAATCAAAATAAAGATCTTGGCAAACGGTCATATTATACACTCACCACAAATTTGTATAAATATAATAATTTCATTCATAGTTATACATTTGATATTTGCTTTCTAAAATTTATTTTTGTGTACTAGTAGGCTATCTTTCAGTTTCATATGTTAGAATATCAGAAAAAATTAAATACATATAGAGAGGGGAAAATTAATTCCAAAATAGGGAAGGAATAGACTAATTTCCCTCTTGTATCCCCTTGCTACTAGTACTACCACCACTCTTAAGGACTTAATGTCTATCAAAGTTTATACTGATGATCAGTTGATTTTATGGATAAATAAGCATTATCAATGTGGCTGTAACTTTTGTTACTGGCACACTCTAATGTTGTTATTGTGAAAATCCTAGTACTAAACATATACCTAATATTTAAGCATTCACAATATATTTTGGGGTAGTTTTATTTTAAAACACCCTTTCAAGCTCTATATCTGATTACAATTTTAAATAAGGCTTATTTCTACTAAAACGATTTAATTTTTAAACACATCCAAACAAGGCTGATAAATTTTAAATTTATGAATTCCATTCGTTCCCTAAGATAAAGTATATGTAATTTACCAGAATTTTATATGCAAACCAATTATAAAAAATCTCAACATTTTAACAGTTTTATGAATTAAATTATTGCCACAGAGATAATCAGAATTGCCATAAAATTAATATAAACCCATTAGTTTGGATCGGATTATGCTTTTTAATTTTGTATTTCGCAGATTATCGCAAATTTATCTGAAAATTCCAATTACATTTTATGATTTCTCTGACTTTACAATTTAAAAATATTCCTTGATCTTATCATGAGTGCGTCAACCATGTAAAAACTCTTAATGGGTAATGAATTTAATGGACTTTTAATCTATGGTTGATTAAATACTAAGTATTTTGGTTACGAACCAGACATACACCGTTATCAAATATGATATCACAATAATGTTAAACAGATATCCAAAATCCTTTTTTTAAACCACAACAAGAAAACTTATTAGTAAATGTTTAAATTTTAATATTATTGGGATGGATAATACAGGGAAAATAAAATTTGTAATTATAGTTTAAAAATAAACTTTCCTTGGTTTTCAAATTAAACTTTCAATTTAACTTTAGAGTTTTATCCACTTTTTTAATCTGTGTCAAAATTGAATATAAATATTAATCTTTTGGACTTACAATTATAGTATATTTATATTAAAGGCAACCACAATGCAAAATAAGGCAATTTCGGTATTCTATTAAAATGTAGGATATATTTTTAAGGAAGCAAGTTTGTTTCAAAGAAAGTGAAAATTTGGCTTACCAACAAAATTATTTAGGCCGAAAATTTTCCTATCGGTGGCCATTTGGGTAATACGCTTAATACAAAATTAAGAATATAAATGTTTAAATTTAATAATTAGCTTTGTCCTGATTGCAATGCTGTTTAGTTATAAAGTAATTTTATAATAATTATACACTTTTATGGGGAACAGAGTAATAATAACATTAATCACATTTTATTAAAATTAAAGTCAATTAAATACTTAATAAATTTGGCCGCATGCCTAATGTGTTTTTTTCGGAACTACTTCTTACTACCCGTTGAGGTTATACTCATCTGTAATAGATTGTTCTAATGAGTTAGGGATGAGGAAAGTTTAACTCGGAAGTATACCTGCACTTGAGTGGAGGGAGAGTGGAAAACCAATTTATGAAATTAGCCCTCAGTACACCCAACCGAGATTCTAACCCCGATCAACAAGTCATTGGCAGTTTATTCCAACACAAGAGTGACGCCTAAAACCACGCAGTCACCGAAACACAATATTATATATAATGATAATGAGCAATATAACCATATGTTTAAAAATACGTTTGAATAAAAAGTGAAACAAATCAATATCATTCGTATATTTGAAACAAACCCAAAATCCTCACATTCTTTCTTCAATAAAAATAAATGATGAGAAAAGATAATCCAAGCAAACGCTGTTAAAGTATAGTGCCCAGTGTTGCTAATTTTTGCCATATTTTATTGACGTCATCATCAGAACACCTATTCATACATAATAATGACAACGCGTCTCCCGTAAAGTGAGCCAGCATTCTTTTAGAGCCTAGAGATTGTCTCAACGTTATGGAAGTATAGTGTAGTTCCCTTACTGGAATGGAGATTATAGTGTAATACTTTGTAAATCCTTGAGAAACAAACTCTTAGGAATGCAAGGGGAAGACTGGGTGGACTAATGACGCTCAGCAACTATCATTTTGTATCATGTATTATAAATATGTCGTCTTCAACACTTAAAACTAACAAACTTATGGTGACTGGATTACATTGTTGTATATGGATTTTGAATGTACAGCCCATGGTAAATATTGGTGGGGCTTAAGATATATTCCGTTCACAATAGGTTTTTACCTGGATGAAAGTTCGAAAATCATATGTTTATGTTTTGGGTTGCCAACACTTGTAAAAGATCACAGTTTTGTTATAAATGTAAAGATCTTTAATTACCTGTTATATATTACATTTAAAATAACGTAAACTTAAGTTCTCTCATACTATTTAATTTTTTTAAATAATTTCATTTTATCTAACTCTAAACAATATTTTAAACATAATTAAAAGTACTTTTTTTCGTTTTGGAACGTTATTGATTTTGTGTAATATAGTGCACACATCAATATATTTTAATACAGACATCGTATTTACTTGGAAAAGAGAAAATTGTTGTCTTTTTTTACATTAAATAAATGATTTTATGATTATTTTATCGTATTATGAAATATTTAACTGAATAAAATATTTTCATCAAATGCGTGTCTGCATCATTGTAAAAAACTTGTTTACCGTTATGTTAAATCATATGGTTTAGATTCGTCAGTCGCCATTTTGAAGCTATGTTCGTTAGAAGTTTTTGGGAAAGTGGTGTTAATATTTTTTTAAGGGGAATAAATCTATAAATAAACTTTGTGTCCAACCTCAAATAAATATATAAATAATATTGGCCTAAATTACTGTGGTTAACTATCACAATAATATATTATTATCTGTTTTCATTACAGTAATCCAAAGTGATAGATGTCAGCTGTTGGCGTAGTGATATATTAGGGATTTCTTCTAGTAACATTTCGAGCTGTAATCCAGGTAAACTTAGCTCGTGAATGCCTTATAGTCCCAGGCTTGAGCCCACTGTAAAAACCGGTTCCGGAGCCCTGGTTTCAGATGTGAATATGCTCATAAAATTACATTTTAATATAATTTTATATCCTACAAAATATTGGGTATAGACGCCTTACTGCCAAATTTGTGAAAAAGACATATTTAAAAAAATAAAAACGCAAATACATACTTTGTGTCCACTTTTTTTCGATGGATATGAGCTGTTTTTATATCTAATACAACCCTATGATAAATGTAGTGTGATGAAACCAGAGGATGTTGACAAACTAGTAAAAATAACAATAAGAACAAGAAAACCTCCATTTCACTCCCCACAAATTCAGAAATTTCACTGCCGATGAATTTCCACGTGGATGCAACATAAAAGCGCTGGTTCAATGGCGTATGAAGACAATTGTATAGAAAAAGACAGTTTGGGAGAGCAGGCTGTAAATTCAAATCATTCTTCATTTAACGTCTTTTATACGCGTATCAATGGTAAGAAGAAAGCGATAATCGTGACCGTATAGCTAAGAAAGAGAATATTGCTTTATTTAACGTGTTTATCAATAATTTTTTTACAGATATATATATATATACATACTTTTTCCTAGTTCTCTCAACGTGTATATATATATATATATATATATATATATATATATATATACACGTTGAGAGAACTAGGAAAAAGTATGTATATATATATATATATATATATATATATATCTGTAAAAAATTATTGATAAACACGTTAAATAAAGCAATATTCTCTTTCTAAGCTATACGGTCACGAAGCAAGCCAATACCTTAACTAACCATGAGGGTATTTTCTTAAGTTGGTTAAGTTTCTTGCTACTAAAACGTTGCTCATTTAATTGGCTAGTAAAGCAAAAGATCCAGTCTTAAATTACATTTAAAGTGTATATATATATATATATATATATATATATATAATATATATAAATACACCTTTAAATGTAATTTAAGACTGGATCTAACCATGAGGGTATTTTCTTAAGTTGGTTAAGTTTCTTGCTACTAAAACGTTGCTCATTTAATTGGCTAGTAAAGCAAAAGATCCAGTCTTAAATTACATTTAAAGTGTATATATATATATATATATATATATATATATATTATATATATATATATATATATATAAATACACCTTTAAATGTAATTTAAGACTGGATCTTTTGCTTTACTAGCCAATTAAATGAGCAACGTTTTAGTAGCAAGAAACTTAACCAACTTAAGAAAATACCCTCATGGTTAGTTAAGGTATTGGCTTGCTTTTCCTGACAAATTCAAGAGGTCGTTGTTTAAAATTGGCCGCATACACTAAGCTTTCTATTTGGGTTTTTAAATTATATTTACATACGAATGCTTAGCCCATTTAGTTCCATCATGGATTTTTTTATAAACAAGTATATTACATTTTTTATAAAGTATTACCTAGTGTCACTGATTAAATTAATGAAAACCTTGGTTTTTAAGAAATAATATGGCAAGACTCAACGATATATATACATAAGTATATATAGTTTCAATTTTGGTGGCTATAATAAATAAAATAAATAAAAATAAGATAAATCATTATTGTAATACTTAAAGGCAAGATTGTCCGCAATGAAGCTATAATTAATTAAACATAGACTAGCCAACGAAAAGTATTGCTGAAATTCATTCGAAGCATTATTAATTCCCATGCTTAATTTAGAAATGTCTGTTTTAGATCATTATAAATGGGCCATTTTTTTATTACAGTCTATTAAAAATTACCCATCCCCATTTAATAACAGCGTATATTGCACAATATTGAGTTTGAACTTGCTAACCTACCTCTAGCACGTAGACCCATAAAGACTGTCAGTTTCAATGCCTATGTCAACATTAACGATGTAATACAATTAATTGATATAAACACCACTCTAAATATGACACCGTTGGAAATATTGCTAGGTGGCTTCAGATAAAGTTATGTGCAGTACTACTCAATTCACGTGTAGTCGTGAACAAATAATTAAAGTGATTTTCATGCGTAAGTATCCCCCCTCATCATTTTTTTGGTTATATAAGGGCTGTGTATTAGAAGGCTTACGATACCTTATAAAAGCGACACTGTATCCGCATATTTCCAAGAATATAAACGAACAATAAATATTAATTTTCTGTAGATTCCAATGATCACAATAATTGGGTTATCTTTGGAAAAATGTAAATATGTGTTTATATTTTCCTAAAGGATAATACACACACACAATTACATTTATACATACAATATATATTTATTCAAATGTAGGTTTATACATATTTATGTATATGAATATATTTATATGTAATGTATATAAATATACAGAGGTTATATTTACACTACATATTTATGAGAAGTAGCTTAGGGCTACCACCCGCTTTGGTGGCCGCATGGTCTAAGCCGCTACACTCGCAATAAAATAGTCTGCTGAAGACGGAAAATTGGGGCTCTATCTTTGTAGAGTGCATGGGGGTAGTTTTTATTGAATGCTTTCCGCTCTCCCTCCACACGAACGCGAGTGCACTTCCTCTATACTAAACCTTCCCAACCCATAGCACATTATGTGGATTATTATTGGGCTTATAGCCTGAATGGGTAGTAAGATGTGATATTCAAACTAAAACTAATAAATGCTTACGCATATATAATTATGTTCTACCATGACGGGGTTTGTTTATAGCCATAGTGTAGATTGTCTTGGTAAGCCTGCTAGTTTTCAGTATAAATGAAATGTAGGCTACCTATGTGTTCTTTGTCAGCAGACAATACTTTACAATATATAACTTGGGTCATTTAATAGAAAGCCGTTAAGTTTTTAATAAACATGATTTTCTAGGTTTATATTTTTTACCGGACATGAAGAGAAAAATTATAAAGTTATTAAACGTTTTGAAATACATATATTTTATATTTTAAATTATTCTATGTAGTTTCAAATAGTCTATAAAAATTTGAAATATTCTGGACAGGTAAATAACTGTAAAACTTGGTGTACGGACTCTCGTTTAAGGTATTATATTGTTTAAACGTTCGGTCTTTGGGAGGTTATGGACACCGCCAAACTGTGACGTCATGAAAGAGTAGTTTAGAAATATTATCTCTTTAGAATATCCTTCCTTCAGTGAACATATCTGTGCTATCACATCAACATGAAAAGCAGCGTCGATGAAGAAATTAATTCCTCTGGAAAATTCGCGACGAGGGAAATGATTAGATTCCTCTAGGACGCACATCAGGGAGCTTTAGACTGGTGATGATGATGGGTGAAAATCATCGAGAGCTTACATTTTATCACCATCCACCATCTTCGTTCATCTTCTTCCACTGTATTGGCGTCAAAGATCATCGAGCCTCCTCCTTTGACATTCCTTGGAAGAGGTCCGGGGACTGTTTTGGAGAAGGGAAAGGAAGAATCGTTGAGGAGATGATCTGATTAGTCTCGCGGAGGAATCTTTTGAAGTCATATTCCACCTTCTAATGATCGTGGTCTCGTGACTAATGGGAGTCATGAAAGCATGATTAACATTACCATACCATTGGATTCTTAATAGAAATAGGACGCGTTTACATTAGTTAGTTGGAGGAAGAACGGGGGGAAGGGCGGGGGAGGTAAACTGTAGCCCCCTTAAAACTTGTTTAATCAACAAGTCTTGAGGTCTGAAGGTCGTAATTTATTTTTAATTTTGGATTTAGATGTGAAATACACTAACTTTATATTTAATAATAGCATTGCATGATAGGGTGATATAAAATAAGGAGGAAGACCACCCAGCTATCAACATCCAAACAACTTGGGGAGGGCTATGCTACTGTTAATGTGCTGAGTGTGATGAGTTGGTAAAGTCACCGGTGATTCTACAAAGCAATTAGTTCACTTGGGGAATGTAAATAATATATCTTTACTATTTCACATACGCTCTGAAAATTTTACAAAATCACATGTGAGTTTCCAAAATTACCATCAACCATCAGTAAAGGTTAAAAAGTCACGTCAAGATTAAGTTTGGTTAGGTTAGTTTAGGTAAGTTAGGTGAGTTTATACAAGTATAGACTAGTTTATTTTAGCTTAGGTTAGTTTAGGCTTGGTTAGTTTAGATTTTGGTTCTATATTTTTACCCGCATACACTAAATATTTTATAAAATCACTGGTAAATATAAATAAATCTTATTATTTGTTAAATAAGCCATCGCATTATGTGATTATATACATTCACTGGTTTTTTACAACATAATGAGTTAAGAACTTTCACAGTAACATATATAAGAGTCAAAGTATTCAATAAATTTGGTCCAGTAGATATTACTTTATTCTTTGAATTGAAAAATGACACACGAGCACAGGAATCAAACATGGAGCCTTTGGCGTAGTACGCCAACACTCTAACCACTGATCTATTTATGAGTTGTATATTCAATTTAAATAATATGATATTTATATATGGCTTTAACCGTAACCATAATTTATAATAGCTTTTCTAGTTTTCACATATTGAAAATACCTTGATTTTAAAAGTGTACAATTTTGGACTATACGCAAGGGTGAGATAAACTTTATACAAGATTCGTTGTTAAAAGATCTAATTTTATTAAAGAAATAAGAAATCATTCTTAAAATATCCATATTGGTTATATGGTGCTTAACCTGGTTTGTGTAGGGGTGAGGAATCCAGTTAACCAAAAAGAGGTTTAGAGGGACTTGTAGCATAATCTCGAGACTCAGTAGATCGGGTGGCCCTCATACAGAAAACGTCTGACAGTTGAATGCCTTTAAGCTATTGGAGGGATGCACTAATATTAATATATATACTTAATACCCCATTAAGAACTCCAATCTCCCACTATATTCTCACTCCACAACTAAAATCCCAGTCCCAATAAAATCCCACTCATCTACCAGTATCCCACTCCTCACTAATATCTGATTCTCACTAATATCCAACTCCACACTTATATCTCACTTCTCCATTAATACCCCACTCCCCACTAGCATCCCACTAATATCCCACTAATATAAACTTTTTCCACTAAAATCCCGCTAAAATAACTTTTTCCACTAATATCCCACTAAAATAACTTTTCCACTAATAAGCCACTCCCCCACTAGTTTACAAAAGACCCTAGCCAGTAAGCTACATCAAAGTACCGAACTATATCTTTACTTTTTAGGGTAATTCCAGATTATGTTTATCACAGGGGTTTTAAATTAAGGGTTCACTTGAAGAATATACGAACACTATTAACATGGGGAGAGAATTAGTATATTACCGATTATTCCAGATGATTATTTAGTCATCATTAATCCCCTATTTTGCCAGTTTAACGTTTTGAACTTTTTACCACTGGTGCGGGTATTAAGGTTCCTAAAGTGTTGGAATTTTTAAATAATTTTAGCACATACTTTATAATAAGATAAGCAGTGCTCGTTTTTAAATATATTAAGAATTTTTTTATATGTAATATTTTTATAAGCCCCAAAATTATTATAATTTCCCAATCAATATTTCTAACACTTTAATTAGTAACTATTTACAATAAGCTATTTATTAACGGTTGTAATATGAATATAACTGTGTCTAAAAGTCTATATCTGACACCAGTTACATAGTAAAAATATTTTTTTTCAAAGCACGTCTAATAAAACAATCTAAGTGTACCAAGTTTCATGGAAATGGACGGTCAAAGTATCTCACCTAAAATATAAATACGGGTTTTTCTGCTCAAGGTTTTTTATTTGGGAAATTATTAGAATCTGTATTTGTAATTATTTGAATACGTCCAGCCTTTAAAAATAGTATGTGAAATTTATAAATTTAAATGATAGAAAGGTAAATGAAGTCTAAAGAAAGTAATTGAATTATTAATACACCGTTAGAAAAATAAAATCTCAGACAGGATGAAATAATCCTATTATCTTCTTTCCTATTTGTAATATAATTTTGAATAGTTTTTCCATACATAGCCAAATAAAAATAAATTTTGAAAAGATGAATATTACTACTAGGCTACGAGGATTTATATAATTTGGAAGTTGGTTTTTGCTCACAAAGCAGAACATGATATTTCTGCAATTGAGTTTTGCAAAAAAATGATAAATTTACATGTAGGCCCTATATTAGGAGAACGGAAATAATTCCTATTGCAGCGGTAAACGTAAATTACTCATATACGCTAGCATTTCAAAGTTTAGTTTTATATAAAAATGATTTACGTGCAAGCAAATTAAGCTTTCATTTAGAAAAAAAGCGCGTTGCCTCTTTTCCTTTTTTTTAAAGGTATGCAAATTATATGAAGAACTCATTTTTTTACTTTCAAACACAGTTTAGTTGAATTATCAATTTTGACTTACAGTTATTAGCTTCTATTTATTGTACATCAATTTAATATTCAAACACATATATACATAATATATTTGTATATTTTGTGATCAAAGACCATGTAAAATTAAGATAAAATATTTTCAACATATATTAGGGGGAAAAAATCCTTATTTATATATATTTAACTATCCTTAGATATCTAATTAAAAAAATCGTTATAACTAGTTCAAATTTTAAAGTCAATTATTTAAAGCTTAATTAAAATTACAGTTTATTCTTGTGCTATGTCCATAAATAATGTAAATTAAAGTTATAATGAGATTCAACAAAAGATGTTGGGTTCATCCCTAGGTACAGACAAATATTCGGACAAACAAACAGTCAACAATCGGAAAAATAGACAGTCAACAGTCGGACAAACAGACAGTCAACAGTCAGACAAACAGACAGTCAACAGTCGGACAAACAGACAGTCAACATCGTACAAACAGACAGTCAACAGTCGGACAAACAAATAGTCAACAGTCGGACAAAACAGACAGTACAAACAGTCCGGGACAAACAGACAGTCAACAGTCGGACAAACAGAAACATAAATCTCCAATACCTTGAGGTTGAAATATTCATGAATACAATACGTTATCTGTATGAGATATAACAATTTGTACAAGATGAGAAAAGCACAGTGAATCAGTAAAACCCTAATTATTTACTATCAGATAATAAACATTTAACATTATTGATTATTATAGTCTTAAATTGATTTGAAAATTTCTTAAATTAAGAAAATAATCATTATGAGTAAAAACATTTATTAACTACTGATATTACCATCATGTTGTGCGTTTTGATTATTTTTATTTAATTTAAAATAAGTATTATATAATTCTGTATAACTATTCCATCAAATTAGGTTCGTGGAAATGATGAAAAAATCTATAATTGGATATAACTTTTGGTGGGCACACGGATTAACCATCATGCTCATATGATTTTTCTTACCAGCACAGGGAGGTCAGGGTTTGAAACCCAGCTGGATGTGCTGGGAGTGATGTTTTTTACTAAATTGTTTATCTCTCTTCCTCCACGTAAATGTCGGTACATTTACACCAAGCCTTATCCATCTAATTAGTAGAGTTATGTTTGGAGAAGATGGACGGGTAGTAATACGTAAGGAAAATATAGGTACAAATATATTGTAAACACGTAGACCTACATGAATAATAATCGTGAATCTACACCACTTGTGTAAGTGTATTCTTCACCCATCTCGAGCAGCGTGGGCAATCAGGCTTTCATCTGATTACTGCCACCCACACGAACCATCTGGGAGAAAGCACATGGACTAGAAGAAAAGCCTGAGAAAGTGTGAAAATTCCTGTTGCTTTCCACATTGAATTGCTGTGATCGTTTTTGAAAGAACCCTCACATTTATCAGAAAGCTATCTCATATAGTCTACCTTCCAGGAATATTTTACTTCACACAGACGATATGAGGCAGGTTGGTGGCTTTACTCTCCCTCTGAAGGAAGCTGTGCAATATATTCTCATTGCTCGGCCAAACTCGATCATCTAGACCTGGTTTGAACACTTGAACATACCTAAAACAAGAGTAGCTCTGGTATATATGTACACTTACAGGCACACACAAAGTGCCGCGTTAATGACGCTGACGCCTACCTATATTTAGATTAATATAGACTAGTTAGTTGTTAATAGCACCGCGTTTTTCAAACCATGGAAACGCGATGAAAGAGCTAAACAAGATATACCCGATACTTATAGAGAAGAACTTCTGAGTTCCTCAGAAAATGGACACCGTGAAGATAAGATGTATTGGGTTATTCATCTTTTGCAGGAGTGTTACATCAGAAAGAGAAGAAGGACATTGGGGGATCATCCAGTATTAACCAATCGTCTTTCAACAGGGTATTTTTCTTGTAATATTAGAAGATTATAGAATGTATGCAAATAGGTTTTTTCAATACTTTAGAATGTTAGTAACAGCATTTTATGAGCTTTTTAAGTTTTGTTTATGAACAAATAATAAAACAATATACGTTTATAAAGAAAAGCATTTACTTTCATTGAAAAAACACAATGCTAGTCTAGTGGCTCATCGCAGCTGTCGTGAAAACGCTTGTCTAGTTTTACCAGCGTTGGCAACGCCAGCATTGTTAACACATCCCTTTTCGTTGGGCCGATTTTACACTAGTGGTTAAAACGCGGCGGTTTTGCCACTAGCTTAAGCCCCCAAACTCTTGAATCTACACCTGACTATCAAAACGCAACCCTTAAACAGCTACCATAAAACGCTACTGATTCCACACTGGCGGTTTAATTGCCAAGGTTGTTGCTTACAATTGTGCAGAATGGTTTAAAAATGGATATTGTACAGGCCGGCTATTTGGGACTTATTTTGTTGGAGGAAACTCAAAAAAAAAAAAAAACTCATCTAAAATAGACGTTGGTGGACTCGCCCCACATTATTGAACGTCTCTCAACAGGACATTTCATATTATGTTTATGAATCCAGAATGTACCCAGATAAGTTTTTTTTGTTTTATAGAATGTCTGTGGTTTCATTTGATGAACTACTTGTTTAGTGAATGAAAATATTACAAAACGTGATTCCATCTTGAGAAAGAATATTTATTATTCCTGCTGAAAGATTTGTTGTGACATTGAATCACAACTGCCTGTTAACGCCTGGTGTAGTTTGATTCGCGTTTCTACCGCTAGGTGGTTTTAATGCCTCCAGAGGTAGCGGTCAGAACACTAGTCTAGACGAAAACTTATTTTCTAAATTGTTGACAAGGGTTTAATTCAAAGGCGTGGTTGCTAGCGTTTTAACCGCAAGTGTAGAATAGGCCCTAAAAGCGCCAGAAGGCCGGCTAACTACGACACGCTAGGCACGTGGAAGGCTCGTATGGATTGGACCATGTAGTACACATTGACATATTCTACTGACGCGTAAGTAGCGTCAAAATTGCGGCACTTTCAACTTCCCCGGATAGAATGATTAGTAAGGTCTCATGATTGATTAAAGATGGAATGGATCAACTTGAGTAGTAAATGTTCCTCCCCTGTTTTCTCCGGTAACTTTCAATTAATTACAAAGGCTATAATATGTTTATGGTCCTAAATTTAACACTGTAAATTTGACTAAATTATTTTTTTAAGCTACCAAAGCTGAAAAGACTTAGTATATGATCACAGAGAGAACACCGATTGAAAAGGTGATTTAGAGATTAATTCAAACAACATATTATGTCATGTGGTTATTGATGTTAGATAGTAAGTAGAACTAATTTTAACGATCAATTAATATTTAATAATATTGGAAATCAGTAAAAGAGTGCATTCGGGAAATTTTACTACTCGGTACTACTCGGTCAGTAATTTGTTGAAACCTGATTTCTGTAAAGGAATATAAAACACAGAATATAATAACAATAGTTTTATAGTCTCTCTATGGGTGCAATGGGTGGGATATATAGAGATAGGATGTAATGAGGTGGACTGGATATATCTAGCTATATAGTATAGGTAACGTTCTTATGTAAGTGCGACAGTGAACTGTCGATGTCCTAATGCCATAGAGTAGGTAAGTAAGCTAATTAGGCTACAACTTATGGCACTTGTTTATCTATATCTTATTACAAGTGTTTGGAAATTTTCACTATATCCTACAACTGGCTTTTGTTGTACACATAATTATTCCATGCGATAGATAACAAATGAACTAGGAAGGTACTATTTAAAGGGGATGTATCGGAACTGTTAGAGGGGGAGAGGCTAACCATTTAGACACTCAAACTCGATTTCGTGGTCGAGTGATCCAAGACGTCACTCTTGCAGATGACGAGGACATTAGGTTTCGAATCCTGTTTGGGTCTAACTAGGGGTTTTTGTATATTTTGTTTATTATAATCACTGCGTCTTACTACCCATTCGGTTCATACGCTCAGTTCTAATTGCGCTAATGAGTTAGGAATTGGAAAAGTTTAGGGAGAGGGAAAACCAATTAGGAAAAATCAACTTAAGTTCACCCTAAGTGAGATTCAAACCTCTATCTCTCCTTCATCGGCAGTCTAGCTCATCATGAATCTAGCGCGCTAGATAGCTACGCCACCTAGTTTTATTTCCTAAATGATTTTCCACTCTCCCTTCAGGCAAATGATTGTACTATACTATTAATTCAACCCTTCTAGTCCCTAACATATTAGTGTAGTTATTACATCAGCGTTTAACCTGGACCGGTAATAAGATACACTAAAAAATATAATAATCATGACATTCCGTCCCCAAGCATTTAAAATAAATTATCTTGTCATTTAGAGCAAATGTCCATCAGCATCGGTTGACACTAAGTGTATTCCAAAATACGTTAAGGAAAACTAGCCTCGCTTGATAACATTGAATAAACACACATAGAATATGTATTAGAATAAAATGGCTTCTTGAGTCACCAATTAAACTTCTTATTATTTATTTTATCCACAAATAATACACAGACTTCGAAACCCTAGCTCAGTCAATATTGTGTCACCTACTGAATTAAGGGTCCCGAGTTTGATTCCCAACATGTCAAAAAATTCATCTGATGAAATGTGTGTTTACACTATCACATTGATAAATTAACGTTGAAGAACTGGATGTTGTACCTGTGCTAGTCTTAAGTTAGATTATTAGAATAGGAAGATAAGATAGGCCCAGTAAGCTGGTAGTGGAGAATATATGGCTTGAATAAAAAACTGATTCTATAGTCTGGAAACATTAATGGATGTAAATAAATTAACAAATAGGTAAATAGTACTCCATTTTTGCAAGAAGTTTACACTTTCCTCATCCCAGTAATTGATTGTTCCAAAGCTGTGAATAGCTAAATTCTATACTTTAACAAAAGTGAACAATTAAATTCAGCTACTTATATGAAGTGAACGCCTCAATCCCCCTCTGTATTTGGTTGAATACAACCAGGAAGTGGAGAGAATTGGTGACCAACCCACCCTCAGCTACCCCTTGTAATTACGACACATGGTGTGTCATGTTGTCAGTGGGATCGTGTCAAATTGGTAGGGGCTAAGTGTCTTGATTGCGGTCTAATGAGATCCGTGTAGGTACATTACGTCACAGATATACATCGACCCTTCGATACAATGTCGCATACTAGGACAAGTACCTAGAGCAGAGTGTTATGGTACCTGTCACGTCGTAGGACAAATAGACCCTAGTAGACGCTTGGTATGTTATGGTACATGTTACATTAATTGTAGCACAACTGGACCCATGTAGACGCTGGGTAGTGTGATGTACATGTTTCCATTAATTGTACACAACTGGACCCATGTAGACGCTGGGTAGTGTGATGATACATGTTACATTAATTGTAGCACAACTGGACCCATATAGACTCTGGGTAGTGTGATGGTATGCACATTATTATAGCACAACTGGACTATGTGGATGCTGTTAAGTTATGGTAAATGTACATTAATTATAGCACAAATGGACCATGTAGACGCTGTGTTAGTTTTGATAGTACATGTTACATTAATGTAGCACAACTGGACCCTATGTATCGCTGTGAGTATTGGACATAGTCATGAACTGTATCACAACTGGACCCATGTAGAAGCAGGATAATGATAGTACATTCACATTAATTGTATCACAAACTGGACCATTTTTAACGCGGGTAGGTAGATGTTATTTGTGAGCAATATATATGTAATAATAATAGAAATTGATGCAAAAATTTAAAGTACCTATGTTTGTTTGATTATGCAGGCATATCCAAAGCTTCACATTTATTCTCTGTTATGGAGAAGCTGAGACAGTATCATGCATCTAGGTTAGACAAGAATTATACATTATATATAATATATATTAAATAGTACATAGTATTTAATATATAAGTTACAATAAAGTATTTGACACAGAAAAGGTACCACAGATTTACATTAACATGGACAATAACGTATTACAAAAGGTACCACAGATTTACATTAACATGGACAATAACGTATTACAAAAGGTAACCAACACCAATCTGTTTTAAGCTTTGAACCTGCCACAACTTAAAACGGAATCACAGGTCCAAACCGGGAGATGAGGTTCCAGTCCCAAAGGCAATTAGGTAACAAATCAACTCATTGCACTAAATAGTAGACAGGTCACCAATGACCAAGAGGTTGCCGCTATTGAATCGGCAGATGACACCCAGTGTAAAGAGACTTCAACCAATAAGGTAAAAGCACCACCAATAGTGATTCCGAATGCGGTGGAATAAACAATAGAATCAAACTTCTTGAGCAGAATCTTAGAGATGACTACAAACTCTACTGCATTGCACAAGGGATAAAAATAATTACTAGCTCTCTAAGAGACTACTCCAAACTTTTAAGGCTTCTAAAGGAAGCTTCCCTAGAACATTATACATACATGTTGCATAAAGATAAACCATTTAAAGTAGTGATCAAGGGCCTTCACTCTACCAAACCATGTGATTCCAAAAGTTTGGAGCTCACCGAAATGGGGTTTAAGCCCATAAACGTGAGACAACTATCTTCTAAATCTACTCCACAAAAAGAGACACCTAGGCCATTACCTATCTTTGTTTGCACGCTGGAAAAAACCCTGTCCGTTCCAAATATATATGATGTAAGGACCATAAATCACACCATTGTGAAGGTGGAAGAGTACAAAAAATCGGCGAGCACCGTACTTCAGTGCCACCGATGCCAACGCTTTGGCCACTCCAAGAACTATTGTTCTCAAACCCTCGGTGCGTCAAATGTCTCGGGGAACATTTGATTACATAATGCACCCAGAAAGACAGAACCATGTCAGCGCGCTGCGTAAACTGCAAGGGAGAGTGTGTGGAAAACTATAGAAACTGCCCCGTGCTGGTCAGGGAAATAGAAAAACGAAATAAACAATTAGACAAATATACCCAAGGGGTACATAAGCAAACGAATCAAACTGCTCCAGCCAGTCAGGTCACACAGCGACTTAGTAGAAATACCACACACCCGGCAACGTACGCTCCCGAGGCCAACCGTATAACATATGCAGTGGACCGTTGTAAAACTTCCCCAAAAACCCAGCGAGAACTATTACAATACAAATGAGGCCTCTGACCTAAGAGACTTCTTTCAAATATTTAAAGACATTAATCTCTCTGGCCTCCTTGCACATCTCAAAAACTACATGAGCAGTTTGAAAAACGCCCCAAACAAAACCACAAAAACTATAATATTACTAGAAGCCGTCATCGAATTATACTGTGTTTTAATTAACCAAACACATCACCCAGATGACTCCCTGAACGTAATGTTCTGGAACGCCAGTGGAGTCCTTCAACAGGACCACGAACTGGAACAGTTAATACAGACATACGAGGTAGACATAGCTCTCATTTGTGAGACACACTTATCATCAACTAAATGTTTGAGTTTTTTACGGGTACGACACTTAATGGACCGACAGGCCTACCAAAGGGGCAGTGGAACGGCATTATTAGTTTAAAAAAACCAATCATTACCACACAATCATACCGGATACGGGGAACATAGAAACAACCTCAGTGATAGTTCCCATACTACGAAGGGATATAATGTTTAGTGCCTGTATAGGAGCCCTTTGGTCCCGTTCACAGCACAAGATCTAAACACTCTGACGGCAAGGAAAAATTTCCTCGCCGCGGGAGACCTGAACTGCAAACATGCTAAATGTAACAGCCACATATCCAACCAAGCTGGACTTACCCTGTCCGAACATGCGACCCTGAACAACTACGTAGTTTTGGCACCGGAAGAACCGACATTCTACACTTCCAACTACAAAAATCTTCCAGATATACTAGATGTCATAATTACAGACTTCACCCAACACCCTGAAGAAATACATGCCTTTAATAAACTGGACTCCGACCACATCCCGGTTTTCTGTAGGCTCTTAAAAAAACACCAACCCCTGGAACTCCTTCCTTTGAAGAAATATTCCAAACACTGATTGGCCTAAACACCAGGCCACCCTGGAAAGGGCTATATTGCATGAGTGGAAGGTAGAATCAACCGAAGAGGTGGACCATTCACTCGCCCTCCTGACGTTAACGCTCCTTGAGGCCCATAGGATATAAACTACCTACGAAGCCCCGATAATCAACCTTAAGAGGGAGCACCCAGACCTCACCTTACTGATAGCACAGAAGAGGGAAGCGAGACATGATTGGCAAACATCTCGCTCTCCAAGGCATCGGGTAATATAAAATTGACTAAGTACCCTAGTTCACCATAGAGCAAAACAGCTTTAAATCTTCCATTGGAACGAGTTCGCTCAGAAACAGTCAACGGTGGGGACAGTGGAACAGGTCATCAGGAAGCTGAAGAAGAAAAATGTCCCGGGAGTGGACAGAATTTCAAACGAGATGCTGTGCCATGCCCTGGTAAATCATTATGCTCCTGACTACCATATTTCCAACCGCACTAAGGATGGGATACTTCCCAGAAGTTTGGAAGGTGGCGGACGTGATATCCATACCAAAGTTAGTCAAGGACTCAAAATTTCCACACAACATGAGACCTATCAGATTATTAGCAGCCTTGGCAAGGTGTATGAAAAAATCATCCTCTAAGGCTAAAACAATTTGCCCAGGAACGCCGTATACTCCCTGATATCCAATTTGTATTCCGGAGCCGTCACTCTACAGTCCACCCAATCACCAGTCTTGTCGAAGAGACTACGGAAAGTTTTCAACAGAAAGGAGACTACACTCGCTGTCCTCATGAACGTGGAAAAGGCTTTCGACAAGGTCTTGCACGCTGGACTCCTTTGAAACATGATCACCTTCAAATTCCCTAAGACATATATTCACATGGTAAAAAATTTCCTACATGGTCTCTACTACAGAGTGAAGGTGGAGGGAAAGAGATCAGCCTGTCACAACATCAGCTTCGGGAGTGCCACAGGGATCTGCCCGATCACCTTTTATATACAGCATATATGTTGCCGACATCCCTACTAATCCAAAGGTTAGGGTTAGACCATTTGCTGACGACACTCTCCTCTTCACTTCTCACAGAAACCTCAAATATGCCTTTAAACATATGCAAAGGTTTCTGGATCTGTTCGGCAACTGGCTGGAGAGGTGGAGGATAAGAGTTAACCCGGCAAAATCCATGGCCATCAGAATAACAAAAAGGAGGATCTAGCCACAGGAACAGTTCAGGGTTCTGGGTGAAATCATCTCCTACTCAAACGAAATAAGATACCCTGGCGTCACAATTGACTGACACTTAAATTGGACACCCCACGTTGAGTACACGAATAAAAAGGCGATGGGATTCTTCGTCAGAAACTATTCACTCTTCAAGAGCCAGCAGCTGAACATCCCAACAAAACTTCTTTCTATAGAAGTCTAATACTGCCGCTACTTATTTACGCCTGTGAAGCGTGGAGCTATGCTGCACCAAATGTATTGAATCAGCTCCAAGTGATTCAAAACAGGGTACTCAGATGTATACTTGGTGTAACAGAAAGAACAAATAATGCGTTCATCCATGCAGAAACTGGAACCAAGACCCTAAGAGAGCCATACGAAGACCGGGACAGAAGTTTATACAGCAAAAACCTACTGCTGGAGGAAAACGAAATAATCAGAAACCTTGGACAGTATAACCCACGAGAACCCAGGAAATACAAAAAGCCAAGATTGGAGTAGAACGTCCCTACCCATCTCCAAAAATCCTCGACTAGCTTTCATAGTGCCCATGACTTTTTCCTTAACTAACCCATCACCCTACCCAACTTGACAATCGTCAATTAATAGTTTTTCACAAATTCGCAATCACTTATCCATCTCTCACATAGTGTCTAACATAAATTTTGTGCTTTATTTCAGCTCATCAACTTACACATCGGGACTGACTGCACTTGTGTCTACCATCACAGGTACTAGGGCCTGATATAGTTAATCCAAAACAAAACACGCTCTCCAATTCACAAATCATTTCCCAAACTCCATTTGCATCCACAACCAATAAACACTCCCACAAAAAGAGGTTATGGTCGGTGACTACAAATCGGTACTCTTAGGTATTAACAAGCCAACTACCTTCTCTGAGGGTCGCTTCTGACAGTCAGAGCTGGTAGACAGGCAAACAAGGGATCGTCCTGTGTGAACATTCTCACGTTTCCCTGAGTATATGCTTAGCTATTCTCTTTATATGTTTCTGATTTTGGAGCGATTCGCATATCTAGTCGCGTAATTAGGCATCAAACTTACAAAATATTGAAATGATAAAGATCATAAATTATTGATACGTACCCAAATATTTCCTCAGATACGGAAAATCCTTGCCGAATATAATCGTTTTCTCTTAGTTTTAGTGCTAACTAAAGTAGTGGTCAAACAGTTGATGGTGTCAGGCTCACAAAATTATATATAATAAATAAATGCTCAATTTCACACTCCTAGGTTTCCTATAATGAGTGTGCAAAGAACTGGCATTGGCGGCTAAGCGGCTCAATGCGTCATTGTTTCAATATTGGTAAAATTATAGCAAAAATAGGCCTAAGATGTACATATTCAGGCATTAATTAAATTCCTTTGCAAAATGTATTGGTCTTTAAACTAGATTGCTACCACACAAACTAAAATAAAGTTGTAATTGGTTGTTTACTTGTCTACTCTGGAGTTTAAGCTGATCTTTATTGGGAGATTCCATCTATTTGTCTGAATACTTATCACTGTAAATGCTAGGTAAGATAAAATAAAGATTTAAAACGTCTCTATGTTTAAGTTTTATTTGTTAAAGAAACAACATTTAACCAATAGTGTTAACACAAAGAATCAAATACAAAATACAGTTTCTCTTTGGATTTAAGTTTGAAATAATATTCTGTATTCTATAATTATTAATCTTTTGAATTTTTTTTAGCAGCGTTCGGGTGATACGCTTATCAACCAGCAATATTAGTCCAAATTAAAAGTTATCATAACAAAATTAGTTTCATCCAGATTTTTAGCTTAAATGTTGAGTAATCTTTCCTCTTTAACATGATAAAAAGTGTCTAAAGATATGACTGGAGCTTTCCTATAATCCAGATTAAAGGGCCTTCGTGACTACGTTTTATTTAATGTTGTTTCGTGTTTATCACCTTGAAATAATAGTATGAAGCCCAGATTCAATTTAAATTTTACAGTTAGTTAGCTTATAATTTTATTTTATTTGTGAATCATCATTTGCATAAATCCAATAAAGCTATGGATACAATTATTGAGAAATATTATTGAGAGCGTTAATAAAAACATAGCCTTGTTGATATTTACATTCCTGCGCAGTTATAGTTTTTGTGTACAAGTGGAAGTGAGAGCACACTATTGTTTTACTTTTCATTTGTGACGGTGCAATTAGTTATAGTACTTCCTCGTATTCAATTGAAAAATGTGTGTACAATCTATTACATAAATATCCTAGTAGAACATTACAAGCTATTTCTTTTTTTCTACATCCATTGTGTTACCATTAACAACAATAGTTGAACATGCGTCTAGTTCCTAAGATGCACGATATACTAAAATATCTTAGTTCCGAAGGGTGAATACCAGTTACACATCACAAAAGGCCTCTCCTAACACTTAATGCTCTTGAATCTATTATAATCAGAGGTGTAGATATGGCGCAAGGCTGTAATGGATGTAAACAACTCGGTATTTTGTAGTTAATTAGATAAAAAGTAGTTAAATAGTATGCTCCTAATTGGAGTGGATTACATGCAATGTGCTATATAAAGCTCTAGTCCATATGTTAGCTAATATAAAATAAGAATCAAATAGCCGAAACTATTATTTAGGTTTTTGTTGAGAAACTCTCCATCAAGATATCATATTCTGAAAATTGACGATTCTTGGATAGCTCATGTAACTATGCCAAAGGTCCCGGATTCGATTCCAGTGGTCAGGTGTCATTTTTCAATTTTCAGAATATAATCTATAATAATTGCTTTTACTGACCTCGCTCTAAGTAATTCATCACGCATCCTCCTCGTAATAAGATATGTTAGTAAATGTATAGGAAAGCTGGACCAAAATATGTCGTGTCAGTTGTGCAATAGTTTTGAAATAGTTTGATTGCATGGTGACTAAAATGGGTTTATAAGACAGCGTGCACACATGCAACTGATATCAAACTAAAAGTTTGACAAACCAAATAGTTTGTGTTTTGGCACAAACTAATGATTTCGAAAACTTGTGCAACAGATTTGTGTCATACAAGTTTAAACAGATGTGAGCACACTTGCAACAAATAATTGGATCAGTGAGTGTTGTTGCTTGTCAGACCATGTCCTCTCCAGTGCGACAAGGTAAATAATCTATTTATTTATATTAGTTAGTAAATCAATATTATAAATTAGATTTAAACTAAATTACAATAATTTAATATAATCTAATTTAACTAGAGCTGATAAAAACACCTTATTAATACAAAGTTTAATTTTTATTTTATTTTATAGATAAACCAATATATTAGTGTACAAAATTTAACTTTTCTTACAAAGAATTTGAAAATGAAAATGAAGATGATTGAACAGAAAGATTCAATGAACATTTCAAAGTAAGTCATATATCTACAATTGTGGACTACCAGAGCATTCGAACTGGAACGTAATTTCTTGCCTTTGGAAATATCTCTGTGAGGAAATGGTTCCTATGTGGTAAGACATGAATTCAAAAGAAAAAGCTGCTAAAGGTAAGCTACATTTTACATATAAAAACTGTGATACCAGTTTAGTATTGTTTTCTTTTAATGATAGAGCTTATATATTTAATATTGCCAGGGAAGACCCCTGAGGGTATTTTAAGTGTTTCACAAAATAATCTCTTGATGTTGTCCTTCATGGCTCCCACGACTATTTGTAGGATTAATAAATGTATTAGGACACATTTACAGCATAACTTCAAATCTGACCACATCTCTTTGGCGCACAAAGTTATGAAGGATGCAACACTCCTTAATCATAGAGTCGATGAATATCCGGTTCACATCTAGGGATCTATGCAATACTCTCCATTTATTTGCCATCATGCCAAATGCACACTCAACCAATCTTCTCGCCCTAGTAAGCCGATAGTTGTACATTATTTTCTAATAGCTAAGTTCCTTGGTTCAAATGACCACTGTACATGCTTTGTTAATGCAAACGCTTCATTAGCAACCAAAACAAATGGAATGGGTGGCAGGGTGTCATCGTTTGGCGGCGGCATGTTTGGTGGTTAACTTAACTGACCCGGGTCAAGTTTTCGGCCAGAAATTATACCTTTGAAACACTGTGAATCACTAGCATTACCGAATGATCCGTTATTCAATTGAAGTAAAACAATAATCTGCATCTAAAACGGCTAAAAGAATAAGATAAAATTATTGTTTATAGTTAATGCGCCCAGAACCGGTATGATTTGGCTTTTGAATTCGTATGTGTTACCCATCTATTGCCCCCAAATAGTTCGGAAAATTTGTTCTAGCTGCAAACTTTTCAGCAATTTGGTGCCTTGTCTCTTCGGACTTTTCTGGCATGCATTTGTCTTAAAGGTATCATCCATAGTTTCTCACACCTATATTTGAAAATTATTCTTAACGTGAACACTCCAATAAACAACTTATAGTGCAGATAAAGAAAGTTCCCTGCTGCAAGGTACCTACAAAAGATAAGGGGAGACAATGTGATAAAAACAAATGTAATTAAGGTATGAACAAATATAAAATAAAGATTAAAGTATTCTTGTCTTCTTTGCCAGAAAATTACTGCTGAGTATGTTAAGAACTTAAGAACATGTTTACGTAGAGAACTGGTTAAATAAAAACAAGGGAAGTCAGGACAACTGTTTCTAAACGCTGAAGATATGTGTACTGTGCCACGTTTTCGTTTCTTATGCCCACAATGGAAGACCGTCCGACAGTCAAGAAAGTATCCCAAATGTTGCACCTGGGCACAACTCAAAGACAGAAGATGAACCTGTAGCCATACAGAAAACATTCCTGATAGTGGGTGGTGACTTCAATCACACGCCTGAGGCTGGTACACCCACCCAACTACCAGTAAATTCGACAACAAAAAAGAGGTCACAACAAATACCAAGAAAATTCCAACATATGAAGAAGCTTTATTAACCAATTTTAAAAGAAAAGAAGGAAGGGCAGATTGACGAAGACAAATCCTCCCTTCTTTCTTTGGTACCATTATTCAAAAGATTAATAATGTGCAAAAGCTTTAAACAAAGATGGAGTTTTTCGCCTCATTAAAACACCTTGCTCAACAAAAATTTATCAAAGACAATATATATTATTTATATAATATATATAAATATATATATATAAATATTATTACGATGTACATCAAAAACAGTAAACACATCAAAGCCATGGGCCCCAAGATTTTACAGTAAATGATGGATTAAAACCAAATCCTTCTCACTATTACATCCACCAATCAGTAATCCACCCATCTGGATCCTCAAAACCCATCCAAGATCCAGCGATGTTTCCAAAACTAGTAAAAGTAGTATGTTTCACGACTTGTGACTTGTGAATGAAAATTAAATACTGCAATTTTTAATAAACAATCAATTTATTAATGGATGATACTTTGCATTTTATGTGGGTTTTGAATAAAAGAAAAAGCATCTATTTTAATAAAATCACATAATCTTTTCTATATTTTGTTAATGTTTTTTCGAGAGATTTCTTTGAAATAAGGTAAATGTATATTTTGATGAAAAGATAATGAATATAACTTTTCTTAAAACTATAATTATTTTGTTTCCATTACCTTAAAGTAATTGAAAGTCTTTCTGCTGAAGGAATGGCTTTCCTCCACTCAGTATCTTTGTAAAAGATGTAAGACCGCATTAGGTCCAGAAGTTCATCAAATATGTCAAATTTATACGATAATAAATAAAACATTTCTCCGGATGGGTTCATAAATTCGTATAAATTTTATGAATATGTCCTTTCACCAAACGTTGGGTAGTGATTGGATGTACCAATATCGCCTCTTTATTCTAATTTTCTTCCTTATTCTCAGCTAAAGAGCAGACACCAAAGAAAACTCATTGAAATCTATGTTTAAACTGGGCATCTTTAGTTGCACTGTTTGATGTTGCGTATGTGTGCACGGTTAACCTATTGGTGGATAAAACTGTTGTGCAACTATTGCACATCTGATAATTGCATGTGTGTTCCCTGCCTTATACGCTAAAGCAACTGAAATTGTAACATAATAATCGATATTAAAAGTGTCAGTGTAATACTTGGGGAGTTACATCTCTTTATGGCTTACATAGGTACAGTGGGTCATACAATGGTTGGCAGTGGGATTGAAGAACTTTGGGCTACAGTGTGTAGTAAGGCCACAACTCTCCTCATGCTCACCTGCCTGCGTACTTTCGTGCTGTACGATAATACATTCCCTCATACCTAAAGCTTGGATGTCTACTTATTCTTGAAAATTAATTCATATGTGTTCATCAACAAGTAATCATACATTTAGATTAATATTTTATAACAAGAGAGGTTTCTCAAGAAAGATAGAATAAATCTCTCTGATGCAAGAGCTGTGAAACATATTAAATTCATTGTGAATTTTCAAAAAGTGGTAATCACACTGGGAAGCTAAGATCCCCGAAAAATTATCCCATCAGTTGGGTCAATCTGCAGGGATTATGCTGATCGGGTGTTGTGTAGGAAAATCGGGCCGACCGGTCCGATGTCGGGACGTGGGCTCGGGTGACCACACAATCTCCCGACTTCCTACCCCAACACTCTGCAAGTTGGGTAGTGTGTGGGAAGGTAGGGCCGATTTGCCATCATTTACCTTGCAGGCAACTGGACCTAGTTATTTAAAAATATTTGCATGATAATCAGTGGCGGCTCGTCGCTTAAATTAGTGGGGGTTCTCCAGAAAATGTTTAACCTTTGTTTTAAAATTGTTTAAAAGGAAAAAAAACATGTCTAAAGAGGAAATTTATTCATAAATTTGATAAAATCTTAACAAAAAACC
Source organism: Timema cristinae (assembly GCA_039000515.1). Lineage (NCBI taxonomy): Eukaryota > Metazoa > Arthropoda > Insecta > Phasmatodea > Timematidae > Timema > Timema cristinae. Next base: position 13,082,978 of record JBCFYV010000935.1, read on the forward strand.
AAATATATTTTACTTACTTTAACTTAAGTTGTTACAGTTCAAGCTTGATCTATTCATTTAAAAATTAAATCCATTATTCTTGTTTTAATTTGCGCCAAAAGTTCAATAATTTTCTCCTTGATCTCTGGATGACAACTGAGGAAATTGTTCTCCATTGAAAGTACTGTAAGCGCATTTAGTCTTTATGTTAAATAAAATGAACCGGAAAAAAAATGAATCAAATAGAATAACTGGAAGCTGAATAATAATCTAACTATACACTCTTCTACACTTTATCACATTCAAGAATATTTTACACAGTTTTTAAGAGCAACACACGCTGAGTAAAAAAAAACTTCTTGCCATCATCACGCCAGAGCAAGCACTGTGAGAGCAACAGAGCTCTTTCTACCTGGCAGTCCCGTCTTCCCCCAACCCCTCTTATCTGCGCATGCGCACAAAAGTAAAACACCACGTCACTGGCACTGTGAAGCGTACAGTTCCATACAAAGATGTATCTTTTTCATAAACAGGGGGATAGCTAATGAAGTACTGACATTAAGCTTAAGTAATATATATTGTACTACAAAAATAAAGAAATAGTTAAAGAAAAAAGGACGTATTATATTAAATGTTATCGATAATATCAAGTGAAAAAAGGCAGTCCAATGTTTCAGAGAGGAGAATATATCACCAGCATAATAAAGAATGAATAGGAAGGTGAATGGAAATTGAGAACAACACCCTAAACTTCCGAACAAATTACTCCTTATTTGCATGTAAAAGACCACTTTCCCTATGCAAAGGTCTGCAATATATACTTAAAACAGATGAAATATCTTTCTAGAAAAACAGACCCTGAGAAGCTGTAGAAGATTACAACTTGAGCAACTTGAACCTCAGCATCCTCCGAAGGGATAAATTCTGTGGTCGAATCTTTACAAATATGGCAATTGAGCAAGAACAGGTGCTGTATGAAGATAACTGGTACCTAGCTCGAGGAAGGGGTATAACATAACTGGATGTATGATATTCCTTATTGTGTCAAACTCTGTTAAAATGTTTAACATTTCTTTGGCTTTAAAGATCATCATTAAAGCAAAATTTAGATAGGCGAGTCAAACACAAAATTCATATTAGTAGGTACTGCAACAAGTTATTGAACTCACTTAAGAAATATTAACCATTTTCCCAACGTATGAGATCATGTCTCTTGGCTGATGTCACTATTTGTGAAAAGGCATAATAAACTGGGAATATATCCATCAGGACAATTTCAGGGAAGAACTTTGCTAATATAAAATGTCATAAAAATGACAACATACAAACACTGTTCTCTATGCATTCTTTACTATCATTAGAAACAAAGTTGTTGAAATTGCCACCCAACAGCTATTCAGCACGATTGATCTTCTGAAGGGCAAATAATAGTTTTTGAGCTCGTACAATAAGAACTCGCACCATGCCCTTCTCTCCTTTTTGGAAACGTTCCTGTGATGAAAATTAAAGAGTCCATCTTACGAACAACTATAGAATCTAAATTAACTTGAGAGAATGGTGTACAGACACAAGATACATAATTTATGGTGGGTTCATGCTTCATTATTTTATTTGAACCAAAAAAGAATCAATTATGGCAATATACGAGTATGTAATAAATATGTTAAACATGTTACCTTACGATAAAGGAGAGCGATTGGTTTTTTTGACAGGTACGACGGTGCATAGATTACAATGTTTGAAGAGCGCCGATATTGAAGCTCATAGAAACACCACTTAAAGTTTTGTCACTTGACGACTGCAAAACGATTTAGAGCGTTTAAAATTGTATTTTTATTTTTACATGTTGCGTCTCAAACAAATATAATGTAATAAGTATTTAATGAGTGGAAAATGCATGCTTACAAATATCTCCATTCAAATCCAGACTTGTATAGTAAAGATAAACGTTTCCATGGACCAGTCGTAGCTCCAGATGATATTGCATCAGTGGTGAAATAATTTCTTCCAATACTGTACAATGCTGAAAGCTGCAAAAATCGGAATGAGTTAAGTTACCTCATGTACAGCAAGATCATAGCCCCACATCAAAGAAAGAGGGATCCAGTCAATCTATCTAAATTTACATCAACAAGTGATCCGTCATGTAAGGATTCCTTTTTAGTATATATACAAGTGCAGAATTGGTTGGGAAACCATATACAGGCTATCGAATGGGGATGGCAGAATAAAAATTACGACTTTTTCCCATCAGCTGGGCATTGCTTCCTTCACTCGATGACCTACTGCACCTCATAAGTTGAAACTGCCAGAAAGGTTACCAAAGAGGATGCCAATACAGTTCAGCTCTATTTCAATGTTCTTCCATATGTGGCAGTTGCAGGGAAATGACTGAAGTACCGTAGCTATGATAGCAGACCAAATAGATGATTACATTCAGCAGAAATAAAACGACGATATGCTATTTTTGAAGGAATAAGTACTTAAGATAGATGTAAACTAAAGTATGTCCACACTATTGGTTGTTTTGATATTATGGCAACAATACAATAACTATAAATGCATTTTTTACGGATAGGTAGACCAGAAACATCAAGATGGGCTCACCTTTTATTAGGATGGTGATACAATGCTTCAATTCAGATTTTGTTGACTTTTATATTTATTTGATATTAAAAATATGAACCCTACTTATTTTATATTAAAATTTTAAGCCGTAACTATTGTGGAGTAGCACTCAGAAAGGTGGTAGAATAAAGGTTCAATTTTTATGTTTGACTTTCAATTATTTTGGGCTTAGTGTCATAAAATAAAATGGTAAATTATTCCAATTACCAATTTGATAACAAAAGTGAACTTTTTCTAAAACTATGATTTTAAATATCCTTGATCACGTGAGAGATTCAAATTATTTAAGGTCACATACCCACTATATACTTAAGACATTAATAGGACATTTGGTGGTCAACAACCCAACCGTTACAATCAAAATAAACAAAAAATTGTGCCAATATGGGAAAAAATGCTCCTTAGGCTCTTCTCAGCTAACCTTTTGGAAACATTTCTTGCGTATAAAGGGCTTTTAAATGAACAATTTGAGCCTAAAGTTAGCTTGCAAAGAATTTGTTTTCCTTAGAAGTCTATAATTATTACTGGGTTTATATGCACTAATTACTCAAATGTGTTGGGGATAAGGAATGATGAATTTAGAGGGAATGCAACCGCATTTGTTTAAAGAGAGATTGGAAAAATATTTAGAAAACGTCACAGTCAGTACAACCTATTGGAATCGAACCCTGACCTCCCTGTCATCAGCAGTCTAGTTTATTGTGAGAGTGACAGCATAAACAATACGGCCACCAAAGTGGGTTGCATTGAAGTTGATTTGGCAAACAAGTAAGACCAAAAATATTCTTCATTCACTGTATTATAAAAAATTATCACATTGTAGCAATTATTGCTCCAAGTCAACAGAATGGGGACAGTCAAGTATAAACATCACTTACCCAATACCACTAATCTTGCCGAGCACCTTGAGCAAACGAACATCCGACTACACGAACCACAAGCGAACAACTGCCAAGACTGAGCCAAGTTCCGCCTCTCGCCACTAGAGCCCGGCACCACCGCTACCATGATCAATCCGCCCAACTTCAAGAAACGAGAAGAAGATGGCAACTGCCAGGCTTTGCCAGAATAATATAGAATGTTCTTCTGCCGGCGCGCCCCCTTCCTTTGTGCCTATCCTGTTCGAAGAGTGTGCCATATAAAAGACCATCCGTCAAGGAAGACGTCACTCTTAGACTTGGCTGCGACCATGTAGGTCTAAGCGTCGGCGTAACGGACATATTATATTAATGTAAGAATAAAATCCAATTTCGGTTTAAATGTAAATTATGGGAACTAGTCAAAATTCTTTTTAGATCTTTTATCAAATTTAATTATAAAGTATTTCCGTAAATCTTCGTCTTTTAATTTACTTTATAATGAGAGTATTGTAAAGTCAGACATTTTCTGTGTTATGGATATTAGGCATTATGCGCGAACTTTATACTCAACCAATTAACTTTATTTGTTTCTCAGTAGTATTTAGGTTAGATGAGTGTAGTAAATATGAAAATTTGAGAGTGTTGTTAGATCAGAACTTTTCAATATTATCCATAATGATTGAAAGTCAAAAATTTCAAAATTAACTTTATTTCGTCTCTATTGCAAATGTAGCATTTTGGGTTTGGTAAACATTAAGGTGGGAAAGTGTTTGAAATATGGTGCCGAGATTTTCAATATTAGTAGAATGGAGTATTGCACTAGATTATTATATAGATCAACTTAACTTTATATTTTTTTTTTACTAGTTTCTCGATTGTTATTTTTAGGATAGTTTTGTTAATATCTATTTTGTGCCAAAATAGTAACAAATAAACAATCTTAAAGGGGTAATGTTAGGAAATATCCTTGATATTTATAATATTACTATAATCCTTGTTTAGGACATAGGCGAAGGCTAGTGTGAGTTATGCTAGTAGGTTATTAGCGCTAATGTTGAATGGTATTGGCATTAGGTAGTTTTGATGGAACTAAAACTTTTAGTAACATGTGGCATTTTCGCAACAACATCAAAAATGTGTTAGTTAGGAGACATCATTTACTGTATGACGTATGATCATATTAAATTAATGTTATGCATCAATATTTGTATTTGCGTAATATGTTTAGGGTACATAATAAATAACGTAATGATTAGAAGGAAAAGAGTAAATATTTATGGAACAATGTTTTTATTGGATAATTATATATATATAACTGAATTATTAAATGCTCTTCAAATAATATGCTTATTATTTAATAAAGTGGCATAAATAAAATCTAAAAGATTCTAAGACTTGAAGTTATTCTATTTCATAAATACGCCATATTATCCCTATGTCTAGAAAAGGTGCGAGGGATTAGCCTTCGACCTTTTTATATATTTATATGTTAGGCAACCTGTGAAGGTGGACCGTTGTTTCCCGCTACTCACAAGAGTGAGTTGCGTGCGCTGGGGACATGCTAAATGTCCAGCATTTTATAACTCACAACTTTAGGATATTCACTCTGCGCGCTCCTCTATATTCTATTTCATTTTTCTTTAACTGTAGATTTAGTTTATATTTATGTATTGAATCCCTCTAGTTTGGAGCTTAGGGATTACAACATGGTTTAAAACAGAATATTTAAAAAAAAACATTAATCCTTTATCGTATTTTAATATAAAATATTTCAGATATTATGTTAAACGGATGTACAACCTGTATCTATGTGAATTTGCATCACAATCTGTTGATTGGTTTGGGAGTTACTGGGCAAAAAACAAATTAACATACAGAAAAAACTTCATATACATTATATTAGTAGATGTTTTTTCTAGTGGTCATAGTTCCTGGCTATAGATACAGAGGTTCTGGGTTCAATTCCCAGTGATTTTAGATTTCATGTGGAGGAACTTGTTTGAGACGCGGTCAACTCAAACTCTTGAGGGCAAATGAGGAGCTACTTGAATTAGAAAGTAGCAGTTCCCGTTTACAAATATGAGATGAACGGCCAGAGGTTTCATTGTGCTTACATCATGCTAACATTTATCAGCAGAAGTTGGCACTATCTTTGTCAAAATATGGTGGCCGTTTGGTCGGCTTAGCTTTATTGTGGGCCTAAAGTAGTAGTTTTCAAGGAGATTTATAATTGGTTGATCGATCTATCCAACCCCTTGTCAAGAATATTTACAAAGAAGGTTTGCTATGGATTAAATTTAATTAATTCAACATTTTGTAAATTTTAGACGCAGTGACCATAATAACAGGGTTTTTTTTACATGTTTTGCTTTCTGAAGAGATAGCCTGATGGTATTCTTAAGTATAAGGAATACAACAAAAGAAGTCCCATCTCATTCAAAGAGTACTTTTAGAGTTTATTGGCAACAAACAAGGAGACAATATAAATGGGAGAAGGAGATTTATAGCTGCATTATATCATCATTAGTTCTTCAATCTTGCTGCTGCTATCCACTTTTGCCTATAACAAGGCAAATTTTTTACATCTTTGAGCCTTCTTAATCCAACATGGTCTACATAGTATCTGATTCATATAATTAAGTCATGGTCTACCTTTTGAAATTCGCCCTTACTTTCTTACTTACTCTTTGGCATTAAGAAATTGAAAGTTAATTGCCGCACTTATGAAAGTACACCCCTTATCTCTATATTGAGCTAGTTATATCCAGTTCCCCTCATTGCATCATATTCCTGTCTTGGACTAGATCTATCCAGTCCCACTTCATTACACCCTATCCCTATATTGAGAAAGCTCTATTCAGTCCATTACATTACACTCTATTCTAATCTTAAGATATTTATATCCAGTCCAACTTATTACACCCTATCCTTATCTTGAGATAGTTCTATTCAACTCTTATTAATTTATAGCACTTATAACTGCCAATAAAAATATTATTAATGTCTATATATTGAAAAAAGATTTTTTTTATTGTCGATAATATAGAAGATACCATAATAATCACAGTAATAAACAATTTAGTTTCTAACAGAAATAATGCAAAATGCTTTTCATAATTTCTTTCTAAAAATTTTAAACTATCTTGACGTATATTTTAATTCTTTTTAGTATTTTAAATGTTTAGATCATAAACAAAAGTCTCCTAAAGCTTTTAGCAAACTTTTATTACTTCAACAACTAATTAAAATATATCACATCATAAGCGTTACGACCATAAAATAATGTTTTGAAATTAATATTCTTTATGGTTTAAGTAGTTGGTCAACTTTTTATCTTTGTTTTCTCAATTTAAACCAATGTTTCTTCAAGAACATTTCTAGTCTTAATATTTGAAGAGACTCAAATTTTCCTTCCAAACTAAATTTAAAAATCCATGCTAAGGTTATCATAACTTTTCCTTGCCTTTTAAAACTCTACAGTAGTGTATAGCCTATTATTATTCAAATTTACAAAGGCATGAATTAAATAGACACTAACGAAACTTTTATTTCATGTTATGAGATTAAAATAGGTAGTCAAAAGAAATGTAACTGTTAAAAATACAGACCTTACATTTTTACAATTTTGTTACTGAACTTAGAATCAAGAGATAAATATTCTCTTCCATCTAAATTATACAGTTTAATTTTATTTAATAGCCCCGCCCGCACTATGAACGAGACGAATGTTTCATGTTTGAAATGGGCTACGTTTACTACTTCTTAATGCTCATAACATAGATTATAATATTTATTTTCTTATGAAGCAGCAATTATTAACGTATACATAGTGAACTAAATCTCGATTATATGACATGTTTTCCCTAACTGACAATTTGTTTCACTGTTTAAGATTATATTACCGTATTACTTAAACGGGCAACAGTAACGAAACACAGTAGAATTATTTTTAAACAAAGATAGCTATTCCCCAAAGGTTTATTTCCAAAGCCTCCCATTTAAAATTAAAATCTAAAACATGTCATTAAATTAAATGTAGAGTTTAGTTAAACTTATGATAAACCAAGAAATTTGTCAGTCTGTAATTGAATTTTAATCTGTTTTGTAAAATATTTCAAAACTTTTCAAAGTATAAAATTACACCTGGTACTTCCCCTCAAACGAATGTCTGGGGAGAATGTCTATAATCAAATTTTCATAGAAAAGGTCTTATCTGAAAGATGAATTTGTTATGAAATATATTTTCAATAAAATTATGCATTCGTAAGGTCATGTGATTTGCAGCTGTCATGTTAGAAACAACACTAATAACGTACTAAAATGTTAACTACTTTAACTGTAAAGAAACTTTTTTGTATTTTCTCAAAGATTCTTTCTATGAAAACTGAACTATTAATATGGCATTAGTGGGCACGCAGACTAAGGTGTCAAGCTCATCTGGTCTAGTTTTTAGGTGACAGGGAGACCAGTATTATAATCCCGTCTGAGTGTACTTAGTTTATCTCTCGACCCCTCGGAGAGAAAGTATTGTGATCGTAAACAAAAAAAATCGAACTCAAGATTTTGATTAATGTTGACGTTTCATGACCCCATGAAACAGGAAAAGTTGTTTTTTACAATTCCGTCTCTCTGTACGCCGGAGCAGAGCCGAAACCATTTTACCGATGGGGATAAAACTAGGTATTTAGGATTTCCATAAAGTTCCCTGGAGGGATTTATTATAGAATTAATTATTAATATATAATATAATAGTTATTATATAATCTAACCTAGATAATAATAATTATTATTAGAATTTGGGTTCTAATATTCAATTATAAAATAATTTTTATATTAATATCTCAAAATTTCTATTTCATGGTACAGAATATTATTACTGACTAATATTTTTAAATTATATTTAATCGGTTGTGTAAAATCAAGTTCTTTAAAACCAAACTTTTAAGTGTTTTTAATTTTTGGTTGTTGTTGAAATGTTACATTAATTATTATATAATATAATAAATGAAAATTGGAGATTAAATCAGGGGAAATGCATCAGTGCTAAGCCAAATTTGGCGGAACTCACAGAAAACAGAACATATTTAAAACTACTCCTAGTTCAACTGGCTAAATATTTTGGGTGCTCCATTTATACTACCCGTTTAGGCTTATGTAGGCCCTACTAGTTACGTTAATCCTTTTAGAGATGAGAAAGATAATACTTAGAGGAAGTTCACCTGCTTTTGCTTGGAAGGGGAGGGGAAAACCATTTAGGAAAAACTACCCTCAATACACCCGACCGAGATTTGAACCTAGTGGCCCCCATCATAGGCAGTCTAGTCTACCACGAGTGTAGCGCGTTAGACCATATGGCCACCCAAGTGGGTAACAGCGTAGCTACCACAAATGGTAAACGCTCATGGAGTAAGCACAGTACTTCTAATGTTTTGATGCGACTCACGACTGTTCTAGTTTGTAAACAGAGTCCCAGCATGCAAGGCATCGCAATGATCAGTATTATATCTATAGTGTAGAATTTAAGCTATGCGTTAAATTGAGTCGAGTTTTAATAAAATTTTGTGTTACTTAAGAGCAGATTACATTTTTACATTTACTATAAAGTCTGAGTATAGCTCTGTGTGTGCGTTCGGTATAAAAAGTGGCTTATGAATGTTTTCCAGAATAGCCAAAAATATCGTTTCTGTCAAGGTTGTAGCTTTCTTTTTCATGACGAAGAATTAATTGTCACCAGCTTCAGTGGTCTAATGGTCTAAGGCGTCGCTGTCATGATAGACTGGCCTTCTGATGACGGGGAGATCGGTGTTTGAATCTTGGCAGGGTCTACTGAGGCTGGTTTATCCTAAATGGTTCCCCCTCTTCTTCCATGCAAATGCAAGTAGATTACCTTTAAAATGCTACCTTTCTCATCCCTTCCACATTAGAGTAGTTATCATATGTGCGTACAAACTTAATGTGGTGATAAAAAAAATACAATAGGTAACTTAGTTATCATATCAATAACATAATAAACTTTAAAATTTTAAAAAACGTTTAACCATTCATATGAACCATATTTTCGCATTTTTAGTTGTCCTTTTTTCCATGAGACGTTCCGGAATGATTCGATTACTTAACTTGGATTAATGTATATTGTAATGAGAGTAACACTCTAATATGCTTATTGAAATAATTTTCATTGATTCAGTGTTTTGTTTTGAATACATGAAATAAATTAATAACAATTCCTAGAAATACATGAACAAAATATTTCATTTTTATTCTAATTTATTTAAACATAAACATAGCTTACATGACGTATGTTTTTGAAATGAATGATAAATCTTGAATCTAATTCATCATATTAATAAATGTAGATTGAAACAAGAGCAAAGTCTTTAGTCTCTGCTCCTTTTTTTCCCTCAAGGTGTCTTAATACCCGTTTTGATAGTGTGTATTGAATAATTATAGTAATGACTATAGACGAGGAAAGTTAATTTATATAGAATTTAAATTAAACGTGCCAGCATTTGCTTGGAGAGAGAGTGAAAAACTATTTAGAAAGAACCATTCTCAATACACCCTAACGGGATTCTAACCTCTATCACCCGGTCATTGGCAAACTATTGTGGACCATCGAGGCGAATGATATTTGTCAAGTATGTAATCAGTGCTCTAATGAGGCCGGAACGCCGTTCCGGTTGATACGAAAATATATTACGAGCGTTCCGGTTGATACAACACAAGTTTAAAGCGCTCCGTCTGCACACTAGAACGCTACTTATTCGTTCTTCCTATCGTTTTCCAAAAGGATCCCTATTCTAGTCTGAAAGAACCCAGATCCTACTACGCGTCTGTATATTATATTGTATTTTTTATTACACTGGGTTTTCCAGGAATTTGCTTCACAACAGAGACGACGATTCCTATAACAAGACGATGACTTCAACACAAATATTTTACAGATGTTAATCTTTCACCTCCCCTTTTTGTACTCTCCATTGTGGGAATTATATTTGGAAAAGGATCTTGCTGTTTCTTTACTTAGGTACGAGATTTATACCATCAGTTTCACATTGTCTTTCTATCATAGTGTTAATACCTTAATTACCTATTTGAAGTTTAGAACTCTGTGCCACGGGGAACCATTATCTCTTTTTATAAATTATGTTACGCGTAGCAAGTTATTTATCTATTAAAGTTAGCTACATCATTTCCTTTCTAAGATTTATAACTCGACTTATTTTATTCAAAATATTTATTGCATTGAATGAAATGAAAAATGACAAATGTTGTCAATTTGTCAGCGGCTAAATCTTTAGAAATGCTAGGTCAGCGGTTCTCAAACTGAGGTACGCGAGCAGTTCTCAAGGGAAGGTTAGCAAAATGACAAGGGACTTCTGGAAAACCCTGATTGTTGGCTTTTACCGTTATCTGGAGGTTCTAACCACAATATTGTCGGGAATGAAATTAATTTAATTCAGTGTATTATAGTTAAATATTGATTATTAAATTGTTAACAGCAATATCACATATTTTAATTTTAACTTTGTTTTCATCAGTAGATTTTCTATAACACAAAATCATCTATTTATTTGGAGATGTTATACATATATATTTCTCGTGCATAAACCGTCATCATGTTCTTATTTGTAAAATGAACAGGCTAATTGATTTACAGTAATAATGATCCCATAGCATAGGTAGGTACTAATTATTATTATTATTATTATTATTATTATCAGCACCGCGTCTTACTACCCGTTCGGGTTATACGCACTTACGCTAATGTGTAATGGTAGGATGATTGTGAGATGAAATGAAGGACCTACAGTTTAGCGTGGGATCCGAACCACGGTGGCGGCCTGGCATTCCCCACATTCACAAGATGTCTTGTCAGAGGTGAAGGAAGGGTTTGTAAATCAGATAAATCTGTGCCGGGACCGAGGATTGAACCCGGCCGCCAGCATAGAAGTCTGAAACCTTACCCCTAGACCACCAGGTCGGTAGGTACTAAGGTTTTAGACTAGTGCCTACCTACATAGTTAAATATTGGATATCGTTTTACTGTGGCTGTGTATTTTTCCTTTCAATATATATCAATATTTATTAATTGCAATTATCAATAAATTAGATTAGTACAGAAAACTGCAATGGGATATTCATTTTACTGAAATTCAATTAAAGTGCCATGGCTTAGCATCCAACTTATTGACGTGTGTATAGACAATGCAATAAATTCTAGGGTGACCTGGTGGTCTAGGGGTAAGGTGTCAGACTTCTGTGCTGGCAGCCGGGGTTCAATCCTCGGTCCCGGCACAGATTTATCTGATTTCCAAACACTTTATTCACCTCTAACAAGACATCTTATGAATGTGAGGAATGCCAGGCCTCCACCGTGGTTCGGATTCCACGATAAACTGTAGATCCTTCATTTCATCTCACTATCACCCTACCATTACACATTAGCGTAAGTGCGTATAACCCGAAAGGGTAGTAAGACGCGGTACTAATAATAATAATAATAATAATAATAATAATAATAATAATAATAATAATAATAATAATAATAATAATAATAATAATAATTAGCGTAAGTGCGTATAACCCGAATGGGTAGTAAGACGCGGTGCTAATAATAATAATAATATTAATAAGTTCTAGTGATGCAATAGTGTCATGCAGTAAAATAGATAAAGGGATTATTTGTTGTTAGTTGTTACCATTCCAGTTGTTAAAATTTCCCAATTCGAGCACTGAGTATATTATTTTAAAATAACAATAATCTACTAGATAGAAGTTATCATAATAAGTTGATAGCCATTACTGATTCAGTGTATTCACTAGATACACCTTCAGTGGTGAGCAGCACTGCTGGCAGAAATAAATTATATTGTGGGAACCTAGTAGACACTTTGATCTTTGGTCGTTCTACGCCATCGGTTCGCTATTTAACTGGAAACTATAGTCCATCCCTTGGTAATCCTTGTCCCGTTGGGAGGAAGTTGTGGTTTGTTCGGTAGAATTAACCACCCTTCCCCAACCCTTTATTATCTACTAGATGTTCCCTCATATACCAACCTTGACGTCATTCAGACGTCAAAATCTTCCTGAGTTCAACTAATATTATTATAACTAGTCATTATTAGAACGCCTTTAAATGAAAGAGAACTCTCCTTGTAACATTTTGAATGTGTAATGGAAACAAATTAACTAGTAATCTCGAATACCTACGTTTCATAAAATCATATTATCTCTTAATATTAAATTTACTTATGTTAGTAAGATTACAATTTAGTGCCACTAAAATAAGTTTCACAATAGTTATTTAATTAATATGGTGTAAATTTACCGACATTAGGTAAAGCTGATGGTTCTTGGGCATTGTTAAAACTATAAATAGAAAAAAATATTGGGAATACAAACCACATTCTATTATATTTAACATTTATTTTTTTACATAGTTTATTTTTAAGCATAACCTAGAACACAATTTTTTGTTTTGAAGTCATTAACTAAAAAATTTAAGCAATTTAATCTCTTATACTGTATTATCATAACTTTTAAATTAAACTCATCAAACAGCTTAATGCTTAATATTTTAATGTAAATTTTAATGTGTTAACTAAGTCCTTATATATTTTATTTAATATGATTACATTTTGCTAGAGATTTTAAATAAGTAGAAAAAATAATACTTTTAATGCTAGAAAACTTTTTAGTAGTCAAAAAGCTAATGTTTTAATCAAAACATAAAAAAGTAATTATCATCATCAGAATCATATAACATTTCATATTAAACTTTAAATGTCTTACCAAACCTGATTAATTCTAGTTACAAAAACACTGCTTAACCATTTATTTAAATGAAACTAACACCATATCACAATCATACATTTCTGCTCGTGCTGAGAATTGAACTAGAAATACATTTGTAGCGTACTATGGTGCTACAGGTTTAAGTACACATCTGCTATAATTACCAAATACCTAACAATAATATACATATTTCCCTCTGGGACGTCTCATTCTTGATTCTCCATTTCAAGAATGCTCCTTATAATCGTCATTTACTTGACTTTTCTAATGATCCTTCGATGCTGAATCACGGTAGAAGGAAACGCGCCTGTGGTCCTGGATGGAACTACAGTGGCGATCACTATGGGAGGACGGGACGCTGAACAACTGTCTCTGGGTCTACGTGTATCTTCCATCAACGCTTTCGGGGCGACACGGACTAATTGCCTACTAAGCTAGACGCACGTGTATAGGCACTGTGGAACTACAGCACCCCCTATTTCCGCTTGATATCATCGATAAAATTTAATATAATGAGTCCTGTTTTCTTTAATTCTTTCTTTATTTTTGTAGTACAATATATATTCCTTAAGCTTAATATCAGTACTTCTGTAGCCATCCCCCAGTTTATGAAAAAGATACAAAAATCTTTGTATGGAACTGTGTGCTTCACAGTGCCAGCGACGTGGTGTTTGACTGTTGTGCGCATGCGCACATAGGAGTGGGTGGAGAGGAAGGCGGGAGTACCAGGTAGAGAGAGCACTGTTGCTCTCGCAGTGCCTGCTCTGGCGTGATGGAGGAAAGGAACTTTTTTTTACTCAGCGTGTGTTGGGCTTAAAAACCGTGTACCATATTCTTGAATGTGATAAAGTGTAGAAGAGTGCAAAATTAGATTATTATTATACTTCCAGATATTCTATTTGATTCATTTTTTTCGGTTATTTTATTTAACCGAAAGACTAAATGCGCTTGCAGTACTTTCAATGGAGAAAAATTTCCTCAATTGTCATCCAGAGATTAAGGAGAAAATTATTGAACTTTTTTAGCTAATTAGAAAAAGATGAATGGATTTCATTATTAAATGAATAGATCAAGTTCAAACTGTAACAATTTAAGTTAATGTAAGTAAAAAATTCTCTTTTTGTTAAGATTTTATCAATTCCTGAATAAATTTTCTTTTTACACAGGTTTTTTCTTTCCTTTTACACAATTTTAAAACAAAGGCTAACATTTTTCTGGAGCAGCACCCCCACTAATTTTAGCTACGAGCCGCCACTGTTGAAATCCAAAGCTGGCGTTTGGCAACTTAATTACAGCCACTGTTCCTAGGCGGAAGTAGAAGAGGTGTCTGACTTGTCCAGCCAATGAAGAGTTTGATTGGTGATGAAGGCGTCAATATACAACCCTCCCCCCCCCCACCCCATCCCATACTTTCAACTATATCACGCTTCTTCCTACACAGGTCTATATAGCCGAGGTTTGACCCTCAGACGCACCTTTATTCATATATTCGTTAAGCAATGAAGACGACTTTTTCAACGACTTGTGATTCATATTCTTTATAGGCTTTGAGGACCAGGAACTGGTTGATCACATGGATACCGATTGTGAGAAGTCGAGTGAGCTAGTATAATATGGTTAACTTGAATTTTGAATTGATAAATAAGTATTAATATGTATTTGGGAACAATGTCAATGATTTTGTGTAATATAATCTCCTGGGGAAGTGATAATGTTTGTGTTAAGTTTAATTTATTATTTATGTAATTTATTTATTTAATGTATTTATCTATTCTGGTGAAGTTACACTTAACCAGGTTATAAAAAATTATAATTAAGGAATATTTTAAATACAAAAGATATAGCTAAATAAAATGGATTTTAAAAACTAAACAATTTTAAAATGTAAGCCAACCAAATTCACAAATATTATAATGTGATAAAATTATTACATGTTTGATTTCATTCATACAACATTATTATTAACTATTATTAAAGTAACATATTTATAATGGATGTGTTTCATTACTAACAATTAATTTAAAAAAACACATACATATTTTTCCAATTTAGCTTCCCAGATACTCAAAAACAAAAGCTCGAAGTTAATTTCTTATTTTAATAAGTGAATATAGTTCTTTTGTTATAGCAGTTATCGTAGTCAAATTTAATCTTGTTATCTTTCTGAGGTCAACGAAAGTAATGTATTTAGTTCTGACGCTTCAAGTAAAATATATTGTTGAATTGTTAGAGATTTGTTTTTCATTAATTTTTTTAGCACCAGCCGTTCGGGTTTTACGATTATATACTAATTACATTGATGTATTAGGGATTAGGAAGGTTGAATTCAGAGGAAATACCTGAATTCACGTGAAGTGAGGGTAGAATATCATTTAAGAAAATCAACTCAGTGCATGTGATCATCTCCGGCAGTCTAGTTTATTGCGAGACTAGCGCCTTAGACCATGCCTCCTCTGAAGTGGGTGTCTTAGTTAAGGCATTATTTGGTTAGCTTTTTGCTAAGTAGTATTCATTGAGTTTATGATTATATATTATTATTATAGTTAAGACGCGATAGGAGGGAGCGGAAGTGCTTTTACAGTTGTTATAGAATTGACATTTTTGGCCAAAATAAATCAAATATTTCTCCGGTAGAAACATAGAAATTAGTTTTCTACACATGCTAATATCAACAGATCTTGAATATATGACAAGGGTTGTGACTAGGTGTAACGTTACATTTCCTAACAAGTTGTGTAGTGCGCAAGTGTCTACGAATGAGTGTATCAAAACAGAAGAATAGAGATAGATGGAAAACAAAGAAGATACACAGAGAAAGTTGTGTATAGATTCAGACACCGATGTCCAAAAGTTAAACATTGTATTAAACATGGCTACTATAAGAAATATATAATTTTACGCAGCAGATCTATTTAATAATCTGGAGTTTAACGTGTAAAACTATCATTTATTTATCTAAATTCGAAAAATTGCACAGAGTATTAATTTGTAGATTGATACACGTTGTAATATAGAGTCGTAAACCTGGTTATAAAATCAGTATTTGTATTATACTCATCTTCAATGATTTCTGTAATAACCTCACTTCAAATGTTTTAAAACGTTTTTACAAATTCTTGATATTTAGGTGGGGTAGAGGGTTGGGAGGGACCAGGGGACAACTGCTTCCTCTCCCCTGAGTGTGACGCTGAATCCAAATAAATAGAGAACAGTTCAAATAAATGTTCCTACATAAAAGGGTTTTTTTTAGAATTCTTTCCGTTTTAAGTAATGGTTTCTTTTCCAAGTGTTATGTTATTAAAAGTCCTCCATGACTATATACTTATCGCACGTAGTTAAAACATTTTTTACAATAAAAATTGCTCGTGACCTGGAAATTAAAATACTCTTTTTTCATACAGAGTGGCTTATCTCGATGCACAATCTCACTGAGTTAACAAGACATTCTAAAAAGTACTTTGGGTGTTAATAGTGAGTGCTATCAGAGTGTGGTGTATTCATGTGTGAGTGCTATCAGAGGGTTCATGTGTGAGTGCTATCAGAGTGTGTTCATGTGTGAGTGCTATCAGAGTGGTTCATGTGTGAGTGCTATCAGAGTGTGTTGTGTGTGAGTGCTATCAGAGTGTGTTCATGTGTGAGTGCTATCAGAGGGTTCATGTGTGAGTGCTATCAGAGTGTGTTGGTTTGTGAGTGCTATCAGAGTGTGTTCATGTGTGAGTGCTATCAGAGTGTTCATGTGTGAGTGCTATCAGAGTGTGTTCATGTGTGAGTGCTATCAGAGTGTGTTCATGTGTGAGTGCTATCAGAGTGTGTTAATTAGTGAGTGATATCAGAGTGTGTTCATGTGTGAGTGCTATCAGAGTGTGTTGGTGTGTGAGTGCTATCAGAGTGTGTTCATGTGTGAGTGCTATCAGAGTGTGTTGGTGTGATGTGAGTGCTATCAGAGTGTGGTTCATGTTGTGTAGTGCTATCAGAGTGTGTTGGTGTGTGAGTGCTATCAGAGTGTGTTCATGTGTGAGTGCTATCAGAGTGTGTTCATGTGTGAGTGCTATCAGAGTGTGTTCATGTGTGAGTGCTATCAGAGTGTGTTCATGTGTGAGTGCTATCAGAGGGTTCATGTGTGAGTGCTATCAGAGGGTTCATGTGTGAGTGCTATCAGAGTGTGTTCATGTGTGAGTGCTATCAGAGTGTGTTCATGTGTGAGTGCTATCAGAGTGTGTTCATGTGTGAGTGCTATCAGAGGGTTCATGTGTGAGTGCTATCAGAGTGTGTTCATGTGTGAGTGCTATCAGAGTGTGTTGGTGTGTGAGTGCTATCAGAGGGTTCATGTGTGAGTGATATCAGAGGGTTCATGTGTGAGTGCTATCAGAGTGTGTTCATGTGTGAGTGCTATCAGAGTGTGTTAATAGTGAGTGCTATCAGAGTGTGTTCATGTGTGAGTGCTATCAGAGGGTTCATGTGTGAGTGCTATCAGAGTGTGTTCATGTGTGAGTGCTATCAGAGTGTGTTCATGTGTGAGTGCTATCAGAGTGTGTTCATGTGTGAGTGCTATCAGAGGGTTCATGTGTGAGTGCTATCAGAGTGTGTTCATGTGTGAGTGCTATCAGAGTGTGTTCATGTGTGAGTGCTATCAGAGTGTGTTGGTGTGTGAGTGCTATCAGAGTGTGTTCATGTGTGAGTGCTATCAGAGGGTTCATGTGTGAGTGCTATCAGAGTGTGTTCATGTGTGAGTGCTATCAGAGTGTGTTCATGTGTGAGTGCTATCAGAGTGTGTTGGTGTGTGAGTGCTATCAGAGTGTGTTCATGTGTGAGTGCTATCAGAGTGTGTTCATGTGTGAGTGCTATCAGAGGGTTCATGTGTGAGTGCTATCAGAGTGTGTTCATGTGTGAGTGCTATCAGAGTGTGTTAATAGTGAGTGCTATCAGAGTGTGTTCATGTGTGAGTGCTATCAGAGTGTGTTAATAGTGAGTGCTATCAGAGGGTTCATGTGTGAGTGCTATCAGAGTGTGTTCATGTGTGAGTGCTATCAGAGTGTGTTAATAGTGAGTGCTATCAGAGTGTGTTAATAGTGAGTGCTATCAGAGTGTGTTCATGTGTGAGTGCTATCAAAGTGTGTTAATAGTGAGTGCTATCAGAGGGTTCATGTGTGAGTGCTATCAGAGTGTGTTCATGTGTGAGTGCTATCAGAGTGTGTTCATGTGTGAGTGCTATCAGAGTGGGTTGGTGTGTGAGTGCTATCAGAGTGTGTTCATGTGTGAGTGCTATCAGAGTGTGTTAATAGTGAGTGATATCAGAGTGTGTTCATGTGTGAGTGCTATCAGAGTGTGTTGGTGTGTGAGTGCTATCAGAGTGTGTTCATGTGTGAGTGCTATCAGAGTGTGTTCATGTGTGAGTGCTATCAGAGTGTGTTCATGTGTGAGTGCTATCAGAGTGTGTTCATGTGTGAGTGCTATCAGAGGGTTCATGTGTGAGTGCTATCAGAGTGTGTTCATGTGTGAGTGCTATCAGAGTGTGTTCATGTGTGAGTGCTATCAGAGTGTGTTCATGTGTGAGTGCTATCAGAGTGTGTTCATGTGTGAGTGCTATCAGAGTGTGTTCATGTGTGAGTGCTATCAGAGTGTGTTAATAGTGAGTGCTATCAGAGTGTGTTCATGTGTGAGTGCTATCAGAGTGTGTTAATAGTGAGTGATATCAGAGTGTGTTCATGTGTGAGTGCTATCAGAGTGTGTTGGTGTGTGATAGCTGATTAGATCCAAAAAGTCGTTTCAAGATTTTTTATAAAACTCAGATTTTCTTCTGCCTTTCAATAAGACTGAAATAAGCGTTTTGAAGAGTACCAAGATTTATGAACGCTTTTCAATATGATTTGAATACTTCTCAATTATTTTATTGACCTTTACTGAAGTAATTTTGTTTCAACTGGTTTACTTATGGGTACCCTAGAATAAATCATAATAACACATCCACAGAATAACATTTAAAATAGTTTAACCTAAAAAATATTTGTTATAAAACAGAATTTTGTTTTACCTTGGCTCAAGCTCCCTTTAATTCCACTATATTATCCGTCGGTTACAGTCTACGACTTTAAGTGTTAATTTGTTTTTCTCCTAAACGTCTACTCTCACACTGTGTGGTGCACAGACCACTGTCACAGATGTATATAGGTTGATAAAGGGGGTTGAATCCACCGGAAGGATAGTCATCAAGTATTCAGCGCCCCAAGCGGCGTTCTGTGTACTCTTCTCTTGTGTCCGGTGTAACAGTCAGTGCAAATATCCACTGTTCTGTATCATCTGGGAATGTTGGCACGTGACTTTCTAGAAGCAGCATCTATCTATGGTTCTCTAGAGCTTTGTTTCTGTCAAGAGTTGTCTGTTTATCTATCTCTATAAACTCTAGATTATAGTTTACCTTTGAAATTTTTGGTCCATTTCATCTTAAACATGTCCAGTTTTATATATTTACCTAACACACTTTCTTACACAATGTACTGTACATTTATTTATGTTCTCCCTATTTAATTCTAACTCACCGTACACATATTATTATTATTATTATTATTATTATTATTATTTAGCACCGCGTCTTACTACTCGTTCGGTTTATACGCTTAAGTACTAATTACACTAATGGATTAGGAATTGGGAAGGTTGAATTAAAGGAAGTGAACCCGCATTTGCGTGGAGGAGAGCGGAAAACCATTTAGGAAAAACCACCCCCAGTTCACCCGACCGAGATTCGAACCTCGATCTCCCCGTCCTCAGCAGTCGGGCTCAACACGACAAGTACGTTAGCCAACTACGCCACCGAGGCGGGTTACACATATTAATTTGAACACTGGCCTAGTCCTATGAGTTAACTTTTTCACTATTACCTTTTTTTAGAAACACGTATGCTACCCGTTCAGGTTATACGCCTAGTTTCTTCTCATCTATTTGATTTGATTTATTATTTATCAAATAAATACCTTGTGATATGAACTGGTGGCCACGTAGACTAACTGTCAATCTGATCTAATCTATTGTACCGTTAACAGGGAAACCCAATTTCCAAACTCATATGGTTCTAGTTAAGAGCGTTTTATTCTAAAAGGTTTCTCGATCTTCCTTTAAACAAATCCGTTTATTTTACTTTTTACCTTCCTCATCCATTATTATGCAAGTGGTGTTGTTAAAGATATTATAAGCCATAATAGCAGAGAGTAAGGAAAACACGTCCACAGAAGTCTTTATAGCACATATTTAACATCATTTAGCCTTATATTTATAATTTTTTTTTTAACAATTTTAAACTTATATTAAATGTTAATTATTTCACTAAAACTCGTCGAAAAATTATTTACCTCCAGACATCTCTTGTTTTATCATTATAATAAATACTCTTCGCATGGCTTTATGTATTCCTTCTATACGATTTATATACCCCATATCAACACATTTATTCTTTAATCTATTTATATATTTTCGTTAAACATCCAACTATTTACTGAGCTTTAAACATTAGTTTATCTAGTGAGCTGAAACATAGCTATCTCTTGTACATGTTTCTATGTTACATTGAATAGATCCTTAACTATTCAGTTCCTCTATAAACCGTATGGAAATCTTCTCCAAGCATTCACATAGTGTCTCATGGTAATTACGGATCAACGTAATTCCCGTCTAGCGTTACCAGTGAAAGCGTGTTGACACAACAACAGCTAGATCACACCAAACTACTCGGTTAGGGTTGCGTTGATTTAGTAAACATTCAGGATATTTGCTTTGGGCCACTGTCTAACTTACTGCACATACACTCTGTCTCCGCGTTCAAGGCCGCATTTTTATGTGATATAAGCTGTCCTAAAGTAAGATTGACAAGATATAACAACTTATTTTTTGTTAAAAAAATTAAGACATTTGAGATGGGGCATTCCTCTTCACCTAGAGAAGGCCTAAGGCGTTTTATTTGCTGTTTTTCGTTGCATGTGTGGGATAGAGGGGAGGGGGGGGGGGCGTTGAAGAAGGAGTTCAGGACATAGAGAGAAGACAGAGCAGAGTACTAGTGATAGAATACGACACACCCTGGAATTTAAAAACGTGTGGCCTGACAGCGATAGCTATATTTCCACGGACCAAGGTGGCTGCCTTAAGGAGGGTGATCTGACCACAATGCTTATCTACCAGACGTGCAATGTGGAACGAGAGGTGCTAACTTGATAATACACATGTTTGCTCGACGCTACATTATTCAAAATATCTATGTATGCGAAATAATTATAGTATTAGCTTTCTCTCTCTCTCTTATCGGCCTCTTCATAGAATATTTGTGTTCCTGTTCGTAGTAGTGGCTAAGTTAATAAATTAACCAAAAGCAAGTTGGGATAGCCTTGAATTAATTACAGCTGGAGCTGATGAACATGCTTACAGCGTTTGCATGCTATCAAATCAATAAATTAAAACTATATATATTATATATATATATATATATATATATATATATATATATATAAAGGATTAATTTAATTACTTGGCATCAGCTTCAGTGACCACATAGTCTAACACGTTACTCTCGTGGTAGAATAGACTGACGATGATGGATATTTTGGGGTTTAAATCTCGGTCAGGTGTACTGAGGATGTTTTTCCATTCTCCCTCCACACAATTGCGGGTACACTTCCTTTAATTATAGACTTCCTAATCTTTAAAATCACTAGCGTAAATAGTTCATAAGCGTATAACCTTAACGGGTAGTAAGATGCGGTGCTAAAAAAATGTGCTTCCTTAAACTAGATAACCTCTAATTAAATAATCTCTTATAAGATAACCACCTGTAGTGGTATTCAGGCTGTTCAGAGTGTCAATCTAGCATGAGACTGAATTGCGAATGAGGAGAAGGTTAAAATCTTTATCTAGACCGGGTTTGTCAAAAGCAAGGAGGGGGAGGGGTGGTAGAGGAAGTAATATTTCCTAGTGTGATTTATCATCCCCTTTCTAGGTTAATAAATATACAATGCTCTACCACTGAGCTATCCAGGTCTCTTCTCGAGTTAGGGTCATTCTTCACTCGTAGTTGATGGCTGAGTATTTGACGGACGTGTGGAGTTTTCATCTACATATGAGCAAACAAATATTATATCGCAAGCTATCAGATACAATAGCTATCTGCGACTCTAAAGGGCTTGTACGCTACCAGGCATACAACACAAGATTGTAATTAAAACTAATTTCAGTGAAAATCAACAAACAGACTGTAAAACATTGTAATTACGCGTTTGTCCTTTTACGGAAGAGACCACAATCCAGTTCATTTCAATTAAATGAAATGCGATCTCCTCTATATGGACATCCCCATAACTACAATTATTTGTAACCTTTGTGTTGGTATTAATTAATAGATTTTATATAAATCCTTTAAATTTTCCATGTGTTTAAACCTGTAAAACTACTAGGAATAATAATAGCTGTTATAGTATAAAATAATTATATGCATACGTTTTGACAATGATTTATATATTATTCTAATTTGACATTCTTGTGTCAAAATTTAAAGAATATATGTTTGTTCAAATCATTCTTATTAAATTATTTCAATTTTTAACCATCTTTAATCCATCTAAAATGGAATTTTAAGGAAATGATATATATCCTAAAGAAAGACAATGTGACAAACTTATTTCTACATTAGTAATTAGCACTCCTTAGCTTAATTATATTCTTGAATATTCCTGTTTTGGTGCCTAATTGATCAGACAAAACCAAATCACAGATAAGGCAAGGAATGTGGACGTTTGGTCAAGTTTTTCAAAATATACTGAGTAGCATAGTTCAGTATGTATTTAACCAAATCAAATAATATAAAAAAAATATTTAAGAATCACAATTTACTATTTGGCCAAACATGTTGTTATATCGGAGTGTATACATATATTGCATCACTCCCCTTAATGCAAAAAGACGGTTATATCAGCAATACACTAATTTCCAAGTTACTTTAGCACATCAATTAACCTCAACCAACCTTCAAAATGTTATAAAGTTAAGTTATATTAACAAGTGCATATTCAAGATACCATCCACCCCTACTTATCTCATTTTACCCTCAACATTTCAACAATAGTTTATCTTTCTATATTGTTCTTTCTTTTTTACGTCCTTTTTCAAACAAAAGCCCGTGAAGCCTTGACAAACAGTTTTTCCTGTTAAGCGTTTATTGTGTTTAAAGGTTTTTATAAGCACCCTGTCTCTCTCTCCTTTCAAGTTTTGTAAAGGATACCAACATTCAGGAAACTAATTATAAAAAAGAATGAGGCTGTAAAATACAAAGAGAAGTAATTAATTAAACGAGACAAGATGAGGGGATTTTGGGGGGAGGTGGGAGGGAATTGGGGGAGCAGAGGGTGTTGGATCGAAGTAATAATGAAACATGCCATCTATTAACATTCTAATAATGTGGAAATTAATTGGTGTTATATAGTTATTTATATAAAACACTAAAATCAATTGTGTGTTCTTTAGTTGATAGGATTAAATGGACCGTCTAGTTGTAACAAATTTGAAACTATTTTCCCGCCTAGATATTTTTATAGCAGAAGTTGCTCATGTCCATTCTGAAGAACGCTATGAAATATCACAATATATTCCCTAGGCTACCATTTAGATTATTTGCTACCCACCTTGATGGTCGTGTGGTCTAACGCATCACTCTCGCAGTAGGCTGGAATGTCGATGACGGGGAGATCGAGGCTAGAATCTCTGTCTGGTGTACTGAAGGTGGTTTTTAACAAATAATTTTATTCCCTCCCTTCTCACAAATGTGGGTGCACTTTATATAAATATAATCAGCATAATCTCTAAAACCATTAGCGTAATTGGTACATTAGAGAATAACCCAAACGGGTAGTAAGATGTGGTGCTAAAAGAGTAAAATAATTTGCTAATGCATACGACACGTGCACAAATACTTGATCTGGCTCTCTTCAGTCCCCCTCATTACACCCTATCTCTATCTTGAGCTTGTTCTGTCCAGTCCTCCTCATTATACCCTATCCCTATCTTGAGCTTGTTCTATCCAGTCCTCCTCATTACACCCTATCACTATCTTTAGCTTGTTATATCCTGTCTACCTCATTACACCCTATCACTATCTTGAGCTTGTACTATCCAGTCCTCCTCATTACACCCTATCACTATCTTTAGCTTGTTCTATCTAGTCACCCTCACTACAACTTATCACTATCTTGAGCTTGTTCTGTCCAGTCCTCCTCATTACACCCTATCACTATCTTGAGCTTGTACTATCCAGTCCTCCTCATTACACCCTATCACTATCTTTAGCTTGTTCTATCTAGTCACCCTCACTACAACTTATCACTATCTTGAGCTTGTTCTGTCCAGTCCTCCTCATTACACCCTATCACTATCTTGAGCTTGTACTATCCAGTCCTCCTCATTACACCCTATCACTATCTTGAGCTTGTACTATCCAGTCCTCCTCATTACACCCTATCACTATCTTTAGCTTGTTCTATCTAGTCACCCTCACTACAACTTATCACTATCTTGAGCTTGTTCTGTCCAGTCCTCCTCATTACACCCTACCACTATCTTGAGCTTGTTCTATCCAGTCCTCCTCATTACACCCTATCACTATCTTTAGCTAGTTATATCCTGTCTACCTCATTACACCCTATCACTATCTTGAGCTAGTTCTATCCAGTCCACCTCATTACACCCTATCTCTATCTTGAGCTAGTTCTAACCAGTCCTCCTCATTACACCCTATCACTATCTTGAGCTTGTTCTATCCAGTCCTCCTCATTACACCCTATCACTATCTTTAGCTTGTTCTATCTAGTCGCCCTCACTACAAACTATCACTATCTTGAGCTAGTTCTATCCAGTCCACCTCATTACACCCTATCACTATCTTGAGCTTGTTCTATCCAGTCCTCCTCATTACACCCTATCACTATCTTTAGCTTGTTCTATCTAGTCGCACTCACTACAAACTATCACTATCTTGAGCTAGTTCTATCCAGTCCACCTCATTACAACCTATCTCTATCTTGTGTGTTCTAAATTTATCCTGCCACTTACATCTAGGTCTACCTAGCGATCGCATTTGGTTTGCCAATATCTTTGTCAACATATTTCGACTACAAACAGAATTTGTTTGACCATCAAAATAAATTTATATTTCTTAACACCCATGTGTTTGGTTTCACACATCATCTTGTTTGGTTCCAGTGTGATATCAGCATTTTATCAAACCACTAGTGTAGGAATAAGTGTGGTAGTATTTAGAGAGAACATAACCTTATAAGCGTGGAAGGAGAGTGGGAAAGAGTCTAGGAAAGCCACCCATGAGCTGCTACCTTCACTCCATCCGGGAAAACTATATTAGACTAGTTTAAGTTTCTTTCACGTGCCACCGATGAAGGCTTTAACACTTGTTTATATTTAATTAATTGTGTATCGTCATATTTCTATCAAAAATGGTTTATATTTTCTTTTTCTTTTGTGATTTATTTCAATTGATGATTTTTGAGCACAGATTTGATGGTAAGGAGTAGGAACTGAATACATTTTTTCACAGCCCTCTAATATTTGATGGGATGGATACATTCTTTATAGATATATTGGCGCCAAAATGGTTGCCAATACCCCAGCCTACCATACGGCCAAATATAACGCTCCTTCCATTATGTGGAATAAAGTTGGTAAGAATACCTGTTTTAATTCATATTTTGGTTGTCATTCTGACATGCCCTATGACACCCCCCCCCCCTTCCCCCACACATCCCGCCTTCATCAGACAGGTTTTGTTTATTATTTTTAATGTGTATATGCCTCAATTCAGGCAAGCCACATACTTATATTATCGGAGTTTAACAAGATATACATTTAGGGGAAATAATGCTCTCATGATTGATTGGATCGGACAAAAACGTCAGCATTTAAAAATCGGGATCTGAACACCAACATTCCTTAATCAAATAGCCAACGCTATTATTTATGCTTTTCAGTGAATATTACGCCATCTAGATATATTCTGAAAATTTAAAAATGACACCTGACACGGGAGTCAAACTCAGGACCTTTGGCTTAATATGCCATACGCCAAGCATTAGGTTAGTCACCCACTAATCTGACCAAAATATTCATATGATGAGACACTTTGTCTTATGACAGTCCGACGAAGAAATTTACACTTTGTTTATATCAGTTGTCGGACACACAACTGACTGTAACAAGACATCGTCTGACATTCGGATAGTATCGAACACAAGTCTGATGAAGGTCTGTGCATTTCTGTTTAATGGTTTTGCTCATCTGACAAAACTTTCCTAGCATCCTCTAAACCCCTTTGTCAATTCTTTTCCGTTATCTGAATATCATCCAGGACGTGTTTATTGTATCATGGCTCTAGAGGTCTTGTTTGATTTTAGTTCAAGTATTGATTCTCTCGCAATAATATCCATATGCCAGAATATTTCGATATTGATAGGTTAATATGTATGCTTAATTCATAAAAAGCCAGCGTTATAATATTATTTTAGTAGTAAGGACTATTCAAATGGATTGTGGAACAACATTGGAAAGGCTTTGAATGAAACAGGTAAGAGAGAAAGAATCCTTTTATTTAATAATGTAGTGTTATGTTATTGCCGTTACTATAATAAGTGTAGATATAACCAACTAACTTGTATTCAGTATGAACTATTAATAATGTAATACGTTACTTTATTTGTTGAATCAACTTTACAAAATACAGTAGGTAATCATTAAAAAAAGTTTGACCGATAAAATATATTCAAGCCTACGTTCATCTATTTCATTACAAAGAATATTAAGAAGAAATACTACTCTGTTATATAACTTTGATTTTTATTCATTTATCAAATTAAATTTTCTTAAACAAACTTAATTGTATATAGTAGACTATTAATAATAGCGCAAACTTTTAACTTAAATAATGCAATACTAATTACAAAACGGTTAACCGAAATTCTGACGCCTACTGCAGACACTCCACATAGAAAAGAGCCAACATATTTTGCAAAGGGACTGAGCCCAGCTTTGAATCAAAGTGACCCATAAATTAATTTCATACTTTGTACCCAGTATTGGTCCCCCTTCGTTAAATTTACAGTACCAACACCCGTGTCCTCTACCATAATCCTTTGATTATTAATTTCTTCCAAATTCCCAGCTTGCTCCCTGATCATATTGTGCAAAAAACAGGTGTTTGCTATTATAGCAATTCTTAAGTATCGACCAGCATAGGTACTTCAAATACTCTGAAATTACTGGCCAAAAATTCTGAATGTTCATTCTACAATTCACCTTGTCCTTGAGATCTTATAGTAAAAGATAATTTTATCTCGATTCAAGTTTTTTTGAGGAAATATTTCTTCATATTAATGGTCAATGGGTAGGCTTCATCAGCTATACAAAGGCAATGAAAAATATATTGTGTTCCTGTGATGATTTTAACAAAATATGGTGGATTAACCGATTCCCATTGAACTTCTTAATAAAAATTTAGAAATAAAACCCTTCATAACTGTTTGTCCCATGTCACCTACATTAATAACAGTGAACTTAGCATCTGCATACACAACAGCTTGAACCACCATAAAATCGTAATTCTTGTCATTTTTCAAAACAAAGATCCTGCATGGGGAGACGTTGTTTTATAATGTTTCTACCATACATCTGTGTCTGGAAAATTCAAAATTTTCTCAAACGTTTCAACCAAATTCTTCTAATCTGTCAGTGTTCGTTCTTTCACAAGCAATGTCCCAAATGACAGGAAATTTTTCAGCAACAATCTTATCTGCAATAGTGTCAAAGACTCCCAAGTTCAACGACAGGTAACGGGAACATTCGCCATTAGCAAGGAACCTGAAAACACAAACGGTTCCTAAACCGTGACTATTTTATACTTTATATATAATCAGGAGACTTCATTACTGTATATAGTCTACTTGATGCACTAAATAAATCATATGCTTACACTGCATGTAACAACCAAGAAGGGTTTGCATTATCACCAGGACCTTATTACGTGATTTAATTTGTTTCCAGCTTGCTGTTTATCTTAATGATTGCCATTAATCCTTATTCAGAAAAAATCTGTAGATTGATGATTAAATTTACCCTACTTTATAACCTAGTTTTGTTTAGAGCAGCTGCATGCAAACAGAAGTGGCAGAATTTGGAGGGAACAGTACCCAAAGTATGTTTGAGATATGAGAATATACCTACCTACCACTGCCTAATCAGGACCAAAAAATTATAAGGTACGTACCTCACAGGTGCACTCTTGTTTTCAGATGAATTTATTGGCATCCATAATAAGTCTAGTTATATGATTGATAGTGATGGACGAGTATTTTTAAGATCAAGAGAGGATTATAAACAAAGAGGATAGGAGGGTGATGTTTTGAGTGAAGGAACTGATCAGCCATCAACTAGATCAGAAGAAGACAAAACATATAGAAGAATAGAATGTATAAGAAGGAAACCATCACCAGCTGAAGCCCTAGCAAAGGTGTTTGAGAAAGTAAGTCAAATGAATCGTTATTTGATTACTTGATGTGGAAAAAGATTATAAAGTAGTAGTATAATATTTATAACAACCTCCAATGCTTATGGTCAGTACCTATCAAATACATCTAGCGTCACTTCCCCACCAAATTTAACTTTGCTGTGAACAGCTTCTGAAACAATTTAACCCCCCTACTATGAACATTCGTACATATAAGAAAACAAGAAGTCACGTATCATTAAGATAATTTGGCAGCATTTATTGTAAAATTAATGCTTTTGAAATTCATTTAAAACTAATTGCTTACTGACCTACATACAACAAAGTTTGTATCCTATTATTACTAAGTAGAATTATTATTAGTATTTATTTTTTCTGACCTTAATGTTATGAGAAATCTCTCAGTTGCTGTGATGCTTTGTGTATAGTTTGTGGGAAACTTTCTAATCTTGCCTTCACTTAACAAACGAATAAAGTTAAAAGTTTCTACTCTCATACGGGTGAAAAATCTGAAATCCTTTTCATCTTATTTCAATTTAATAAAAACAAGTTTCTTTCATCTTACAAAACATTCTTTGTCCTGACTCCTCCTCGAATCACAGTTAATTACAGTTTCTTAAAAGTAAAAGGAGCTAGATCATCTTAACATGATGCCATGACAGTAACTGGGCTTGAATTTGGTCTGGCCTTTGTCACATAATAGTCGCCCATTGGGTGTAAAACTTCGCTATACGATATTTTGTCATAGGATGCCATGGGAAGATTGATTGTAAGCGCCCTATTTATTAAATATTTCCTGGTATCACATTTCAATGAATGGGCAAGGCCAAGTCACGACTGAAAGGTTCACACAGTGCGGTGAAACCTTCTAGAAAAAATCTAAATACTAGCAAAAATTATCAGTAGGCCTATTGTTGATAAGCAATACTACCACTCTCATAAAAAAATTCTAACTGCTCATCTTTAATGTTGAATCTGTCTTGATCGTCCATTCTAGTTGGGTAATTTATCAACGCATCCTTCTGAAAACAATGGTGTTAGTTATTCATGTACACAAGCTACATGGAAGAGGGGTGTGATGCAACTCATACGGGGTGTGGAGAGGGGGGTTTGAGGGTATAGGGTGAGGTGTGAGGGTAGGAAGTGTTGTATGGACAAGAGAACATCGAGTTACAAGAGTTGTAACCACCGAAACACGTCATTCCGACGAAACCATCATTTATATCCTTCGTCGCCTTTGTTTTGTTTCAGACGCTTTAAGGCCTTCAGTTCCTTTCAGCCTTTACATATGTACTTTTGTTGGAATTTTCGCGTGGCCGAACAAAAATCTAAGGGATAACTACGTTGATTTATATTAAATTATTTAGTTTATATATTGTATTGTATGTTATTTTAATAAATTGCAATTCTTCTGTAGAATTTTAACTGTATTTTAAACTAAATAGTTTAAAAAAATTTAAATTTAAATATTTTGAGAAATTAATGGTTTATTATTTGAGAATTCGAACTAAAATTAAAATTCCATGGAGGTGTGAACTGGACTGCCAGAATACAGGGAAATATCCTGCTGAGCAGGTTTGTGTGGATTGCCTAAGTAGCAAATACTAAAATACTAGTAACTATTCCGCTCTAAATGATCGTTTTTATTCTTTAATATAAAGAGAAAGTATTGTACTCGGGAACATTTTCTTCCAAGATATAATATAAAGTTTTAGAAAACCTGTTTTATTGTATTGAACCAAGTTTTATTAAATGCAAATTATAAGTTCCAGTGAGTAAAAAAATGCGTTACCAAAATCCTTGATCTATATAAAATTTGAAGATCTAGGATGGTAAAAAAAATGAAAATGTACCTTGGATTATTTATAAACATTGTATTAATCCAAACGTAAAAGCACTTTCTAATTCATGACTCCTATTATAAAATTTGTCTTTCACACAAATAACGAATTAAAGAATAATATTCCAAACTGAAATATATCACAATAATTATACTTCCATTTTATTACCTTCCTCCCATTTCATAGAATTTATGCTCATGACAATAGAAAGTAACTAATGTTTTAAGTGAATTTAAAGACGTAGTCTTTGATCATTTAAAAAAATTGATTTCTCAAGCCAAACGATTGTTGGTATTATAATCATCCTTTTATAGTCCTGTTCTATATCATATTTACAAGGAATATAGAAAAGAGCTTACACAAAAAAAACACTTTCAGGTGTATATATGTTATTAAATTTAATTTTCCATACTTTTGTTGAGATTGATCATTTACATTTGTAATAATTGGGTATTATCATATGGATTTCAATGAAATATATCACCATAGATCAGATTCTTACCATTCGTCAAATATTAGACAAAAGTGGGATTTCAACATGATGATTCTTGAATTACACAGACATTTAAAAAAGGCCTGCGATACAATTAAAAGAAACAAATGATATGACATTTTATCCAGGCTTGTAATATACAAATACATTCAAGCTAGTTGGGGTACGTTCGACAAATACGCGTGGCAGGGTATGGGTTGGATCTCACACCTATCAGATATTTTCGAAATACATAATGGGTTGAAATAAGAATTTCTACTTTCTTCGTTTATTTTTAATTGAGCCTTGAAATATGCTATTATGTAGGTTAATACAATATAGTAGGGAAGTTTGACACATTCCGCTACAATGAAGCCATTAGCAAATGCAGATGATTCGTCTTTGTTGGGAAGCGGTTGCAAGAAGTGTAGAAATGTTACCAGAAGTTGGTAATGAAATATATTTAGAAGTGAACGCTGGAAAGACTAGGTAGATGATCACATAGATCATACAGATTGTTGATGATAATTTATAGGTACTGTGAAAAACATCTAATCTGACAGGATTAATGAGTTTACATATTAACAATTAAACAATAACTAAATAAGATTGGAAATTAGGAAACTGATACAGTTAGGAAATACAAATTATTACTCGGTCAGTAAGTTGTTGACATCTAGCCCACTGTCAAGGAATGTAAAACTTAGCATATTAAAAATAATAATTTCACCAGTTGTTCTCTATGAGTGTGAAATATGGTCTCTTACCTTACATGGCGAAAACAAATTTAGGGTGTTTGAATAGAAGGTGCTTTAATTTATATTTCTCCAAAATTAATTAGGAAACTGGAGAGTTTAGGATGGTACATTGTGATGAGTAAGATAACCTGTACTAATCACAAGACATTGTTAGGATAACAAGTTTCTTAGATTTTGAGGGAAGAATATGCATCACGAATAGGTTTACTATAGAGCCTTGTTCAAAGCACTGACTGATAAACCAATTTTAAGAAATCACCGAGAAGACCTAGGCGCAGATATAAGGATAAAGTTAGAATGGGATCGACAGAGTTGGGATGTAGTGCGGTAGACTAGATAGAGCTAGCTCAAAATAAGAATAGGTGACTCACTTTTGTAAGTGCTGCACTGGAATTTCAAGTACCTAATGACATAGAGTAAGTAAATAAGTAAATAAATGTGTGTTTATATATTATATTTATACTTACTTGGACTGTTATATTGGTCATTCATTCCTCGCCGTTTGAAACTAGCTAGTACACCACTGTATCTGTGTTATATTATACAAACTCAAGGAATTAAGTTAATATATTTCAAAAACTGGCGTGTTTGAACATATATAGTACTCGCACTTATAGATTTTGAGTGTGAAATTATACTTTCAAAATACATTTTGCTGTATTATTTATTATTGTATTTTTGATAGACTCATATATTTTTTAGTACATATAAGCTTTATATCTAAATTATTTGATTTTATATATTCAAAACTATGTAAGTTGTATTCAAAAGGTTTCATTCCCATGCTAAAATATTGTGAAGTTCAACCAAATATATAACCAATACAAACTAAACAGGAAGTACTTTCCGGTTTATTGAAATGTTCATTATCCGAGTGGAAATATTAGAACATAACTTATGGGGGGAAATAAATTATGGTTAAATACAACAGTGGCTTAACTAACAGCAATAAGGGACATAAGCCATAAAAACCATTAGTATGGCTATCAACAGCATTAGTCCTGATAGCAAAAACAACATTCAAGTGAAAGATGACAACCTGGACTCAGCTGTGGGCTCGATTGTCATATCCAGGGAGTCATTTTTCACTTAATAAAATTCATATTTATGAGCTATAACCAGCCTTTAAAGTAATATATAATTAAATTTACTAAGCGCATATTGAATACCCTCGTATAAAAAGGTAATATTTTAGAAGAAATACATTGGCTTTGACGAAGAGGGAGACTAGTAAACAACTTAGAAAAAAAACTACCCTTATTTCCCGAGCACTGCTACTGTCAAAACAGATTAAATGAGCCTGACGTCTACCCTACGTGAACACTTATATGGGCTACTTTATATTTGATTTGGTGTCAATTATTTTACAGAACATACACCTCTTTGTAATAACATAATAACATACCCTAGAGCCCGGGCATTATAAATATAGAAATGAATGTGTTAAGCACTTTATTAGCCCGTTTATCCGAATCCAGACTAACCTACATTTCAATTGCTATCCAGGCAATTATTTTATTTATTTTTAAAATTAGTAAATACAACAGAAAGTCTCCAATTACAATAATGTCCTAGCAAATATAGCACAAGTAGCCCTGCAGTTGTTATTAAAACGTAGATCAAGAGCAAAATTCACAAATTATTTGTTATATTTTATAATTTTAATGACATATTGAGTTTGTCTGAACTTAACATCATTAGAAGTGAGACAAAATTATGGATGATATATAATTTGTAATATACATCTTGGAGCTGATCTATTAAAATTCATATAATGAGGGTAAAGTGTCCAATGAAAACCACATGGGTAACTAAATTGTCAGAGATATTCTCAAAGAAATGACTTTAGGATTATGATATTTTTTGGTACTTATTATATTTTACGAACGAGCCAATAGCAGTTTGAGCTAAGTAGTAGTTTTAGAGAAATAACATAACCATTATCATGGAGAGAGGATGGAAATCATTGTTGAAAAATTGGCCATAAGGATCCATTCAGTACACTAATCCAGGACTAGAACCACGACCATTCCATCAACTTCTTCTCAACTATCCATGGGTATAGATCCTTAGACCCCACAGTCAAAATTGAGAGTTAAAACGACTGAAAAAAAGTTGTTCTATCTATAAACGTACACCACCTTTGTGGCGTATATTACTGTGTCCATAGGCAAGAAGGCAAGAAATTTTAGAAGCCACAACATCCATTTAAATTTAACAGCAACCCTATCACTTTTGTTTTCCGGCCATCATTCATAGCTGTGAGGAAGGAGAGGGGAGATATATGGACCACCTTGAAGCCAGAGGTAACCGGTTCTATTTCCGGCCAAACCCCATAACAATATCAGGTAACGGCAGAACGGAGATTGAAGTTGGTATTGTTGGTAAACCTTCCAACATGTAACTTCTGGGGGACCGAAAGGCCACATCTATTTATAAATAATAGCTCCCGATTGTATGACATCAGTCTTTGGTGGCAAAACAAGGTGATTATAATAGATTATACAGAGTGTGCATAACATGTTTTACAAACGATGGGGGATTGTATAGGATGAAAAAATAGACACATATCCACTATACCGGATGATTCTAAACTCTATGTTCAAACTTTAATTGGATATATGTATCAGTCACCCTTTGGTGCTAGAGGGTGGTTTTGGGTGATACGTCAATGTAATATTCTTCTACCTCATCATTAGTAACGAAAACCTCGTATCTATGTGTAACTTAGAGAATTTGACGGATTAGGATTGGGCTGACATTCATCTAGAGTATGGAGCTATGGGGCTGGAGAATATTTGAAAATGTACGGATATCAATGTGTTGATGCTATCATGCATGCACTACTGTTGGCGGTCGCTACTTTCAGCAATTGCTGTAAGACTGTTTTAAATAAAAGTGTTATTCACAATTTTTGCCTTTCATGTATGTACCAACAACACCATCTAGCACCAAGGGTGACGTCTGTGGACATACACGCATTCACGAAAATGATTTGTTATAGCGTTCACCTATCTGCCATTAAAATGTGTACTAAGAGTTTCAAATCATCCTGTTTACATCATCATAAACTGTTTAAGGTGTGTCCGAAGGTATCACGAGTAATTTATGAGTTTTTATAGCAGTTCATTATTTTAGAAAATATAAACCAATTATTTATTCAGTAGCAACATAGAGTTTAGTTTTCTTTACATGCCAAAATTTTCTCTTTATTTAAAAAGTTTTGAAAAAATTCCAGGACACACTTAAAGATATTCAAGATCTGTTGATATTAGCATGAGCAGAAAACTAAACTATATGTTGCTACTGGAGATATATTTGATTTATTTTGGCCCAAAAATTTTAATTATTTGAAAACTTTAAAAATACTCACGCTCCCTTCGGCCGCACCTTACATAATGGGGTTGGTTCGTTTAGTAAAGTAAATTCAACTTCCTCTTTACCGCCTTCATTTGTCTAACTTTACATGCTTCCATTCTTATCTTCTCACTCACACACTTGTTATCAGTTCCTCACATTTCTTCCTTGGTATATCTTGGGTCTTTTCCCTACATACTTCATCTTCATTATTCTCTATTTATTCTATCCTTTTCCACCCTCAGTTCATAGCCATACCATCACATCCTTGAACTCATACTATTTCATGTACTCCCTGTGTCCCAACTCTTGCCTGGACAACCTCATTTATAATTCTATTTCTTCTTATAGCAGCTAGTGTGCTCCGAAAACAACCATCTCAATCTCATGGCCTCCACTTTCCTGCTATCTCTTGCGTCCAATGTCCACTATTCTACTATACAGGATGTTTCTAAGCTCTCTGTCCCAAATTAAAACAGAGTGTTCATGGCTAGAAACAAACAGAATACGAAGTGAAAAAAGTAATCTTGTATTGCTACATCTAATTTGAAGTTCGAAGCAACAGTTCCGTGAGTCCGCAGCTGAATTACTTACGTGTACAGAGAGTTGCATACCAGTATGTGTTACATCACATCGTGTCTTGTGGACGTGCGTGTGTGCTGCATGTGTTGACTTGGTCACAACTGTAACGTCGGTCAGTTGCATTTTACGCTCACTTGTGCCGAGTTTACTCCAGCCCTATTGTGTGTGCGCAGCACCACTCATTTGTTATTCCCCGCGCAGGTAGCTGCGCATGGTCACGACGGCCTTTCGAGGTTTGGCGCCACTCTTGGTAGGGATGAGCTAAACAGTGATTTTCCAATATCGGTGATTACCGTGACTTTGATTGTAAAATATCGGTGATCTATACCAGTGATTATTCACGGTTACTGGTAGACTCAGTGCTTTGTTGCCTGATATTTTTTCACGGTCGTAGTTTTTAGCTGTATCGATATTTTGCCCCAGTCACCGCTCTTTACTAAAACCTACCATTCTCGTCACTAAACAAAGTAATGCGTTGGGCTGTAGATAGAAACACCGGGTTGCCAACTTCACAATCTCTAGAGATTAATAAATAACATATTTTTTTTGTTAAACTGAAAAAAAAAATCGCTTTGGTTATCAACGGACTAAGAACAAAGACTAACTTTGAAGAATATTATCATACAATATTGCTTTATAGAAAGTAAATTATTATATTTATTAATTTCAACTATACCTGCTGTAAATATATAATAATTATGTTTGGGTTGGAAAAATAAATTTGAGAAACATCCCACGTGTTATTGTATTGCAAAGTTTGAGGAGATAGAGTCTGCTGCCACAAAGTAATCAAGTGGAGGCTCTTTTTCAAAGAATGTTTATTGAAACATGAGAATTAAATACATAGACCACTACTGCCCACACTTGTGGGTCACCACATCGCCAGACGGCAACCGAAATTTTGTCAGTCATGGTCGTAGCTTTCATACTGGACGCTGCTGTCGTCATCTGGTGAGAGTCTCTATAAACACCAATCACCGATATCTCAATCACTGATAATTTGAGATCCAGTCATTGGGAGTGACGGTGATTAAGGAGTAACGGTGAAAAAATCACTGCCAGTGATAATATCACCATCTCTATCTCTCGGTTCTGGGCTTGTTGAGGGCACGCCGGTGTCGTGATAAATATTATTACACACACGCGTGGGCACGGATAATAGGTTTTCTTTTCGACCTACAGTTGTGTAGCCTAATTAACCAGGGGATGGAGTTAGAGCCCTGAATAATTACTTGAATGACTACATCCTAAGTGCCTTCTTGTACAACCCCTTCATAACTGCTTGTTGTGCCGCGCCCCAAGTCTGGGTCGGAGCCCTGCTATCGTACGGTGTCAACGGAGGATTATCGATCCGAACTAATTCTCCAAAGAGAACCCCCGAAAGGCTTTCTAGCTACACTGCACATAAGCTCTGAGACTTTTCGCAGTGCAACCACTAATACCCACCGGGAACGTAACCTATAGTCGGACATGAATCTAGGTCCATGGGTGCCATTTGTGGTACCTGGATACCAGAGAAAACAGTACCATCCTTTCCTTGCCAACCGCCTTGGGTTACTTGGGAACCTCCTCCATGGGACTGGATTGGAGAGAGGAGTTAACTCCTCCTAGTGATCGCCCATCACGAGGAAGTCAGGAGCTCAGCCTCCGAACATCCACATCCTCAACCTTCGTTCTCTCGAAAAATCCGTCCTTTTATTTCACCACCATCTTTCCTTCCCCCCAGCCTTATTTGAGACCAGCTATCCGGAGTTACCCAGCGGGGACCTCAAGGAGGTGTCCTAATCAGCTATCCCCGTTAAAAGGGTACGCACTACTAACCTCTCAAAATTGTGTCGAGAAGGAAGTATCCCCCTTCTCACACACAGATGACCCTTCGGGGTCTTAGCTATACTAGACCCCTCATCACATTGCCCAGGGGCCGCACCGACAGGATTTTTAGAGATTGTCAGTACCGGATGGTGGTGAAGACAGTCTAGTGCTCGTTTATATGAAACGTGTGTGGGCCCAGAGCACGACATGGTCGCCTTACGACGGGATGGGGCCTTAAGCCTGAGTTTCTGACAGGAGTTGTCTCATGTAGTGTCAGAAGTGTCCACGATCACCCTTCAGACACGTTTCTCGTGGCCGCCACTTCTGTCCGTCTAATGATATGTAACTTTCCGTACCCGTACTTACAGATGCGTACTTCCGGCATTGTTGCGTATTACATCAACTTTCATTTATTACACATCATTACTTTAGTATAGACTTTTATTACTGGTTTTCTTTTTCTTTCTGTCAACAGATCCAATGGTTTACAGTTTAGGTAAGGCTTTTAGAAACACCCGTGTATGTAACTATGAGTACTAAGTTAGCCTACTCCCTATTTTACACTTCTTTACAAATGAAGAACACTAGTATGTAAACATTATGGTAGTAGAAATATAATACATTCCTCTTTGACACTGGTTTTGGCGTAGATGGGTATTTAGTTAGCGTGGGAGTGACTTGTTAGACCACACGACCATCGATGCAGGTTTGAGGTTATGTTATTTTCCAAATAATAAACTGCCAGAACTAACCAAAACAAGATAAATTATTCATGATGAATTTACTTTGATAGTAGTTTATAATAATTAGTACAAATTATTTAATAATTTGGTTTTATTATAGGAAAAACTTAATTTTTCATTTTTACACGTTTAAAAATAATATATTTATATATCACCAGTATTAATATCTATTTAGGTTGTACGCATAAGTTATTATGATAAGAGTACGAATGAGGAAAGAAGAATTTGAGAGGAAAATACAGAAATGTATGTAAACAGAGCGGGAAATACATTAAGGATAAACAGATTTCAGTAGACCCCACCGGAGTTTAAACCTAACATAAAAGTATGAATCCAGCCTAATACTAGAGTGATGCGTTATACTATGTAGCCACCGATATGGGTCAAACAAAACATGTTAATCTTGGCTATACAACAAAAACAGTGTTGAAAGTACCAAGTTGTAATTTAATACTCTAACTGTAAGAAAGGCTTTGTAGTTGGATAGTATATTTGCCTTTGAGCCTTGCAGTAGTAGTTTCAAGTAAATTCAGATTGCAAAGATTTTATAATTTTTAACTACTATACTAATTATACTATTATAGTAAGACTCCACATTTGAGCTCATTCGGTAGCATGTCTATATACTAAGAAAAGAGTCCCGGGTTAGATTCCTGGCATGACCGAAAAATGTATCATTGGTGAAATTGAGTTTAACCTTTCACGGTGATGAATTAATAGCAGGGGACTGGATGTTGTGTCTGTCCTAGTCTCAAGTTAGATTAGAACACATTATGAAGTTAGGACAGCCCGAGCAAACCGGTCGTGGAAAATATATGTTTTGAATAAAAACCTGACCACAGGCTGGAAACAGTAATGGGGGTAGATAAATACTGACCACAGGCTGGAAACAGTAGTGGGGGTAGATAAATACTGACCACAGGCTGGAAACAGTAGTCGGGGTAGATAAATACTGACCACAGGCTGGAAACAGTAGTCGGGGTAGATAAATACTGACCACAGGCTGGAAACAGTAATGGGGGTAGATAAATACTGACCACAGGCTGGAAACAGTAATGGGGGTAGATAAATACTGACCACAGGCTGGAAACAGTAGTGGGGGTAGATAAATACTGACCACAGGCTGGAAACAGTAGTGGGGGTAGATAAATACTGACCACAGGCTGGAAACAGTAGTGGGGGTAGATAAATACTGACCACAGGCTGGAAACAGTAGTGGGGTAGATAAATACTGACCACAGGCTGGAAACAGTAGTGGGGTAGATAAATACTGACCACAGGCTGGAAACAGTAGTGGGGTAGATAAATACTGACCACAGGCTGGAAACAGTATGGGGGTAGATAAATACTGACCACAGGCTGGAAACAGTAATGGGGTAGATAAATACTGACCACAGGCTGGAAACAGTAGTGGGGTAGATAAATACTGACCACAGGCTGGAAACAGTAGTGGGGGTAGATAAATACTGACCACAGGCTGGAAACAGTAGTGGGGGTAGATAAATACTGACCACAGGCTGGAAACAGTAGTGGGGGTAGATAAATACTGACCACAGGCTGGAAACAGTAGTGGGGGTAGATAAATACTGACCACAGGCTGGAAACAGTAGTGGGGGTAGATAAATACTGACCACAGGCTGGAAACAGTAGTGGGGGTAGATAAATACTGACCACAGGCTGGAAACAGTAGTGGGGTAGATAAATACTGACCACAGGCTGGAAACAGTAGTGGGGGTAGATAAATAACCTGAACCACAGGCTGGAAACAGTAGTGGGGGTAGATAAATACTGACCACAGGCTGGAAACAGTAGTGGGGGTAGATAAATACTGACCACAGGCTGGAAACAGTAGTGGGGGTAGATACATACTGACCACAGGCTGGAAACAGTAGTGGGGGTAGATAAATACTGACCACAGGCTGGAAACAGTAGTGGGGTAGATAAATACTGACCACAGGCTGGAAACAGTAGTGGGGGTAGATAAATACTGACCACAGGCTGGAAACAGTAGTGGGGGTAGATAAATACTGGCCACAGGCTGGAAACAGTAGTGGGGGTAGATAAATACTGACCACAGGCTGGAAACAGTAGTGGGGGTAGATAAATACTGACCACAGGCTGGAAACAG
The DNA here is from genome assembly GCA_039000515.1 of Timema cristinae. Lineage (NCBI taxonomy): Eukaryota > Metazoa > Arthropoda > Insecta > Phasmatodea > Timematidae > Timema > Timema cristinae. The sequence continues at coordinate 13,123,474 of JBCFYV010000935.1, forward strand.
TAGTGGGGTAGATAAATACTGACCACAGGCTGGAAACAGTAGTGGGGGTAGATAAATACTGACCACAGGCTGGAAACAGTAGTGGGGGTAGATAAATACTGACCACAGGCTGGAAACAGTAGTGGGGGTAGATAAATACTGACCACAGGCTGGAAACAGTAGTGGGGGTAGATAAATACTGACCACAGGCTGGAAACAGTAGTGGGGTAGATAAATACTGACCACAGGCTGGAAACAGTAGTGGGGGTAGATAAATACTGACCACAGGCTGGAAACAGTAGTGGGGGTAGATAAATACTGACCACAGGCTGGAAACAGTATGGGGGTAGATAAATACTGACCACAGGCTGGAAACAGTAGTGGGGGTAGATAAATACTGACCACAGGCTGGAAACAGTAGTGGGGGTAGATAAATACTGACCACAGGCTGGAAACAGTAGTGGGGGTAGATAAATACTGACCACAGGCTGGAAACAGTAGTGGGGGTAGATAAATACTGACCACAGGCTGGAAACAGTAGTGGGGGTAGATAAATACTGACCACAGGCTGGAAACAGTAGTGGGGGTAGATAAATACTGACCACAGGCTGGAAACAGTAGTGGGGGTAGATAAATACTCCTATGATAGATTATTTAAGAATGGTATTTTGTTATTATTATTTATTTAGTACCGCGACTTAATACACGTTCGTACTATACACCTAGGTACTAATTACGCTAATGGGCTAAGAATTGGGGAATTGCATTTAAGGTAAGTTAATCAGCATTTGCATGGAAGGAGAGTGGAAAACTATTGAGGTAAAACACCCCCAGTTCACCCGAACGAGATTCAAACATTGATCTACCATCCTCGCCAGTTTGCCTCTACACGAATCTAGCGCGTTTGCCAACTTCACCACTGAGGTGGGTAATATTTTGTTAAATTGGATATTCGTGTTCTTTTTTTGTTACTGGGCATTAAAGAGCCTAACCTTGATTTAAAATGTCCTGTGATAAAACCGTGAAATTACGTAAAGGATCATTCTTGTGTATTTCCTAGCCACGACATTCATCAACAATAGTTAACTATATATCCCCGGAAGCTAATATATTGGAATCTCTTAAAACCGAACATTCTTGGCGATTGAAAACATGTTCGTTATTAATACGTATCCATTGTTTGGAATGAATTATATATATATATATTATATATATATATATATTATATATAAATCATGATGTTTGTACATAGTTAATCTTTATGAACCTGCATGCATTTTAAATGTGTTATAAATAGTTAATTACTGGATTTGACATAATTGTGTGCAGCATGACTAATGAATGAATATATAGTGTACGTAGTTTGTACTGTACTTAAAATAATATTATGGTTAAATTATATTTTTACAGCAGGCCAATTATATTTAATATTTAATGGATAACTTCAGGTCTAAAAGTAAAGACAATACACTACAGTATTTAAACAAGGTTGTAAGCCACTGAACTTATTGTAATGACAAAAATGTATGGACATTTTATGTATATAGAAGAAAATATTCATGTATGACTCAAACTGGACCAATATTCCATCAAAGAGTTCAAAGCTTTCATTAATACTTTATTGATAAGCTTTACTTACTTGTAAGCTCGAAAGTTCATTACCGCACTTACAAACGTACGCCAACTATTCCTGTCTTAAGCTAGTTATATCCAGTATACCTCATCACATGCTATCTCTATCTTGAGCTAGTTCTATCCAATCTACCTCATTACACGCTATCCCTGTCTTGAACTAGTTCTATCCAGTCTACCTAATAACACCCTATCCCTGTCTTTAGCTAGTTCTATCCAGTATACCTCATTACACCCTATCCCTATATTGAGCTAGTTCTATCCAGTATACCTAATAACACCCTATCCCTGTCTTAAGCTAGTTATATCCAATCTACTCATTACACGCTATCCCTGTCTTGAACTAGTTCTATCCAGTATACCTCATCACACCCTATCCCTATTTTGAGCTAGTTCTATCCAGTATACCTCATTACACCTATCCCAGTCTTGAGTTAGTTCTATCCAGTCCACCTCATTACACTCTATCTCTTTCAAGTCCATTATGATGTTATCCTTCCATCTGCGTCTAAGTATTTCCAATGTTCTCTTACCATTGTGTTTGCCAATCAGTACCTTTAACACGGATTCTTCCAATCATACTGAATGTCCTGTCCACAGCAATCTACAACACTTGATTATCCCTGGCAATGTCTTGTTATGAGTATAGACTATGTAACTAAACATTATGTAACCTCCTCCCTAAATATATTCTTATACATTTATGTATGTGTATTGTAAATATTTTAGACTTAAATCTAACAATATTATCTGTAATTTGTGTAATTTTGAATTTTATTTTAATTATTTTCTACCTGGTGACCTGGCGGTCTAGGGGTAAGGTGTCGGACTTCTATGCTGGCGTCCGGGGTTCAATCCTCGCTCCCGGCAGAGATTTATCTGATTGCCAAACCCTTCCTTCACCTCTGACAAGACATCTTGTGAATGTGGGGAATGCCAGGCCTCCACCGTGGTTCGGATTCCACGTTAAACTGTAGGTCCTCCATTTCATCTCACAATCACTCTACCATTACACATTAGCGTAAGTGCGTACAACCTGAACGGGTAGTAAGACGCGGTGCTAATAATAATAATAATTATTATTATTATTATTTTCTATACAAGCAGGGAAGATAATACTACTCAAGATACAGACCAGAAGATAACATTTATAACATGTGTTCTATACACTACATGGGCTGGTGTTTGTTATTTAGTTATGTGTCACCCCATATTTAGAGATTCTGTATGCATGAATATGAATCTCTAGCGTTGTCCGTGTACAGTATTAGGAAGGTGATTCAGCATAATAGTCCATGTTATTATGCCGGGGAAATTTAAATTGTTCCTTATACACAAAACCAATCCACTATTGAGAGTTGACCATTAAGAAAATTTCACTGCAAAATATATTTCCAACAAAGATATATCTTAAGACTAATGCATACTTATTTTTTACTACAGAGAATAAACCAAACCAGCGTTGGTAACCTAAGATCCTTCTTTTAATGTTACGCCCATAGTTTATTCAGCACCTGATACTAACCAACCAACCCCGTTATTTTCTGATCGCCTTGATAGGACATACATGTCGTGAAATAAATGTTGCAGTGTCTGTGTTATTTACCGATACATCGTGAAAGTAAACACTCTGTAATACCTGTATGATTGCACAAGTTTGTACTCCAGGCACACAACGCTACCCTTCCAACCCCACCCCTCCTCATACCCTCGGTAATGTGTTGTTTGTGGCAGAAACCTCCTTCTCCCAAACACCCTTCGTTCCCTCACGTCCATGGTAAAGAGACTAGTTTGGAGAGGGCTACTTGCGCTTTTGTGACTGGTTAAGCCGCGTACACGAATAACAAACGAACACTAACAAACACAAACATACTTGGATAAAGGAACACAATCTAACACGAATAAATAAGTGTGGACGTGACAACAATCGCAAACGAACAAGAACAAATAAAATGTATCATCAAAGAATGCGATCTACTAGATTGTCAGTATTTCAAATAAAAAAGATTTGTTCTTTTTCGACTGTGCTCGTCTAAACAACTTGTTAGCTCCACATCTAAATATCTAGTCCTTAAGTCCTGAATAGTTCTTAGAAATGTAAATCATGTTTACACATTCCATATCCGTAATCATCTGACCGTGACCACCAATGAGAAAGACGGAAAAATCTTTCAATCGAACACTTCGAAAGTAAATTATATAGAGCTAGGTGCAAGCAGACGATATCCCAGTTTAATAATTATTAACACAAGTAACTAAACAATATATTTTGGAAAAACATCTAGGATAAGCTAGATTTTAACGGTAGGTTAAGTGCAATCCCACATATTATATTTAAAACATGAGTTAATATAGTTGCTATGATAATGCCATTGGTGCTTTCATTTCTATGTGTGCACACACTTACTTTACTGTGATTGTAATTCCTTATAAAGGTAAAATTGAGTCAGCCTCTACGGAGTGATAAGGACTCTGTTGACAGTTCAATCTGTTAGTGTAGAGTCGATCCACGGAGTGATAAGAACTTTGTAAACAGTTCAATCTGTTAGTGTGGAGTCGATCCACGGAGTGATAAGAACTTTGTAAACAGTTCAATCTGTTAGTGTGGAGTCGATCCACGGAGTGATAAGGACTCTGTAGACAGTTCCATCTGTTAGTGTAGAGTCGATCCACGGAGTGATAAGAACTCTGTAACAGCTCAATCTATTAGTGTGGAGTCGATCCACGAAGTGATAAGGCCTCTGTAGACAGCTCAATCTTTTAGTTTAGAGTCTATCCACGGAGTGAAAAGGACTCTGTAGACAGTTCAATCTGTTAGTGTAGAGTCGATCCACGGAGTGATAAGGACTCTGTATACAGTTCAATCTGTTAGTGTAGAGTCGATCCACGGAGTGATAAGGACTCTGTATACAGTTCAATCTGTTAGTGTAGAGTCGATCCACGGAGTGATAAGGACTCTTTATACAGTCAATCTTTAGTTAGAGTCTATCCACGGAGTGAAAGGACTCTGTAGACAGTTCAATCTGTTAGTGTAGAGTCGATCCACGCAGTGATAAGGACTCTGTATACAGTTTCGATCTGTTAGTGTGAGTCGATCCATGGAGTGATCAGGACTCTGTAGACAGTTCAATCGTTAGTGTGGAGTCGATCCACGGAGTGATAAGGACTCTGTAGACAGTTCAATATGTTAGTGTGGAGTCGATCCACGGAGTGATAAGGACTCTGTAGACAGTCGATCTGTTAGTGTAGAGTCGATCCACGGAGTCAGTAGACGGGGCTTTAGGTGTGGACGGTATATTTTATTTTCCATCAGCTTTGAGTGCGTGCTTGCCTTAACATGTATTGGTCAAATGATACATTTTTAATATTATTTTTTTTCAAGGAATTTACCGTGCACTTTCTGAAACTACTAATTATTTCAGAACACAACGTATCAACTAACTTAAATCTAGATCAGATAAAACATCCAGCCCCCGGCCGTTAATTCATCAATATGAAGGGTTAAATATACATTTAACTAATGATAAATTTATCAGCAATGCCGGGAATCAGGCCGTGACCCTTAGCTCAGACAACAGATAGGCAACCGACTGAGAAAAAGTGTTGGACCTGAAGATAGCGTATCTATTTTTATAAGAGTCTGAGATCAGATCTAAATAGAACAATCAACAATATACCTTTATCATTAAAAGTTAGGACATTTTGGGATAATTTCACTGACTATCATTTTATGATAGTCCCCAAGACAAAGGGTTGTGATTTAATTTGTCTTAACAGTTTGATAATTACTTATAATGTATATCAGTGACCATATAATATGAACGGGTAGTAAGACCTGGGGTAAAATAATACATCAGTACCATTATGGGATGAACGTATGCAAGCCTTAGAGATAACAGCATTTATAAATATATATTATATATATATATATATAATTATTATATAATTAATCTCTTATAAGTATTTATCTTCGTTAGTTATTCTTCTTTATTCTATAAATTTGTGGAAATGAATTCCTTTTAGAATTACGTAAAAGACCGTTTAAAGCATGTTTAATCGATGACAGCCAGGACCTCAACGTGTAGTTCGTCATGAGTACCTTGTTCGTCACCTTCATAACAGAGACAGTACTGCCTCAATTGGTCATCCACAGCACCAATTAGATTGGAAGTGATGGGGAGGGGGAGTTTCTTTTTGCGTTTAAAATGTGAGGAAACGTCCCAAAATGATCCTTTATCATCACCAATATGCATTTTTGTTTAATAGATTTCAACACGAAAACGTAATTTCATATCTTAGGCCTCTACGAAGAAACAAAATAAATTTACATTTTCTTACAATAGCTTATCTTAGCAAATAACATTGTCAAATATGGCAACATCAAAACTATAATAAATTAATTTATGTGAGTCAAATTATATTTGATTGCGTTTGTTGGTTTTACTAATAGTATAAAAGGGCAGTTTAATTTTAAAATATCGAGGAAATTGCAGCCTATTTGAGTATGTGTGTGGGGGGTGGAGGTGGGGGAATTCTGTGGTTACATCTCTCCTATTGACAGTATTTAGTCATTGTTGCTCTATTATATCACACTGTATCCATGGTAACTGTTAGGAAACTACGTTGTTTCTGTGTTCCAATACCATGTTGCCAGTATTCGATTGTTGTTTCAACGAGCTCGTCATTTTTACAATCATGATTGAAGAACTGGTAAAATAACAGGTTTAGTCTCTTAGACTAGGCTATAGAGTATTGATAAAAGCCCTTTTGTTCAAGGTGTTCTAGTGTTGTGTTATAAAATATCGTCAAAAACTGTCGCTGTATCAACCTTACCTATTAAAATAAAAATTGAGTTTATCACTGCATTTTACTACCATTTCAGGCTCTGAGCCTTTATGATAATGACTCTATTGTGGTAGGGATAAGAAAGGAAGAATTTCGGAGATAATCTACCAGCATTTGCGTGGAAGGATGATGGGAAACCAATTAAGAAATTCATCCTAAGTAGGCTCTGTCAGGTTGCAAATCTCAGTATTCCCATCATTAGCAGGCCAGTCTAACATAAGAGTGAAGCCATGGGTGTAGGGATAATTTAATTTAGGGAGGGGGGTTCAAAATCTTAAGTTTATGACATGATGTTAAGACTTTATATTAAACCCTTAAAAAATATAAGCACATTAATATTTTAAACAGTAGTGGTGGAACTTCATTTGACCCTCCTCGGTGGCGTAATTGGCTAACGCGCTAATCGTGTTGAACTCGACTACTGAAGACGGGGAGATCAAGGCTCGAATCTCGGTCGGGTGAACTGGGGGTGGTTTTTCCTAAATGGTTTTCTACTCTCCCCCTCGCAAAGAGGGTTCATTTCCTCAATTTTAACCTTCTCAATTCCTAATCCATTAGCGTAATTAGTACTTAAAGCGTCTAACCCGAACGGGTAGTAAGACGCTGTGCAGTAATATAATAATAATAATAATAATAATAATAACAATAATAATAATAATAATAATAATAATAATAATAAACTTTATTTGTTTAAGAGGAGAGTGGGGACCATAAGAAAATGAGAATTTTACCCACGTCATCCACATTTAATGTTAGAAATGTGATGATCCCAGAAGATATTAATATTGGAGAGTTTTAAATATTTTACTCTTTATATTAACATATTGACAGCTATTTAAAATACCCCCAGAAATTTTCTTAAATTTGGCTACTCCTAGGAGCTAATAGGAGTGGTTCTTCTCTGGGAAATCTTTGAAAAGAGAATGCCTCTGTAAGTTATTTGAAGTTTGATACAAGGCCAGGTTTAAGTTTAATATTAAAAACTTAGTAAAACTTTGGAGGGTGTTTGAATAGCAAACCCCTTCCCTCCCTCTAACCATGCCTAGACCCCTCGGTGGGTCCCTTCTAAAATCATTAACTATATACTCTATTTTTATAAACCATGTTAAAATTAAATATTATAACATAAAGATTGAATAAATTTAAATAATCTACTCCTAAATAACAATTAACACAGGATAGGCACTGCGATTATTTCAAGCAATTTTTTCATAGTTTTCTTCTATTTTCAGTCTGTTTGCAGTTCTGTGGAGCCTGATCGTTAGCCGCTTTGGTTCATGGGGGATTAAAGTAGGTCGGTGTGTTGCGATAACTCCATGATTGGTTTCCGCAGACCATATTCTCCAGCGACTTTATTCAACGTATTGTTTGCAGTAGACATATAGCATACTAGATAAAGTCAACATATAGACTCTTAATTATTAAATGAGATCGTTGCGATCCTTAGATATCAAATATATAATATAATCAAGACTAGAGATAATATCCGTATCTCTAATAATAGCGTATTTTTTGCTAGAATTTAAATATGTATAGAATTTGTTATTCTATATATGTTACTTTGGAATTCCACGCTCAAATAAAATAAATGTCAAAAGTAAAATGTGGTCACATGGTAAGCTCAATTTAAAAACAAATAAACTAGCGCGAACTGTATTGGTCACTCTGCTCAGGTTGAAACAGCATCACCTCTGTACGCACTGCTTAATACAATCTGCCTGAAAGATTCAATCAAATTTCAAAAGCAGCCAGTATAGCCAATCAGTGAGCATGCACTACAAAGTTTAATAGCCTAACATCTGCTCTACTGATGTTTTATGGAGATTTCAATTAATTCATAAAATATAAAGTGGCTTTGTCACTCTTGTTCCGTCTTAATATATTTCCTGACAAAAAACAATCATACGAAGTTAAAATTCATCGTTACAATAATTTAAACAAGTGTTTATCCACTCGAAAATAGATATGTTGTTAGTTATCTGTTTCTAGATTATGTTAAAAGCATCACAGGTCCATGGAGGCCAAATTAATGCTAGCTAGTGAGTGCAGTGACACTCAAACAAGTTCTGCCTTCTATTTTCAGCGAACGTTTGAATAAATAAATTAATGTTGTGTGTGTATCTGTCAGAAAACACTTGGTATTTGCATTACATTTAGAAACAGTCATTTTTTTTAAAAAAAAATAGGCAGGGGTGAGCAATCTCTTTGGAGTCCCAATCTACTTACAAACCTTTCAGAGGTTACGATCACCCATTGTTTTTTTAATCTGATTTTGATTTTTTTTTCCATTCATACCTCCTATATTTGATTATTAAATTCATTCTTACTTCCATACTTATTCCCTCCTATCTAGAAAGAAAAATAGTATGAATAAACGAATATGTATTATCAATTAAACTTCCTACTTTTCTTTTAATAGGAATTATAAATTCGCATGATTAATGTAAAACTTACGATTATGAAAGTTAAGAAAAGCGAATACTTCTGACTACTGGCTAGTTGCCAAAGACATACTGTTTCCATTTCAACATCATTTTGGATTGTGATAAATTTAATCTTCAATGTGGCATAATCAAGATGATTAAAGACATAATTAAGTTCCTGAAATTTATATTTAACAAAACTAGGAGAGAATTAGTTTAAAATAAATCTTACAAGTTGTAAATGTTTCTTGTTTTACAAATTTCTCAAATTTTCAAGCACACTCGGTTCTCAGTTGATTGATGAATTTGAGTGTATTTTTCTCTCTCGAAGATTTTGTAATCAAAATCATTAAACACAAATTTGATGAAATTAAATTTATGCAAATCTTATTTTTTTGAAAATTGGTTTCATAAAATATATTTTTTCTGAAAATTGTTAAATCTCAAAATGTGTGTTTATGACTTGTCGATTTTTACCTTGAATTCCCAAATTTAGTCCATTCAGCCGTGGTATTAAACAGAAATGCAAAATATACGAGCCAGCTCGGATCCATCGGTATTGGTTGGTAGAGCGTTAAGTTGTTTAATATTAATACTGGGAGCATAGTTTTGAATAGATGTGTCACTTTCACACTGAAATTTGAACAGAATAAATTGTTGTTAATATATATATGTATATATATATATATATATATATTATATATATAGAGAGAGAGAGAGAGAGAGAGAGTCCATCAAATAGTTCTACAGCAGCTTTACCACCATTGGTGAAAGGTATTTTCTTTTTAGCCAGCACATGCGAAACTACAAAGTTACAGTAGTAATAGAAAACTTCTCCACTAAAAGCCTATGACTGAATAGGAAAATGAACGGGTTCACTGCGCTAAGTTATATAAAAAAAACAAATTTCGCAAAACAGCTTGGATCTGAGGTCGATGTCAGAGTTTAAGCCTGCACTTGCATATATATGTATTACTCACATACATTACTCTTCGTTTGCTTATTTGACGCATCACCATTAAAACACCCGCCTTGGTGGCGTAGTTAGCTAACGCGCTAGTTTCATGTTGAGCTGGACTGCCGAGGACCGGGAGATTGAGGTTCGAATCTCACTCTGGTGAGCTAGGGTAGTTTTTCCTTAATTGTTTTCCACTCTCCTTCCATGCAAATGTGGGCTCATTTCCGCTATATCCAACCTTTTAAATTCCCAACCCAGTAGTGTAGTACTTAAGCGTATAGCCCGAATGGGTAGTAAGACGTGGTGCTAAGTAATTTATTCACCATTAAGACGGAGATATACCAGCATTTCCAATTATGTCCATATCAAAGTTATTTTGTTCCCTTTCAAAAATTTATGTGAAAGAATTTGAGATATTTTCAGATATAGAAGATCCAAAGATCAAATTTTAGCTACGATGTATTTTTCTTACCCAATCTACTAAAAATAGCCCTGCGATCGACTTGTCGATCGCGATCCATTTATTGCAAACCCTTGGTTTATGGTATTTAACGTGCTCATCCTGAATTGAATGATTATATCACCACACGACCTATAAACTAAATTAAATCTAGAACAGACACCACATACAACCCACGGCCGTTAACTCATCACTTAGAAATGGGAAGCCCACATTTTAACGACAAAACTTTTTTTTGACATACCAGAAATTTAACCCGGAACTCTTAATTCAGTTAAGAGACACGCTACCAACTGAGCTATGGTGTCGGACTGGGAGAACAGTCTCCGTCAGCATATTATCCTATCTCCCTCTCTCTCTCTCTCTCTCTCTCTTATATATATATATATATATATATATATATATAAATATATATATACATATTACCCTTTCCTCCTTCCATAACCCGATGGGTCAAACTTCATAATATCCGCCTCGTTGGCAGCATGGCCTAAGGTGTCACTATCGCAACAGACTAGACTGCCAATTATATTATTAGGTAATGCTCATTAGACGTACGACTCACCCTTGGCGATATCTCTAGACCTTGACTCCCTCCATAGTTATAACCGACATGTAAAGTTTGATAATAGACATGCACAGCAGCCACGACTCACCTTGGCGATATTCTAGACTTGACTCCCATTACGTCCGAGATTGTAAATTATCAGTAGACCAGTGAAGAAAGAGAAAGAAAACTGCAAGTTTTATGAGGACGTTCCGACTCTGGTTCTTACGACGCTACTCAAGACATAATAAAACCAACCACCTGCACCAAGTTTTTATTTAGTTCTTTTTTCTCAGATTTTTTTCGTTAAAATATGTTGTTTTCTTAAGTTGTAAAACAGAATTAGTGTTAATTATTACTATAAAATTTTGTCACGCGGTTTACTAATCCTTTGTATAATATGTATATGTATTAATTACACTCTTGTGTTAGGTAGTAAAAAGTTGAATTTAGAGTATGTGTACCTAAATTGGCGTAGAGGGAAAGTGGACAAACATTTAATAAAATCCACCCTCAGTACACATTTCAGGATTATTTGAATCCCCATGTACTGATCATAGCGGAATCCGGTCTGCTGTAATAGTGATGACTTAGACCATTCAATTACCAAGGTATATCCTTATAAACATGTGAGTGGGTCTAAGCTATATTTGGTCGATACTGGTCTTTACTGTCTATCAACTCCTTGGGATCATGAAGAGATCGAACACTAGATTTTTATAAATGTTGAAGTTTCACTACCTCCTGAAACCTAAAGGGTGGTTTCCACGATGCCATCTGTATGTATGTATGTATGTATGTATGTATGTATGTATGTATGTATGTATGTATGTATGTATGTATGTGTGTGTGTGTGTATGTATGTATGTATGTATGTATGTATGTATTATCCTGTAATTTATGGATGTTTGTTGTATCTATAGATGTTATGTAATGTGATGATAGACCATTATTAGTAGTATTCTTATAAATGTGAGTGGTTTAAGCTATATTGGTCGTACTGGTCGTTTATGTCATGTATCTTGAGTATGATATGTGGTCATGAGAGATGACATAGATGTTTTATAAATGTTTGAAGTTATATTGAAACTAAGGTGGTTTGATGCATGTATGTATGTATGTATGTATGTATGTTGTTGTGTATGTATGTATGTATGTATGTATGTATGTATGTATGTATGTATGTATGTGTGTTTTATGTATGTATGTATGTATGTATGTATGTATGTATGTATGTATGTATGTATGTATGTATGTATGTATGTATGTATGTATGTATGTATGTATGTATGTATGTATGTGTTTTGTGTAGATGTATGTATGTATGTATGTATGTATGTATGTATGTATGTATGTATGTATGTATGTATGTATGTATGTATGAATGTCGGTATAGAACTGAAACCATTTTACCGATCTATCTATGATTTGGTATGTAGAATTTTCACAAGGTCCCCCTTCTTTGTTTTTTTAAATAAATAGCTAACCTTAATATTAAGTTTATTATCTAAGGGAAAACATAGACATCGATTTTCTTTACATTCACTCTAATGATTTTGAATATGTTTTGTTCTAGGTATTGCTTAGCAGTAAAAACTGAATTTAAACTCTGGTTTTCGCATCAAATTGACATTGAGGGTACTTTAAATAAGAGGAATTTTCAAATTTTTATCATATCTTTGCAAATATTTGAGATATGAAATATTTATCATTGTAGAATTGGAGTACTCTTAAATATAAAAATATTTTACCTGAAATATATTTTTATAAAACGAATAGTTTCTGAACTATAATTGATCATATTTTTTTTAATAATAATTTCGAAATATAAATTGATTGTTATGTCCTTTGGTGGACATAGATGAACCTCTATGCTCAATGTCTTAGTGAAAGTGTGTATTTCATATATACATTTTTGGTGGTGTATTCCTGTAACGGTGTATGGGATATTTATTCGTTTCAAAAATTTTACGAACTTTTAGTAATAATGATATATATATATATATATATATATATAATATATATATATATATATAATAATATAAAAGGCAGAGTAAACTTGTGGTCACGTGGACAAACGTTTTACTTCATGTTGATTTATATTATTATATTTTATATATTATTATTTATATATTATTAATATTTTGTGTTAAGGATAAGTAAGGTAGAATTTAAAGAAATGTACCTACCTTCACGTGGAGGGAAAATGAAACACATATTCAAAATGCGCATGACTATGCCTTAAAATATGATTGAAGAATGACCCTAGTTACGGAACGATTCCGTGGATAACTCAGTGATCAGAGCATTGGCGTACTAAGCCAAAGGTCCCCGGTTCGATTCCCGTGTCAGGTGTCCATTTAAATTTTCAGTACATTAAAAAAAAAGCCCCCCTTAGTGCATTCAAAAGTGATTTGAACTCCGATCTTCCCGTAATAAGCAGTCCAGTCTACTACAGTAGAGACGACTTAAACCATGGGAGCATTGAAGCGGGCGCTTTTTAAAATGGCTCTGTTCTATAATCGAACACAAATGTGAATACTAAGTCATTGAGACCCTCGTGAATAATTGTCACGTCCAGGATAAAAATGTTTTATGTATTTCCTGGTCCAAATCTGCCAACCAGGTTGTTAGATCTATACCTCCCCCCTATCGCAACCAAACCATTCATCTATCATTTCGGTTCCCGATGGAGACTATTACTCCCCTTCGTACCCACGACATGACCTTGAGAGTGCCTTGAAATATCTCTCCTTAAGACCGTTAAAATACCGGGACGATCACTCACAAACAGCCAGAAGGGTCACTTTGGGAATCGAGGGATAGAACTTTAAAGTTACAACAAGAAGACCAAGTTAGGTGCGAGACGTTAGTTTTAAAGAGGTTGCCAAAATGGGGGGAGGGGGGATTTCTTTTGGGGTTGAAGCAGGTCCGTACTTTTTTTTTTGGTCATCCCTAACAAGCTCAGCTCTTGTGATAAATTACAATAATACTCACTACGTGGTAGAATAGTGTAAGGTGATAGTTTCACAATAGATGGGAATATAGATGATGGAGAGATCGGGACTATAATTCCATTTGGGTGTACTGAGGGTGTTTTTCTCTTTAAATGGTATTTCAACTTTCCCTCCACGTAAATGCGGGTGTACTTCTTCTAAACACAACCATCCAGATTTAAGTAATATAAAGGTTCAACTATAGGCTGCACCACAAACTGAATTTTGCGTATAAAACGTGAACTCCATTTTAGATACGAGTGTTACTTAGGATTCATGAGAAAACTTTGATTTCGCGTATAAATATTTTTATATTGTTATTTCATGAGCTAAAAAATATTTTAAAATGATTGATATGAGTGTCTAACGTGTTTTAGCACTTTCAAGCTGAATTTTTCAAACGTTTTCTTAAAGCACGGTTTGCAAAAAGTCGGTGTCACATCATATATATATATATAATATGAAACAATAAAAGGTGTTTTTGTGTCTGAATTGAGGGAAGGAGGTGCGGTTATTTGTTAGCAAATACTAGTCTATAGCCAAAAAATAGTTACCATTATTAAAATAGATCATTGAAACAATCATGGAATGCAAATATGTTAGTTAAGACTTTGATTTTTATATTGAAGTAATAATAAATCTGGTCTAGGCCAAACTTAAACCCAGTGAGAGAATCAACCACTAAGTCGACACGTGATTTTGTGAAGAGAAATTTAATCATAGTTATTGCTTTATTGTAACTTATTTAGTAACTTTATCTGTTACATTTAGCCAGCTGAATTATTATATTATATATTATATATTATTCTGAAAAAATAATGAAGTCCCTAAACGGAAAGTCTTCCCTTTTTAACATCTGAGCTTGAATAGGGAAACATTGCTAATAATACAAATGAGCGCTAACTAACCGAACTAATCAAAGTCCTATGAGTGCTCTACCACGTGATGTGAGCTTATTTACAGAACACGAATGAATAATCAATGAAATTGACATATACACAGGTACAATGTTGATTATTGAAAGGGAAATAATAAAAACTGTAGTAGAAGACTAATAGGTTTAATACAGTGAACGTGACCATCCCTTCAAAACATTTCTCCCAATTTCATGTTGATCACCACTGATTTAATGGACACAAATAGTTCCACCAGAGTAATTTGTATCTTCTTATTGTGTCAGGCAGGGCTCCTGGGCTATATGTAAATTTTAATAAATGGTTCCCCACCTTTCAGGCTAATAAATCAACAGCCGTTTAATCGATGTAGTGTTTGTTCTATAATAAAGTTATTTTGTAAGTCGTATGGTAAAATATTACGATGTTCTAGAAAATGCTATATATCACTCACCCGCCTCGATGGCGTAGTTGGGTAACGCGCTTGTCATGTTGAGCTTTGACTGCAGAGGGCGGGGAGATCAAGGTTCAAATCTCGGTCGTGTGAACTGGGGTGGTTTTTCCTAAATGGTTTTTCACTCCACCTCCACGCAAATGCGGGTTCACTTCTTCTAATTCAACCTTCCCAATTTCTAAATCCATTAAGTAAATAGTACTTAAAACATATAACCCGACCAGGTAGTAAGACGCGGTGCTTAATATTATTATTATATATCACTCATAAAATTCAAATTTTAAGAATCTACAATAGTTTTGATTAATTTTACTTACTCTATGGTTCTAAGAACTTGAAATTTCATTGCACTAAAAAAGTAAGCCTCTATCTTGAAATACTACTATTCAGTCTACCTTATTATACCCTATATCTTTCAGGTCCATTCTAACTATCCTCCCATCTGCGTCTAGGTCTTACCAACGGTTTTTCCCCTGGGGTTTTCAGTCAACACACACACTTTATGTTATATATACGCTAACGTGATAAGAAAGATTATTATATAATTTAAAGTAAATGTAGTCACTTTTACGTTTAGGAAAAGGAAAAATACCGAAGTAAAATTACACTCAGCAACCTCAGCTTTACTTTAAATTCTAACCTCTCATTTAGTGGCATACAAAACCAAATTGTCTTGACTTTGACATTGGCGAGGGTTTTGATATATTGATATTTTATCTTTGTAATGTAGAACAAATCCTTCTCTTTTAGTAGAAGAAAATAAATCAACAATATGATCAAAGCATAAACTAAAAAAAATCTAATTGTAATATAACTGCATATATTATATTTTGAGATATTTAGAGAGGGTGTTTTATTATAAATTTGACAACATTGATAATAACATTAAAAGTTTTATTTTATAACTTGAATTTAAATCCCGTAAAAAGGCTATTTTAATTAGCATAGGAAGCTTTGTACTAAAATATTGTAAATTCAAAAATCTTAAAAGCAAAGAAACTAGAACATTTTCGTAGATACGCTCACATTGATAGATGTTGTCTTGTGATTTATGTTACTATCAGTAGAATAGTCATAACTATCATGTTTAACTATATGTAAGATGGCCATGGATTGAATCCCAATTAGGGTCCTGAAGGAGCTTTAAATATTAGTGTGCCATTCTTTCAATAATTAAATGCTTGTACATTATCCTTAGATTAAATTGAACTTTTTTTTTAACACATGTATTATTTTAAAGTGCAAATTTTTTTTTTAAAGTTTTACAAACAAATTAATAAAACCTTAAATAGTGTGTTCTTGGTCTCAAAGTGTTAGTGAACTCTGAATTAATCGTACGGGGGTAACCTATCTGTCGGCTACACAGATACCTTAGGTCAATAATCTAGTGAGTGATTAGTCATCATGTTAAATACAAAACGTTGTTTATGTTGACCATGGCTAGGCCTAAAGAGGAAACTAGACTGAAAGAATACCTATAATATTCTTACGGTGAAAAAACTTAGATCCAATACTCGACATTTCGAATTCGACATTCGTGTGGCGTAGACTATATTTAAACTTTCTGTACTATTATTATTTTTGTCAAAAGTTCTTGTGAGTTAGATGGTTTCATTTCCTGAAAATAAAGGAAAATATTTGTTAGGGGAGGAAGTTTTACACCAAAGAGGCTTTAGTTATAAGAAATATTCATGCAGAAAGTTGGCTAAACTTAGTTTTTTTAGAGAGTGCTTTTTTTCCTTACGTGAACGATCAATTTCTTAGAAAAAAAGAATGGAAATAATAAAAAGAAAGGGGATACGAAGTGAAGGTTGGAAATGTCAATTGAACTGAAGCGAGTAAAAAAGTTTGTTACTGAAGAGGAAATGGTAAGGGTGGAGAAAGGGACTACCCTTCATCTCACGTACCCGCCAGTTCCGGTAGGCACCATGGACAAAGGCGTCCGCCTCGTATTGTCTGGTTGGCCGGTGACCGGTCCCAGACCAATGAAACGAGGAGATTTTTCCTTAAAAGGTTTCTGACTCTCCAAACACACAAATGCAGATACACTTCCTATAAAAGTATACCTTCCTCATTACTTTAGTTTAAATCATCAGATAGTAGATTAATTAGTAAATCCAGAACAATAAATAACCAATGCAATTAGAATACTCACTTCGGTGGCCACATCAACTAAGGCGCTACTAGCGATTACGTGGAGATTGAGGTTCAAATCTTGGTAGGGTGTGCTGAGGGTGGTTTTTCCAAAATTGTTTTCCATTTTCCCTCCATGAAAATTGGGGAATATTTTCTCTAAGTATAACCTTCCTAGTCCTTTAAACCATTAGCGTAAATAGTACATAAGCATATACTTCGAACGGGTAATAAGAAGTGCTAAAAAAATATAATGAATTTTAAGAAACTTAAGCAATCATTTTCATAACGAATGGATTTAAAACTATAAACAACGAACGCCGTTAAACTTTTCGGATTCTAAGAGTGGTCCTATTGAACAGCGCTAAGAGCTCAAGGTAGAGAGTAACACAAATAGTGGTAAATATGGTAAGTTTTAAATATATTGTCTGATATTTTCTGGTCGTATGGTCTAAGGCATTACTCTTGTGTTAGACTAGATTGCTTGTAACGGGTAAGTTGGGATTATAATCCCATTAGGCCGACAAACCCTGGTGGCATTAGTCAAATAAAAACTACTATTAATTAATTAATGCGTACAGTGCGATTCTGACACCTTAGCTCAATTGGTGACGTGTATGTCTACTGAGCTAAGGGTTCCGGTTTTATTCCCCGTATGGCCCAAAAATGTATAATCACTAAATTAAGGGTTTAACACTACACAGTGATGATTAATGGCTGGGGCTGGATGTTGTGTTGGTTCTAGACTTATTATGTTAATGTATTAGTCATATCCTGATATAATCACTTGATTCAGCAAGTGTAAGTTAAAAACCTCCAATAAATGAAATGAAAAAGATGCACGGGACATCTCAAACAGTTACTAAGATACAAGGGTGAGAGTATTCCATAAAAAGTGAATATTAGCTTCTTCTAACTGAGTATATGGACGCCCATTAAAAGGTTACACAACGGTGACCAACACAATTATGTTGGTTTATCATTTAGTCTAGTCCAGCCAACATCCGGGTACAGAATCGGCAAGAATTACACAGTTAATAGGGATAGGAAATTCAGTCCATGTAATTATTGGAGATGGGATTTGACTACGTACTAAAACAGACATTACGCTCATTGCTTCTTACTACTCGTCCAGAATAACCACATCAATACACTAACAAAGTATAGAGGAGGTAGGATAGATTCGGAGGAAATATTGATATGTTCGCTGGAGGGAGAGGTTAACCATTTAACAAATACTGTATACCTTGCCCGGACTAGAAACACCAACCCTCCTGTCTGCGGGAAGTCACACAGATCAGCTTGACGCCTTCATCGGTTTATCCTCTGGCACGTGTTCCAACCTTCCTGTCAGCGGGAAGTCAGACCAGATAAGATTGACGCCTTGATCTGTTTATCCTCCGGCCTGTGTTCCAACCTCTGTCAGCGGGAAGTCAGGCCAGATCAGACTGACGCCTTGATCTGTTTATTCTCTGGCACGTGTTCCACTCTTCCTGTCAGCGGGAAGTCAGGCCAGATCAGATGACGCCTTGATCTGTTTATCCTCTGGTACGTGTTCCAACCTTCCTGTCAGCGGGAAGTCAGACCAGATCAGCTTGACGCCTTCATCGGTTTATCCTCTGGCACGTGTTCCAACCTTCCTGTCAGCTGGGAAGTCACACCAGATCAGATTGACGCCTTGATCTGTTTATCCTCTGGCACGTGTTCCACTCTTCCTGTCAGCGGGAAGTCAGGCCAGATCAGACTGACGCCTTGATCTGTTTATCCTCTGGTACGTGTTCCACTCTTCCTGTCAGCGGGAAGTCAGGCCAGATCAGATTGACGCCTTGATCTGTTTATCCTCTGGCACGTGTTCCAACCTTCTTGTCAGCGGGAAGTCAGGCCAGATCAGATTGACGCCTTGGTCTGTTTATTCTCTGGCACGTGTTACAACCTTCCTATCCACAGCAGACGTCTGAGGAGAGATGACAATTAACCCCAAGCGCCACAATAACATATCTTGTCAAGTGAGTTGGTGACAGGGTTCAAATATGTTGGGCCTTGGTATGAACAGTTCGACCAAGAGCCCTCGGAAGCCAAGTACACTTGAAGGTTGCATTGGAGACTACTAGAAGGTCAAAGTCATATTTGATCATGTCTTAATTCTTATTAAATTGTGCTTAGGGGCGGACACGAATATACTATGTTACTGATGTTAAATATTTACTTGCAAAAAGCGGTTGAACAGGTTGTTTGATTTTCTTAGAACCTAACATAGCTAAGCCCATTGTAAGCACCTTTGTATTATATTTGTGTCAGCACCAAACCTTACTACCCATTCAGGCTAAATATACATACACATATATACAAACTCTATAAATGTATAAAGAATGAGAAAAGCTAGATCTAGAAGAAGTGTAGCCTCGATTACGTGAAGGTAAAGTATATGGCCATTTATGAAAATAACACCCGCCATAAGACCGGCCGGTATTATAACCCCAATCTCTCAGCCATAAGCAATTTAGTTTATTGCGATAGTGACGCCTTAGATTCATCGACCACTTAAGCTTGTCTTTGTAATTTATAGGTAATTAACCTTATTTTAATATGGATCAAATTTTATTCCAATAAGTATTGTAAGTAACGCGTTGGTACTTAAACAAACCATTGAAATTGGGCGTTTAATGTCAGGTGTGTTTTATAGGTAATTTTTGAGATCTTGTACAATATTTATATTTTAGTTATTTTAGTTACATTTTATGAGTACCAAGGGGTGCAACTTAAATGCGGAAGTAGTGTCATAAATTCTACATTTAGCATAACTTAGATTTTAGTAATAATGTGTAAGCTGAGACAGAAAATTTAGCTCGGTATGTTTGTGCTGATTGATACGGGACTTAATCAGGCCTTAATGTGGAATGGATAGGGACGAGCGAAAAAGGCTTGTGCTTTTTTTCGGTTTTACAAGCAAATTTTTTTTTTTTGCAAACAAATCAAATATTGCTTCAGAAAAATATATTTTTAATTTTCTAAACAAAATAATCTCAACAATTCTTGAGTGATTTTCCTGAGCATATTATCATTTGATGAGATTTTTTTTTTTAATTAAGAAAAAAGTTATTTTCAAACTCTAGGAAGACACCCTTGACAGATATTTAAGAACTATTTAGATTATTATTTAGAGAAAGTTAGACTATATTTGATTTTGGTGAAAAAATTGTTTGCATAAAAACTTCATTAACATGTGCGTACTTTAATATTCACCGTAATTTCCAACTATTCTAGGGAGCCATCAGAACATTTCTGAATCTAAATTTATCTCTTTCCCTAAAATTATCTCTTTGCCTTTAACATTATGTACCCGAACATTAAAATAAAACCTTATTTATGTTAATTATAATTTTAGCCACTCAATTCCTTTTGCCACAATTTTCATTTTTCATATTTTAAATTAAAATATCGGGCTTTCACCACTCGAGCTATGATAATAATCACGAAATCTGCACTTCTAGTTATACGAACTGCACATTTCGACTATTAGACAAGGATTTTGGGACCTCAAACCCCCTCGAAAGTTGCCACTGGAAAATTCACACGTAAGGAGGGATGATATAATAAATTAATTAACCAACCTCATATTAAAATACAGTTGCTTAAATATAACATATACGTTATCTCTACTAAATGTACACTACACATTACACTATGATTATATACTTTTTTCCTGTTATATTGTTTTTACAGAAAAAATCATGTTTAACCTCACCTGTACTTTTACCACTACCGAAATTTCTGTAACCCATGTTTACCAACGTAGCGAAGTTAAAAGTCTATTTCCATCAGTTAATGCCTTCACGGGTCCAAAATAGCGGAAAAAGATTTATCAAATAAATAAGATGGGAAAGTTTGGAAGGAAAAGAAAACGAAAGAAGACGTAAGAAAAATCATGAAAAATACATGGATCACAGAAATGAAAGAGAAACTAAATATCCTCTGGAGTATTATTTTTGGTCCCTTGAAAATTCATGAAATCGTTTCTACAGTTATTATATTTACTACTCACATTTTAGAATTAATAATGAAAATACGTATCAAGCTAAGAAAAAAAATATTTGGAAAATATATTGAATAAATAAGTAAAAATGTTTCATATTATATTAAAACAAAACAAAATTAATGAAATCACGACATAAAAGTTCCCCATATATATTTCACATATAAGTTTCTTACAGTAACATAAATACGACGTTAAATTCAAGTATATATCTTAACCCACTTCTCTAACAACAGCTAAGGTAACAAAAAACATGGGTTTTTGGTTTAATTTTCCCCGAAAACTGATTTTAGGCAATTGTGAGTTTACATATTGGAACATCATTTATTATTGATTCATCCTAACCCGATACCTGAAGTAAACAAACATTTACTTACCACTACGCAAAGGACCTACATGATTGGTGGAATACTAGTGCAATATTTAAACAAGCGTGCCCATGTATAGTCAGTACCATATCAAAGTAGGTCACTACGAATTTTTGTATTTTTTTAATTCTTTTAAATTTCCTGTTTTATGTTTAACAAAACTCGGACCACACTCAGCAAACGTTATCAATAGACGAGAAGCACTCAGCACTCACAACCTTTACTTTAACTCTGCCGAGATGAACTGTTAACTGACCATTGCTGACTTGACATTAACATGTATGGACTGTACCATGGGCTCCCTCAAAGGGGAGTGAGGAGTTTGTTGGTATTCGAATAGCGCTGGTAAAGCTTAAAGTATCATTTATAAATCAAATTATGTCATGATTCTAGCTATTATAATTTCCTTGTTATTTTAAAACAAGTTTAGCAAAAAATATAGAAGGAACTATTTAGTGAAAGGATACTAGTTGTTGTGCCTCACTGTTCAGTCGGCCCTTGTATATTTCCTCCGCACTTGCACAGGCCGAGCCACTAACCCCCTCTACTACCTGGACCGCTCCACAGTCCATATTCTCTGAGCCGTCCGTGACGATTTCCCCACTGTACACAGTGCCAATGAGAACTCCTCTTTCTATTGACTCACTTGTCAGCCACTATCACTCACGTTTTACTGCACCAATGAGAAGCTCCTATTTCTCCCATTTGAAAAGGCCAGGCAGCAGTGTAGGGTATTTAGCAGTGTGGTTCCTAGGTCAGAGGCCAGTCGGAGAGTGGCTACCCAACCCGAGTGCGCAGTTTGAAAGAGCTAATAAATTGTCGTGTGTGTAAAGATCAATTTTTTCTGAAATCCCTCTCCTTCCGCCATCATCCTTTACCTCCCACCACGACTCACCTTGCCGGGACTTTATCCTACCTCCCACCGCGACTCACGATGCCGGGATTCTATCCTACCTCCCACAGCGACTCACGTTGCCGGGACTCTATCCTACCTCCGCCTGCAACTCACGTTACCGCAACTCTATTCTACCTCCCACCACGACTCACGTTGCCGGGATTCTATCCTACCTCCCACCACGACTCATGTTGCCAGGACTCTATCCTATCTCCCACCGCAACTCACGTTGCCGAAACTCTATTCTACCTCCCACCACGACTCACGTTGCCGGGATTCTATCCTACCTCCCACCACGACTCATGTTGCCAGGACTCTATCCTATCTCCCACCGCAACTCACGTTGCCGAAACTCTATTCTACCTCCCACTGCGACTCACGTTTTTGAAACTCTATCCTACCTCCCACCATGACTCACGTTGCCAGAACTCTATCATACCTCCCACCATGACTCACGTTACCGGGACTCTCTCCTACCTTCCCCCACGACTAACGTTGCCAGGACTCTATCCTACCTCCAACCGTGACTCACGTTGCCGGGATTCTATCCTACCTCCAACCGTGACTCACGTTGCCGGGACTCTATCCTACCTCCCCCCAAGAGTAACGTTGCCGGGAATCTATCCTACCTCCCACCGTGACTCACGTTGCCGGGACATTATCCTACCTCCCACCACGACTCACGTCGCGGGAACAATCTCACCGACCTTTTTCCTACCCCTACCCACACGGGTTGGAACACAACGTTCCCATCGTGACATCAACAAGTTACCCCCGAAGCCGCAGTGAGGGCTAACACAGTGAAAGTCCGTTCAGTAGCAAACCAGAGCATATACTCCAACGTGGCTTTGTTTACATCAGGTCTCAACTTAGGGTGAATCAATAATAGCCACTATTTAAACTTACAAGTGTTTCAGCTAGTTTTAAAAAGAATGAAATATTTTGACTTTAAGGTTAGAAAGCAGCTAGAGAAATAGTTAGTTCGTTCCATAAAATGATGGCGTGTCTATTAACTGGTTATAATTATTTAAAAAAATAATATATATATATCTATATATACATATATACAAATATCCCTTCTCTTTACCATTATCTCAACCTACCTCCATTTATATCACCATCTGTTCTATTTATTCTATCCTAGCAAATTTGATGTTCCTGCAATTCCCTCCTGAAATTTAAATAGGCCTATAGTAATTCACTTAATCTGTAAATTAACTTTGTTTCATATTTATTATTTTGTGTTCCTATAAGTAAGAGGAATAGTAAAGAAAGATCCAGTCCAGAACAGGGTAAAGAAGGCATGACTAAGGTGGTATGGACATGTGAGAAGAATGGAGAGGGAAAGGATGCCCAGGAGGATGTTGGATATAGAGGTGAGGGTAAGAGGCCGAGAGGAAGACCAAGGGACAGATGACTGAAGGGAGTAAGGAGGAGTGTGGAGGAGAGAGGAGAACACTGGGTTAAGGTGGAAGGGGAGAGGTGGTGGGAGGAAATAATGTGGTGGAAAGGCTTATGTTTCGAATAGACCCGGTCAGTGGCCGAAAGCCATTAATGATAATGATGATAATTTATTTCTCAAGCTCATCTAGACTCGTTTCATACGTAGTAAAGTCTCACGTTATTTAAGAAATGTTTTGTTATTTAAAAATACAGACTTTGAGAGGACAGCTTTGCAGTAATGATGGTCTTAATCTCATCGATGGCCATACGGGCTAAGAAATCCATATTGTCTGTTTATATGTAGTTGTGGTGGAGAGGATGGGTCTTGAATTTCTTCCTAATGTAGTGAGGGTGTTAATTCCTAAATGGTTTCCCGTCCTTCCTTCATGTAAATGCTGAAATATTATCTCTTAATTTTGATTTCTTATCCCTTCCATTAGTGTAAATAGAGCTGATGGGCAGTAAGTAATACGTGTTGCACACAAATAAATAGCTATCGTACTCACTCCTTGAATCTAATTTGAAATTTTGTTTATTATAATCATTAGCTTGTTTCACTATTATATTAGACTAATGTTTAATTTAAATTTTATACTATTTTTATAATGAAATAATGTCTCCTTTACTATGAATATGATTTTATTTATCTAAGTGTGAAAACTATATCTTGATACACACTTATGAATAACTCTTCACCACGCACACACTAACAATGTTAGCTTTCCATGAAGACTAAAAAGATTGACACAAACATATATTTAGCAAAAATACTCTTAAAGGTTGGACATCCAATGTATGTGTCTTCAACTTCCTGATAGCAGTTAAACTTTTGAGTTAAATTCTCTAATCATTTTGTACATAGAAATAAAATTTATTTTGTTCCTAATAGTATCTGTTATATTTTTAATATCATGGCTACTATCAAAGTAATGAAAGAAAGTTGGGACTTAGAAAAATAGCAGTGACTATAAGACATTTGTAAAAGTCAGTGAAATTAAACACACACACACATATATATATATATATATGTACATTAAGTCATGTGAACAGCATATATCTCTTATATGAAGAGTAGGGCCTATCAATGCAGTAGCATGTTTTCAATGTCGTCCACAAAAATATGTCCTTTCTACCATAATCTTGCTAACCAGATGGGACGGGACGTGACGAGACTGAAACTTTTCTCTTTCTATCTCTTTATATATATATATAAAATTATTATTATTAGCACCGCGTCTTACTACCCGTTCGGGTTATACGCACTTACGCTAATGTGTAATGGTAGGGTGATTGTAAGATGAAATGGAGGACCTACAGTTTAACGTGGAATCCGAACCACGGTGGCGGCCTGGCATTCCCCACATTCACAAGATGTCTTGTCAAAGGTGAAGGAAGGGTTTGGTATTCAGAAAAATCTGTGCCGGGACCGAGGATTGAACCCCGGCCGCCAGCATAGAAGTCTGACACCTTACCCCTAGACCACCAGGTCACCTAGATATATAAAGAATTATACAAACGAGTCCATATTCATTATGCTTGTAGTCTCGGCAAATTCCAACCAATTAAAGAATAAAATAAATATTAAATTATTTACTAATCATAGCTCACGCTCATATGCATGCGGATTAAATGCTTAACTATTCTAATCTGATTATTTGGTGATAGGTAATTTGAGCTTCGAAACCCATCAAGGATGCCGAGAGTGGTTTTACATAAATAGTTTTACATTCCCTCTGTAGTTACAGTTCTTCTCAACTATACCTTACTCATCCCAACCACATTCATGTAATTTATGATTAACCTATGTTTACACAAGTAGTTCTGTAGTATATGCTTGTATCATCAATGATACATTATTTTACCAAGACGGGACCCTTATCTAAGGAGACTAATCCGATGCCTATGGCAGTGATTTAATAAAACTCTTAAAAATATATCTCGAACGCGTAGTAAGAAGTGGTGTTAAAAAAAATTATATATATAGCCCAAATGGGTGTTAAGACATGTATCAAAAGTAAAGTTTATTGTAGAAATATCCATTCTTACTTCTAGCCTGATAATCATTGTTATATAAAGTTCACATTTATATACAAGCATCATAGAAATCAACTGGTTGGTTATTTTACGTACTCAATTAGGTTGTCCACTGTTTAGAATGTTTTTAAATGACTCATCGCTTACATCTATTATTTCACTGCTATCTTTCTCCCCATCCTAACATGGTTTTCTCGCTTACATCTATTATTTCACTTCTATCTTTCTTTCCCTCCTATTATGGTTTCCTGTGCGTATAACCCGAATGGGTAGTAAGACGCGGTGTTAATAATAATAATAATAATAATAATAATATGGTTTCCTGACACTCAACAAAGCACAAACTAACAAGTGAATGAAATGTGATTGTAAAATAATATCTTCTACAAGCTTATATGAAACCAAAATCCGTTCGGTTACGATACATTTTATATTTACATCCAGAAACATTTTCCTAATATTATGGATTATGTTTTTAGAGGATGTAACGTGTGACATATGTTTGTTTATTACTTAGATACATCGAGTCAAAGAAAAATACCGTTTTAATATATTCGTACAGAATCAAATCACACTTCAGCAGTATTACTTCCAATTCATAAACTTGACTCGTAGAGATAATATCTAATAGGCTATTGATTAAAAAATAGAAGGTGAAATCAGTATTATTTATTGATAAATTCAAATTTCGGTAATATTATAGAAACTAGTGTAGCAATTATGTATCATACGGTAAACTACTATAATTTCCAAATAAATTAAAAAGTAGTATTCAAATTTATTAATGGACACATTGAATGTTTTATTGTTATAAGAATCATCTAAATGTTAGTAGTTTCAAAATGGATATTTAATTTATTTATTTATTCTTAACTCCTTTTTAATTGCTTGGTTTAAGTGGAAAAAGGCCAGAAAAATAGGAAGATCTGAAATGGTATTTGCCTTTGAGTTTAAAGAAAGAATGCGTGGAAAATACAACATATCTGAGCATGTCAAAAGTTTTATTTCTAGTCTGGTTTCATATTGGCCTTATATTGTACGTTGCATAGTTATTCCTAATGATTTCAAATACTTGCTAGAAAATATTTTACGGCAAATTCTTAATAGAACTGATTATATTTCACTATTTACCATGTTCGATCAAATCTTTAAATTAATATGAACAGTAGTAAAATATATTAAAGCAAATAACAATAACAATAATAATATATCTAAGTTTATACACTTTGGTGCATAGGCCTAATGGCCAGTAACAGGTGTAGAATTACAATAATAATAGTTTTTTGAAGTGCCAACTTAAATTAAAATTAAAAAAAATTGTTGATTAATTATAATTGTATACATTTTAATTTTATTTACATTTATAGTTAAATAAAACATGATAAATGTTTTCTTGTTTACTTGATGTAATAATTTCAAAATTTTAAGATATTATTAGTTACAAATAATTCATTTATTTATTTTCACACATGTTAGATCTTTAATATTTTCAAATAGCTAAATTCAGTAGTTTTGGTAAGAAAAAATAGTCACCCTTTAAACAGGTAGGGTTCGTAACTCCACATACATTTCCCTTTAATTGTTATCATATCTTTCTTCATTAATATGTATGTATAAATGATAAGTAAATTAAATAATTTAAATACGAAATTCAAATTAATTATAATTATTTTATATATAATATAACTTTTGGATATTTATACCTATTCAAAAATAAGAAGAATTAGAGGAAACATATCCGGGTGGGAAACTATTTTGTAATAAACACCCTCAACACTTGCGATTGGTATTCGAGGCCTGATCTCCTTCTCATCGGAAGTTGTGTAATTAGCGTGAGTGATGCCCCTAACCACTTGACCACCAAAGCGGGTATTAGAGGATATTGTCAACCCGGATTCTTAAATTAGATTAACACCAAATGGTTAGTAGTTTAGATTTTTGACTATGTGAGCCTTTTAATTAAAAGGTGCCTATAACTTCCCTTTAATTTATGAATCATACATAGTATGCTGTGAGAGAGCAACTACTGTTTGTATGCGCTGAAATTTGTAAAATGTAGTTTTTGAAAGTGATTAAGTATCATTAGAGGTCATGGTAAACTTTGTGAGCGTCCTTAACAAGACTACTTCATCCCGATTACAAAGTAGCACTAACAAGGGTCGTCTCCACGGGCCCATTTAACATCTTCCGTTTCAGTCGTCCAAACCTAGAAGAATTATTGAGGTATAAAAGAGCGAGTGAGAGAGAGAGAGAAGTCTAAGGACTGGGTTCCGGTCTCAAGGTGAGAACGATTTGTAGGTTGACTGTAACTTTGGAAACTTTGTTGACTAGCTAATTCTGTTTGGTTCCCACAGGTTATGTTCTGATGTTTAAATTACCGGTGCTTAAAATAGAGGAGGGGGCACTTAGTGGTTACCTAGTTCACATATTTAGCTTAGTTATGTGTCAACTTTGCCAACTTTATCCGACCTGCCTAGGGCTATTTCACATTATTAAGGAGATGGGAATTTCTTAAATAAAAGCCGCACATTTTGTATGTGGTCAAAGGAATGATTTTTGTCAGGTAGGTGTTTATAGTGATGAGGAGGCTGGGGTTCGAACTACAGTCAGGTATAATAAATATTATTTTTATTAATAGATTCCCACTGTTCTTCCATGGAAATGCGGATTTTAACCTAAACGCCAAAAATGTAAATATGTATCAGACCCTATACAAATATTTGAATATAATTCCTAGATGGGAAAAATGTTAAAAAAATATATAAATGAATGAATTTTTAAAATGTATTCAAGTTCAATAAAGAAAATTCTTAATGTGTGGTACCTTGGGATACAACGTTCTAAGGTTAAAAGAATATTCCAACTAACCGTAAAATAAATAAATATATTTATATGGGATTTCTTATTTTTTAAACCTAAACCTATTTAAAAATTTCGTTTTACTTATCATATCATCACATAAGTTTTATATTTTGTATTAATAATTTGACTACCTAATCTGAAGCAATGACAAACACCAGAGACTGATAAAAATATATATTAACTTTATTCTTTCTAATACTTGTAAAATATTCTCTCTCATAGCTATTACAGAATATCATTAAATAAATATACTCTATATATGTAATATATATCAAAAATTTAGCTGAAGATATAATGACTTGACGTATAAATACGTGAAAGTTTACATATATATTTTAGCTGTAAGATTAGGTTCCTACTATGAAAACCCACGCTCTCTTTGGTACCAGAAACCTAATCGAAGTGCAGTATTCTGTATTTCTTAAATTGGCAATAATGAAATTGGAATATAGAATAATAACACTTTTATTTTAAATGTGAAACTTGCGTCTAATCTAATCATAGTAAGATGACTTCATCCACATTTAGTCCTTTTTCTTCAAATAAAAAATTACAGAAACCTCCCACTACGATGTGATGCTTAGTTACAGCTTTATCACATAGAGTCACGCGATTCACACCTGCCCAGTTACAAATAACAATTTATTATTATTATATTTATAACCTAATATTACAACCCGCTCAGGTTACACTCATATTTACTAATTACGTTAATAGGTTATAGACGAGAAAGATTAAATTGTATGAAGGGAGAGTATAAAATCATTTACTAAAATTCACCCACTGTACACCTGGCAGTTATTAAAACCCCAGTCTCCCAATTTTGGGCAGTCTGGTCTATTGTAAGAAGGCTGCTTGGACCATGCATACGGTTACCATCCCTCCCATTTTATACGGCCAGTTCCATATTTGAAAGTAACGTCCCATTTATTTTACAGGTCCGAAAAAAACCCACGTAAATGTTCTTTATTTACTATGCATCCCATAGACGTCCGCTATTTTAGAAACTACTTAGTGTGAAACATTGAAACTTCGGTATTTTACAATATTATCTTTCTGAGCTTATTAAAACGTAACAATGATCCGATATTTTCGGTTATAATTTTAAATGGATATCCCTGAGTTTGGAATTTATTCGTTTAGATTCCCCAAATTCTTATCTAATCAATGCTGGCTGAGTTTCATGTAACGGTCAGTCAGTCTGCCTCAATATCTCGATTAACCAACAATCAGTAATAGTAATAAACGAATAATAGTAATAAATTAACAATAGTAAGCATAATAATCTATATAATAATAATAATAATAATAATAATAATAATAAATAAATTATTAATGGAGTAGACCAAGTAGCCAACCTTTGACAAAATATTGTCCCTTATTTGTGTTATAAGAAAATGATTAACTTAACCATACAGCCACCAAAGAGGATTCAAATCATTGTTTATAGATCACATTATTAATCAATGGCTAAGGGTCATATATACTGTGGTGAAAGAAATACTGGAGATAAAACTATATCGTTTAAGATTCACTGAAAAAATCAATAAATAAATATTACACCTGATTCACGATGAAAGGATAAAGTGGTGTAAGATATTACACAAGTAACCACTATTTGGTTTTGTCATGGTCAAATTATGTTAAACTACCCTAAGTATAGTCTTTTATTAGTGGGTAACAGTTCACAAGTCAAGACATTACAAATTTGAAATATTTAAATACATTAATAAATTAAATGAGGTAATATTTTATTAATGGCAATTTTTTTCACGCTATAATAGAACTGTGAAAAAAACGTTATTTTAAAAAGGACACTTTTCTTTAATAAAATGCATCTTGTTTATATTATCATGACAGGAAAATTCCAGTATTTTTAAAAATTAAAAAGTGACTTTTAACTTTCTAGCTATGTTACAGGTAGAGAAAGTATTGTGATTGTCAAAAAATTGAACTCGAAATTTTGATGAATGTCGACGTTTCATGACACCCCGAATCAGAAAAAGTTGTTTTTGAATTTCCGTTTGTCTGTACCTCAAATAAAGCCTAAACTATTTTACCGACCAGGCAAACACTTTGTATCTAGGGTTTTCATAGGGTTGCCTAGAGGGTATTTTGGAATTGGATATCTAACTCTAAAATTAAGGGTAGTTTACTGAAGGGAAAAAAGAGAAAAGTCGATTTTCTCAACATCTATATATATTCCAAACAAAATGGCTACTCTCAATATTTCGGCAAAATTACTTTAAGGGCTCCGATCTGATGCGTAAATTATCTTTTTTCTTATAATATCTCCTAAACTATTTGGGATTTGAAAATACTTTTCATTACAAATATGTAGGTCCATCCATTATACAAATATTTTATTTGAAACATATTTTTATAACACCTTTAACTTTCAAGCTATACGCAAATATATATGTTTTTTAATTTTTCGAAAATAAAAGGTAAAGTATTGCGGCCGTAGAAATTCTAACCTTAAATGTTGATGGATGTCGACGTCTCAAGATCCCCCAAACCTCAAAGGTGGTTTTTGCAATGACGTCTGTCTGTGTGTCTGTTTAAACTTAAAATTAAGAGTAGTTTAGTAAAGGGCGAAAAGAAAAATATCGATATTTTCAAAATCGGCTTTAACGATTTTGATTAAATTTCGTATCTAGGCGTTGATTAAGATTATTAATAAACTGATATCTTTATTTTCCTATAAAAATGAATTTCAGGGTACCTTATAGAAGCAGAAACTTACGTATCTCCACAACTATTTGAGATACTAAGTAACATTTCATTGCAAAATTTTATTACTATTAAAAATAAAAAACTTTTATATGAAATACATTTTTATAAAACCACCACTTCCTGTGATATTGGCAAATATATTAATACAATTTTGTGAGTTTTAGTTGTAAAGAGATACTACTTAAGTTCTAACGCAATAATTTTCCAATGCCATAGAGTAATTAAATAAAGTTAAATGTCTCAAAAAGTTAATGTTATATTTCCTTAAACCTCCTAGGAGAAATGTTTGTATAACATTGATATATCTCCTAATAAGATTCATTAGCCAATATTTACAATTTTTGTTCAAAATTTATCATGAAGAATTTAATAGCAATGCGATGACATGAAGACTTGCAACACCTTATAAAATGTCGAAAATTATAACGGGAAGTTGAAATTTTAATACGAGGTGTTGACCCTTGTGGACTCAATATTGATCTTTTTTATTAGTCCAAGCATTAAAATGAAGACAATATTTCTTTAAAAGTAAAGTTATAAAATTTAAAACCGGGACTAAAAAAAAGTTCAATATAGTATAGTGCAATTAATGCTTGGGTTTGCTAGTGAATATTATTTCATATCACATATATTACGAGTTTTGAGTAAATATCTCCATTTTTAAACAATAGAGCGAGAAAGTCCGTGCGGAGTTCCGTACCATTTATTTAACTAGAATTAATTGCTAGTACATCATGCATTCTATGATGTTATCTATTCCAGATATTTCAAATAAGAGTTTTAATATATATTTTATAATAGAACATTCATCGAATTTCTTCTCTAAGCCACACAGGAGACTACAAATGACTACATGAACTAATAACAGTGAACGGATAATCATTAGGCGATAAAGCTACTTTGGCACTGAACATTACTTTCTATCGTTTCTGAATAAGATTCCTTAAGTATACAAGTCATGGCCGAGATTGAAGTACAATCTCATCGTAATCAACAAAAGAAGGTGATACAAGATCAAGATACAAGATACAAGATACAAGTGAAAAAACCTTGATTATTTACTTACCGTGCTAACTAAAGAGAATCGTAACTTTGTCTTATAGTAGTGGCGAGAGGAATTTTATATAGGGTTTCCTATTAAATGTAAATATCATCTTAGGCATTTTACTGAAGTTTAAAATTTACTGAAAACAGTTCTAGATTATTCCAAACGCGATTTATATTCCACCCACCGTCATACACTTGATTATCCTGTCTTTTGATAAGTACAAGGTATGTAACTTATCATCATGTAACTTCCTCCACTACTCAGTAGTTTCGTCCCTTCCTATACCTAAATATATATATTTATAAGCGCCTTGTTTTCAAACAACCTAAAATTGTTTCGTCATGTAAGGTAAGAGACCACGTTTCACACCCATAGAGAACAACAATGGTAGAACTATTGTTTTGTATATTCCGAGTTTTACATTCCTTGACAGCTGGCAAGATGTCAACCATTTACTGACCGAGTAATAACATATATTGTCCGCAGTATTCTTTTCTTAATTTATAATTTAATATCGTTATTTCTAGATAAAAATTTCATAAATATTTAAACTCATTAACCCTGTCAAATATATCTACAAAAATAATATAAATAAAATAATATTATTAGCCATTATTTAATCGAAGGTAACGTCAAATTCTGAATTGTTCCTGGCCTCTTTATAGACCAAAGAGGATGAAAAAAAAAGAATGAAAGGGGTTGACTGTTATGGAATTGGTAACGGGTTATGTTCGTGTGATTCCAGCCAATTTCAAAATGGCGCCGTTGTTTTTGACCCCCGATGAAATATTAGTAGGCTACATCAAATTATTCACGATAAGTTTCCACTTCAACAAGAAGAATGGTAAAAAACTAGCTCACAAATCCTACAATTTTAAATTGAAATGAACATATATTTTTATTGTCTCCAGTTATTTTCAACTAGCTCTTTTAATGGGTTAGATAACAGTTTTCATCCATTTTTTTCAAAAACATATTTTGAATTTTTGCTAAACATAATAGTATGAAAAATGTATTTATTTAATTTTAATCTTATTTATATGCAAGTTTAAAACTAAATAAAATATTATATTGTAAAATGGATATAATAACCTGATCAAATTTTGTTTTTAATTTATTCATTGCTAATAAATTATATTTTAAGTTTTAAACTGTATGTAGCTCAGATATCTTTAGATAGGGAAGACCATAATACATTTTAAAAATAAATCAAATACATTATACAACTCTAAGTTAGTTTATTTTAGTATTATTTACAAAGTAGTGTAGGATACATTGTAAAAACATTATTCCATATTCTATTATTCATAACTTAAGAATTAATGTTATTCTTGTGCTTTTCTCCATAGTGTACCTTTATTCACCATCCAGTAATATGTATAGATTAGGACACAGGTAAGAAAGGGGTATTTTGGGAGTATATTTCCATCATTGGCTTTAAGGGTCTCTAGCCTTGGTCCAGGGGTCTCGTTTTTATTCGGTTTACTCGTTTTATTGCTTGACTATTCGCGAAAATATTAGTATTTATTATTTAGTAAGGAGTCTGCCTCCCAGTGCTTATATCGAGTGCATGATGTTTGATAGCGTCTCACAGTGGCGGCTAGGGAAAGAGATTTTGGGGAAATTATTGTTTACGGGATATTCTTATGTTTATATTTATTTATATGTACAGGATCCACGCGATCCACAGTCTTATTGTGTTATTTTAAAAACAATTATATTAACATTTAGTATGTTTTAAGTATCGGTAATTTTAATAATTTGTCTTTGGTGTACTTAAAGTTTCCTTTTTCAAACCTGCTTAATTAGCCTATGAAACTTGCAGATCGGTCTATTTACAATTTAATTGATCTGTAAATCAAATATGTTTTATTTGATTCAGAATTAGCTAGTTAAATACTTATAGTAGATTTTTATATCAAGAGATCGGAATCAAAAAGCTCTCATCTAACCGTCTCTCTACATGTTTGCTTCTATGTCATTGCTACAAAAGTACCTGCGTTTCTTAGCTTTCAAAAAATTGATTCCCATTGCTAATTTTAACTCAGATTAAAGCATTGAGGAATTTAATTTGACGTCATATAACTAATACTATCACAGGATAATTGGTCTACGTTGGTGGACATGGAATAAAGTGTCCGTCTCATGACCCAATGTTCATGGGTTAAGACCCAGCTGGGGTCATTGGATTTTTAATTAGCGATAGCATTCCTTAGCACAACTTCCTTTGGTGAGGGAGTAAAAACCCCTGTCCCATGTCTATTGTGGCATGTAGAATAGCCCCGGAATTTATTTGAAAATACTTCCCCGGCAAAATTGTTGGACTTTTTGTTCTTGTTCGTAGAATTTCTCGTGTATTATTATTATTACTACCCGTTTGGGTTATACGCACTTACGCTAATGTGTAATGGTAGGGTGATTATGAGATGAAATGAAGGACCTACAGTTTAACGTGGAATCCGAACCACGGTGGAGGCCTGACTTCTCGTTTGTTGATGTAATCAGTCAATTTATAAAGTACACATTAAATGCCTCAAATGAATTATAAGAAAAAGATTATTTGATATTTATATGGAAAAGTATACAGCAGTTGCATGGAACGTTCTTCTTATTTTCACTTCATTATATTCATTATTATTGTGTTAGTAAAGTAATGCATGTGTCCATTTAAAATATATTTATAAAAAAATAATAAAAAAGTACAATAAACGTAATTACATAACTTAAATAAAATTTATGTGGATGTTTACTGCATTCATACAACATCCAGGCTGTATTTTTGTTAAGAGCTATGAGTGTTTTTATACTTAGAGATAACATAAATATCCAATGTATAATTAATTTTTGATCAAAATTCTTTGAACACTATTTTAATAAAGCTGGTCAACTGAGGGTTGGATTTTGGAAAGTGGGTTATATCATGGCACGTGACACCTAGTTCTCTGTTTAGTCAGTTTAAGAGAAATATTTATTAATGTAAATAAAGTATTATTAGTCAATTAGACCTTAAATACATATTTAGGGCCAGTGGCTTGCAGTAGCGTCTCGTGAACAAAATTCTTAGTCAAGCTTGGATGTGGTGCCCCCAAGTTCAGAAGGAGAGGTGCCGGATTTTTTAAAATGTTTTAATATGCGTCAAGAATATATTTGGAGGTGTTTATTTTATTATAGTTATGGATTTGGGCGTCCTTAAGTTTTGTATTTACATTATTGTGCTATTCCTTATTACATACATATAATTATAAACTTTTGTTTGTTAAATTTCAATGATATACACATCTAAACCAAGCTACTTGCTACAATAAACTCCACAAAACTCTAAAGACTGGTCACACGACACAACTTCTTGTCAAAAATCTGTTTAAGAAATTGTATAATATCTGGTTCACATTAGATTGCATAACAATTTAGCCAGTGACTGTTCACACGGCATTTGTGATTGCTTAAAATATTTGAAAAGAAACATGGCGTTTTTGCCCTTTTTATGAAAAAATGAGTGAATGATTTTTAAAATATTGGTATTTAATGTAAATAATTTCTTTATCATTCATAAATTTTATGAAAATATTTTTGTTCAATTCTTTAATATCCTTTTAAAAATGTTGAAAACCTTTATATTTGGGGTTTAGCCTCATTAAATTATAATTATTTATTTGTTTTCAAGCATTTGGCGGTTTTTCTTACATTACTATTTTTTAAAAAGAGTAACTGTCTAGCAGACGAAGTTTTCATATTTACTACTCAAAAATTGTACAAGAAAAATGGCTGATATATTACTTGTTCTATTCTCTGAAATTGTATATGTTACAGGAAAAGTAGATTCTCCAGTAAGAGTCGGCTCGGCCTAGGTAAAGTGACTCTTACTGGTCTTTTTAGTAAAAGTTGATTAAAAGCGAAAACTTATGAATTTCGATCAACATTTACTAGTCAGAGTTGACTGTACCTAAGGAAAGTATACTATTACTACCTTGAGTTAGTAAAAGTTGACTGACCTAACCTAACCTAACCTAACCTAAAACACACTGAAACTAGTTAATCAAACACACACTGAATCCTTGATCACAGTTGAAAACTACAACAAATGGACGAGTGATCAAAGAAAACAACAGAAACAATGACTGGTATCAAAACAAAGAATGCAGGTGAAGTGCATGTGAGGAACATCTGAGATGATCAAGAAAACACAATAAACAAATAGCTGGATATTCAAAACAGTTGCATGTGGAGAGCAACAGCGCGGAATGAACTTTTATTAACTCTTCCTAGGAAAAGTTGATCTGTTTATTCTCTGTTTATTCTCAATCAACTTTTACTGATACTTTAGTAAGAGTCGACTTTACCTAGCTCGAGTCAACTCTTCCTAACAATCTACTTTTCCTGTAACATATACAATAAGTTGTGCAAAGCAGATCTTGTACAGATTTGGTGTTCATACCATCATCTTCACCATCTTCAGGTTGCAACTTCTTGTACAACTTTATGTACAAGAAATTGTGTCGTATGTACCGGTATTAAAGATGTGTTGGTATGGGGTCAGTACTTTGAGAACATTAATTTCGCTTTCATGCCATATCATTCTTATATGTTTTGAAAGGGGAAGTGAAGGGTAGTAACTTCGGATCTAGTCGTCTTTCGGGCAAGAGAAGTTGTAGCTCGTCTGCTTGCATTTTTACCTGACATTCGCCGCAGCTCTTCCCTTCTCCCCCCTCCGAAATATATGACGTCACAAATAATAACCCCACTAGCTAGAGCAATGGGTTGAAAGCCGGACAAATACTGACTTTCAACCACCATTAGATGGACTAATGCACGTGCAGTGCTTGCCTTGCTTGCCCTGACACGACGCCACGTGTTTGTTAATCAAATCCCTGGACAAGTTAATCCATCAATTCTTTCACATAAACTTTTTGATTCACTGATCATCTTTTTTTTGTTTGTTTTTACTCCCCACATCTTAAAACCCGTCTGGGTTCTACGTCTACGTAATAATTGCATTAGTTTGTTAGGGTTTAGAAAGGTTTAATTTAGAGGAAACTCGCCCATATTTGTTTGGAAAGAGAGCAATTTAGTAAAACCACCCTCAGTGCACTTGACCGGGATCAAACTTTTATTTCCCTATCTTCGGAATTATAGTCTAAAACAAAAAGAATAGCACGTTAGACCTTGCGGCCACCTGTGCAGGTGATCAGCATGTTGTTATCAGGCATAACCTAGGAGTTTGAATAATCGAATTAGTTTAGTTTTAAAGTTTGAAAGAGAATGTCTGTTTTACATATTTATTTTGAGTGTGCCTTATTTTTAAGGAGAATATACTAGTGTCAATTATGTTGTATTCAAATTAACTTTTTTGAATTGTACATTGAAGTCATATAGAACAGTCAAGATCCAAAGTTGACACAGAAAATATATTTTTATTATATCATAGAGTAATAAAATTTTATTTGGAATTTAGACTGATTTTATTGTGTATAGCTATAAAAATCAGTATATTCGAGCATCTGTCCCAAACAAATTGTTAAGAATGTTCCCGAAATTTCAATATTTTTAAATTAATATATAAATATTAGGCAGCCTGGGCTAGCAGAGACGTAAATTGAACACATTATAACGAACCTTATGTATACACTTAGTTCTTTTCACAATCGTATTATCCATATACAGCTATATTCACAGTGTTGCCATATGTGCTCTACTTGATTATATAATCACATCTATGATCAGGTGATCATTCAATATGATGTTCGTGCAATTTGCGCTTAAACTTATAATTGTTGTTGTAATTAAAACATGGCCCCTTTAACATTTGGAGCCTATTGATTGCTATGAGCTACCAAAGGTTGATTTGATGTGATTTCTCTCCAGCTGAAGCTGGGCATGAACTCAGCCCTGCGGCTGGTTAGTGTTACCTGCAACATCTGGTATGGATCATATTTACTAGGGGAGTTCAAAAGTGTGGTAGTTCCCCGTTGCCTTCCAAACTAAATGTATACAAGTGAGCGTGAAAGGGCCTACCTATTTTGTCGTGAAAGTTATTTTCACATATCTACCAGGTTTTTTTTCACACGCCACAATCGACATGAGACCGACGGATTTACCACCTCTTCGAAGGAATTTGTGCAAAGGACTTTTACCGCTCAGGAAAAATATGTCGACATCAGCTGGGTTTCAACTCATGAACATTGGATTTAGAGGCAAGCACTTAAACCAAGACAACCAAAGTCAACCATATCTAGATACATAGTAATAATAATTACTTAAAGATGATTTTAACACTAATCCCATGAAAATTCGGCTAAAGAAGGGTCTAGTAAATGTTACATCGTTTATCAGTTTAGATATCAAATATTATGAGAATCTATTTAACTTTAGATCAAAGTTAAATTAAGACCCACAAATATAACTTATTTTATACATTTAATTCATAGAGAATGCTGGTTATGTAAGCAATTATTACATCACTATAGTTTATTATTATTATTATTATTATTATTATTATTAGCACTGTGTATTACTACCTATTCGGGTTATACGCACTTAGGCTAATGTGTAATGGTAGGGTGATTGTGAGATTAAATGTAGGACCTAAAGTTTAACGTAGAATCCGAACCACGGTGGAGGCCTGGAATTTCCCACATTCACAAGTTGTGATACACAGTTAATTAATAAATTAATCTCAAATTTATGATTAAAATTATAATAATATTGAAGTTCTTTTTAATATTAAAATATCAAACGCAAGGAAATACTGTAGTAAGTGAAGATATATTTAAATAAAATTCACCAACAATTGTCTGGATATCGCCCTATGACAGAAGGGACCTGTATCATTAAACTCATCTAGTCTGGTTTGGTGGTGACGGAATGGTCAATAATTTGGTAATTTTCTGATAGTCAAAGCACCCTATTTGACATCAAGAAAACCTACTAGATCTACTCTAATGTATTCATAAGTCAAGTCATGTGATTTTAATCTGGCAATTTTGATAGGTAATATTAATATCTAAAGATAGCTCTGATAATGTAATAAATGGTTATTGTTTGGCCCAAATAATATGTTGGTGTTTTCTAAGATGTTCTTCCTTCAAAAATCCTACTCTAAGCCTACAAATGAAACACAGATATTAAATCAGTTTTTATAATCATGTTCCAACGAATTAAATTGACTATTTTAATGTAGACAAATAATATTCCATCTTGTAAATAATTTAATTTGTTCACTTGGTATATACAGTTACTAGCTTCTTCTAATATATTAATAGGATTCATTTATAAATTTACATGGATTACGCTAGAATGCGAGGCGTGTAGTGAAACAGCCCCTTTATGATGATAAACGTTGTGTTATTAAACAACATTAATACAGAATGAGTTATGTCCAAGTCGTGAACCGATGTCACTTGAACAACAAACCATGCGCATCTTGCTTGACAGAGATAAAGTACAGTCGGAGCTTTATAAACTGCTTTTATGACCCATTTTGGGTTATATTACAAAAAGATAAATAGATCCAATTTTCCATTATTTGGTTTAAGAAAAGCGTTTACATATTAATAAGGGATAGTTAGAAAGAGTATTTAACCTAAATAGATAAACATTATAAGGTTATGCATCTCCATAAGTGGACAGGGTTCTAAACGCTAAACGAGTCTAGCCTTGATTGACAACCACGGAGAGGTTGGGTTTGGAATACCATTTAGGTGAAATAAGATTTGTGTATTCTATGTTTTCTTACCTTAACAACATGCAAATGCATATACACATTTGTTATAAATTTAATATTTCCTATCCTTATTTAATTAGTGTAGTTAAATGAGGATAGTCCGGATAGGTAGTAAGTAATATGCGGTGAGCGAACACAAGGGGTTTGTTAGCATCAATATTTAAAAGATATTCAATGCAAGCTCGATGCCTCATATCCACCATATGAAAAGGAAATTAATACAAATAAGTGTTTCAGAAATTATTTAAGCATATTTTCCAACTGTAGGCCTAATAATTCTTCAATACAAATAATGATTAATAAGATTCAGATTATCTTACTTTATTATATGTAGTGACATTGTGGCATTTCACACTGATTCAAAAACCCTTTTTGACATGTTATACTGGGAAAAAAATCTAAAGTTCATGAAATCTAGAGATTAAGAAAAATTAACTGAATTGTTTCTTCAAATCAAATCATAAATCTATGATGTTTTATTTAAAATAAATAGCTTTGCTTTGGTGGCCATATGGTCGGAGGCGTCCTCACGTGTTAGACTAAACTGACTTTTACAGGGAGAAACTTATAATCTTGGCCGGGTGTGCTGAGGGTGTTTTTCTAAAATGGTTTACCAACCTACCTCCACTCAAATCCAGGTATACATTCTCTAAATTCTACCTTCCTAAACCTAGTTCATTAGCATATTAGTATATAATTGTGTAGCTTGGAAAGGTAGAAATATGTGGGCTTAAAAAATATTCAAGATAAATTACGAGAAAAAAAAATTGGAATTGATATACCCAATGTGGATGTGAGCAATGGCGGTTTAGAAGGATAGCGATCATTTTAGCGAAATTAATCAGCAAACATTGGACCTAGCATACGATACTGTTAGAAAACTGCTCCAAATGTTCAAAACTACAGGACGTTTCATGACTAGCTGTGTTATGGTCATCTCAATATTGTTTTATGAAACATGAGAAGATGGTATTGGCTTAAATGTTGTGGTTAGCTAAAACAGATTTAATTAGAAGTCAAATCCAGTTGAAAAATCACATAATTCTTCTTTATTTCTTGTCAAAATCACAAAATTTGTAGTGTTTCCCAACGATATGATAGATTTTTGTGATTTTTATGTGAATAAAATCCCAAATACTATTTTAGTGACCTCAACCATTTTATTATCATTTTATTACATCAGGAGACTTGTCCTAAT
The DNA here is from genome assembly GCA_039000515.1 of Timema cristinae. Taxonomy (NCBI): domain Eukaryota; kingdom Metazoa; phylum Arthropoda; class Insecta; order Phasmatodea; family Timematidae; genus Timema; species Timema cristinae. The sequence continues at coordinate 13,165,131 of JBCFYV010000935.1, forward strand.
AGGGACTATGCATTTACCATCCACCACAATCTATATAATACAGACATGAAGGAATATAACAGGAAACTTGACATAACAAAATTATAGCCTATGCTCTTAAGATAATTACCCTGACTATACTCTACCACTAGTACTTCAGGTCTTATACAGAGCGTATATTAATTGGTATCAAATATTCTAGGAGTCTATTCCCATTCATTAAAACATTAATAAAAATGCAAATGAACATTGGTATAGAAACACTTAGTTAATGAATTAGGAAGTATTTTAATATTCAATTAATAAGAAATCCAACATTATAAGTAATGCAATTAGACAGGTAAAATTTGAGCAAAAACACAATTAGACATAACATTTAGTTACAAAAGTAGCTTCAAAATGGTGCCCTTCCTCTGAGCATGCGTTCCATACTTTAACGTACACTGTTGACTACAATTGAGGTGTTACATATTTCTCACATTCATTTACGATACGCTCTTTTTAAACTTAAGCATAAAGTACATATTGAGATAAAAATGGACCTTAAAATGTTCCCAATTTATTCAAATCTGATAAACAGGCAGGCCATTACACTAATACCCCCTTCTCACCCATGACCAATCCATCCTCGAGGTAAATCTTTAATATTTGTTGAACTAAACATTTCTAGGCCCAGTTTATAATAACTTTCCCTAACGGTCGGTCAATGGGAATACACCCCTCGAATATTTGACATCAATTAAAATACACCCTGTATACATTATTATCAAAGATTGCTCCAGAGCATTGTCTGGAAATTGATTTTAATACACGCAATGCTGAAAATATTATTAATTTTTTGAACACCTTCTTTATCAAAAGTTTATGCTAATTATGAAGTGAATCAACTCAAGCAGAACGCACATTGGTGGGCATGAGGATTATATGTCCAGCCTTTCTAGTTGGATACACAAAATGTGAGAGTTTCTGTTTTCGTTATCTCAGCTGGGTGTAGTAAGGGTGGATTTAACTAAATCGTCATTTTTCTCTCTCTCTCTCTCTACGCAAATTAGCGTAAATTTTTTCTAAGTTCCACCTAAAATGTTGGAAAAATTGCGTATAACCCTGACAGGCAGTGAGTGAATTGCGGTGGGAAGAAATAAATTTTCAAGAATATTTAAGATACGCAGTATAGTTCTTTAATGTAATGTCTATGAATATAATACAACATTAGCTCGAAATAAAAAAAAAGTGTTCAATATTTATAATCGCTGAGAAACTGCTTATGTGTTTGAGCTAACATGTTATAATAATAAAATAATAATAATATAATAATAATAATGCCGTGTCAATATATATCTCATTTTGCAGAAAGGTTAGCCAGTTATAATGTACCGTTACCCAGAGGACGCCTGAATTTACTAATCGTACATTCTTTCATTGGAGGTTATTTACATGTCCCGATAAGGCGAAAGGGTGATGAAAGTAAATATGACGAGGCTGAGTCAATTAAGATCTTAACTAAATCTAAATTAACCACACTCGCGTGACCATGGGAACTATTACCCCTACCAGAAAGATCCCCTGAAACCCACAGGGAATTGAAGACAGAACTGCTGGGCTAGCAGCCACTATACAAATAGGCCAGTTAAAATAAAATAAGTGAGGAATATCGTATCTAGTAGGAAAGTTGAATTAGTTATTATAATTTTGGAGCATTGAAACAATAAATTACTGATATTTAATCTAAAAATGAACAGTAAAATTGGTTTTTGAATATTAAAACACACATTACACTTGAACTAAATGAACAGCTTTGTTATTTGAGATCAAATTTGAAGTTATTTAATTGAATAACTATTTTGTATAAAAAATATAAAAGTTTGATTAAAATAGAAGTTATTACTCAAAACCAATTTAATCCAAATAAACTAGTGTTATTTATTCCTATCGATAACAGATGACACCTGCTTTGGAATGATAAGTGTCGTGCAAATTACCCCTCGTGCATATTAAATGATGTATTTTGTTGTCATATAGTTAATGATTTGTAATTAGTTTAGCTTAACTATCATCAACGCTATGGTGTGTGGGCTATTTAAACCACCTTCGATTTCAATTAGCTCTTTCAATCCCTCTTAGGGTGACTACAAACTGATTATCTTCATTTTCAAATTTAATTAGAATCAACTCGAGTTTCAATTTTAAATTTGGAAAACCATAGTAATACAATGATTTAAAAATATGTATAATAATATTGTATAAAGGGAAAGTATTTTCCTAAGAAAAGGTATATATGTTTTTTATTAGAACGCTTTAATTTAAATCGTGTAGACTTATTATTTAGGATAAAATTATAATTAGCAATTTTACTTATAATTAGCTATGAAGACTAAAATGTCCTCGCTTAGGGGGAATCAAGCTGTGTTTTTAATAAATTTTAATTTTTTTAATTTTTCGATTGAAAACATGTTGTTTTTTATTAATTAATGAGCATTTATTATCGAATACAAATTGTTTGGAACTTTTTCTGATATTTACATTGCTATATTAAAATGTTATTAAGTTTAGTATGTTTAATATTATTTTAATAATTTTTAGCAACAACTCTTTCTATATTTTCTGGTTGTATTCATTCATCTAATTAAGCTAATGTTCTAGTGATGACTGGTGAGGAAGATTGAAATAAACGTAATTGTACTCACATTTGCATGGAGAGTAAGTTGAAAACCATTAATCAAAAACCCTCAGTACACCCAAGAAGAATTTGAGCCTTTATCTCCCAGACATCGGAATTTCAATCTAATGGTGAGAGTAATGCCTTAGACTGTTTGACCACTGAAGTGGCTTCATAAGCATTTTACTTTCATGTTTTACTTTTTGTTGATTTTACACGAAAAAGTTTATTTTGACTCTTTATGCACTAACGTTCATTTCAAAGATACCATTTAAAAAAAGGTCAATTTTTTCCCACGCACACAGAATAAAAAAGACTAATTTCTAGAAATTCGTTTCCCATCATTGGAAGTCAATTTAGCTTCACTTCTCAGTTAAATATGTATTCTTATTTGAAAGAAAAAGTCATTTAGATTGAAAAAATCCAATTTCTTGACAAATTATTATTATTATTATTATTATTATTATTAGCACCGCGTCTTACTACCCGTTCGGGTTATACTCACTTACGCTAATGTGTAATGGTAGGGTGATTGTGAGATGAAATTAAGGACCTACAGTTTAACGTGGAATCCGAACCACGGTGGCGACCTGGCATTCCACACATTCACAAGATGTTTTGTCAGAGGTGTAGGAAGGGTTTGGAAATCAGATAAATCTGTACCGGGACCGAGGATTGAACCCCGGCCGCCATCATAGAAGTCTGGACAAGTTAAATTCTAACTTACAAATAGTTTTTCATAAAAATAGTGTTTTGTAATATTATATCTACTCTATACAAAGGAACTATTTAAAAATCGGTGTTTTAATCAAAACTTTAAACTCTTAAATATTAATATTGTTTGACGTATGTTCAGCCTATTCTAACTGAAATATAATTTATGGTTGACCACACAAAAATTTTGCCAAATCACTTTGGTTACGATTCATACAGTAGCCCCATGGCTTCTTTAGTGCTGACTGACAGCTCACAGCAAACAGCTGACAGCTTTGAAAATTTACCAGACCAAATTATGTATCCCTATGCCGAACCATATCATCTGCAAAAACATGTGTTTAGCGGCTGTCACTTCTGACAGGCAACATTTAGGTATATACCTAAATGTTGCCTGTCAGAAGTCAGCTGTGAGCTGTCAGTCAGCACCAAAGAAGCCATGGGACTACTGTAATTTATGTTATTGATAATAGTCAAAGATGTCTTACTTTAGTTTGAATTCCCTGTTATTCCTAGTTTGGTTCTCAGAAACTAATTTTAAGCATTTTATTATTTATAAAATCAACTATTTTTATTATATAATTTTGCTTAAATATTTAAAATGGACTTTTGAACCAACTGCTTATATCAGCAGATTTGATTATCTATGAGCGAGAGAAAAAGACCTTACTAATTTTGCTGCAAATCTATTTTCACATACCAGTCAGGCTCTTTAACATGACACAATCGACATGGAACCAATGGCTGTACTTTCCCTCCAAAGGAAGCTGTGCAACGGATTATATTGCTCAAGAAAAATAGGTTGACCACGGTTGGGTTTGAACCCACGAACATCGAGTTTTGAGGTGAGCATTTCACCTCAAGACCCCCTAGGTAGACAATTATTTGCTGAATTCTAATGTTATAAATCCTACTGTAATCAGAATGTCCCACAAAATAAAAAGCCACTGGTTTTCAAGGTTGTAAAACTGAGGTTAAAATTGATTATAAAAGAAATTATTTTGGCTTTTAAACATTTATTATAACTTTATAAACTTTTTTTTCTAAAATAAACATTATCGCAATCTTTCCAACATTTTAATCGGCACAAAAGAGTTTTGAAGAAGTTTTTTTTAGGTTTAGTAAAAATATCTATTTCGATAGTCACGTCGTCCAAGACAGTGAGTGGTTCTCAACTTTTATTTTTGTCGTGTATAATTTATTTGACGTGAATCCTCACTGCCCGATTTTGAAACCATCAGAGACTAGAAAATACGCATGTGCTAAGAGACTTATCTTATTGAACCGGGAATGACTGTATGTGTTCTCTATTTAGGATGGACTATATTTAATATTACTCGATGCCCAATGACACTAGGAGCTCTAAAACTCATTGTCTCACTTACAAAATTACACCAGGTATCTCTCTCTTGAGTTAGTTCTATCCAGTCCACCTCATTATACCCTATATCTTTCATGTCAATGCTAATGTTATCCTCCCATCTGCATCTAGGACTTCTCATTGATCTCTTCAATTTATTCTGCCAGTCACTATTCTAAACGCGATTCTAGATTCTCCCATTCGCTCTGCATGTCCTGCCAAGAGTAATCTACGAAACTTGATTATCCTAGCAGTCGATGAGAATATGGTATGTATGTAACTAATCATTTAGTGAATTCCTCCACAACTCCCCAGTATCTTTCATCCCCTTTGGACAAAACATATTATTCCAAGCCCCTTGTTTTTAAAACACTAAGTTTATTTTATTCATATATTGTATAATATTCACCACATATTAAATGTTTGTGTAAGAAACGACAAAACTCTTATTAATTACCAAATTCTTTGGTTTTAGCCGTCAAATGTTCTAGAAAATAAATGGATTGTCATTCCCAACATTTTTTATTGATTTTTAAAAATTAATATTGAATGAAATTACATTTACTTTTATAATTAACAGTAACTTAACATAAAGAATTTTGCTACGCACCTAATTTATCTCGCTGCACACCTGTGTGCTATGGCACACCCTTTGAGAACAACCTTTCTTAAGTCATAAGTCTCTATGTATTGAATCGCCCTGACGGGGAGATGGGGGCTCGAATACCGATTAGATACACTGATGGTGTTCTTTATTAATGCTTTTCTACTCTCCCTTCATGCAAATAAAGGTGCACTTGCCTACATTCAACCTTTCTCATTCCTTATACATAAGAGTAATTAGTGCATATGCGTACAACCCAAAATATATTAGTACAAAATTATAATCTTACTAGTCTTACTAATATTATAAATGCGTAAGTTTGTGTGTTTGGATGTTTTTTGCTCAATCACGTCAAAACTGCTGAACGGATTCGAATGAAACTTTGTACGTTGGTAGATATGTCTGGAATAACATATAGAACTATTCCCAACCTTTGATTTCACATTAATTTTACAATACTAATGTTTAAATTTTTCGTATATAAGATATAGTATATAATATCATATATAATATTTCGTAGTAAAAGAAGTATATATTATTTAAGTTATTAATTATTGATTTAATCTTTTTTTTAAGTTTAGTTAACATTTAAAAGATTTTATCAATTATTGTGGGCGAAGCCGCGACGGGTAAAACCTAGTAATGTTTATAATAATTAAATAAACGGGGGTTGTCCAAAAATATTGGACTCAATTTATTTCAATTTGAAATCTGTAGTTTTTACGATTTTTGTACAAGCCAACTGACAACTGCACAAGTCAAACTTATTTATCATTTCTGGTAATTATGACTAAGTTCAATCACATAGAAATGCTATGGACATGTACATATCAATCTTATTCAAATGAAATATAAATTTTTATTTGGGTTGCAAAATTAATTTGAACAATTGAGCTCATTTTACTGATGAATATCGTCAATAATGAACAGATTAAGAAATTGAATATTTGGAGCACAAATTTATCTGATTACCAAACCCTTCCTTCACCTCTGACAGGACATCTTGTAAATGTGGGGATGCCAGGCCTCCACCGTGGTTTGGATTCCAGTTTAACTGTAGGTCCTCCATTTCCATTTCACAATCACCCTACCATTACACATTAGCGTAAGTGCGTACATCCCGAACGGTGTGCTAATTGTAATAATAATATTTGCAGGAATTATTAAGAAGATTTCTTTACGTTAAGGATTTATTTGAATTTATACAATTCCCTGTAAATTGTTGTATCTTATCTCACCTTAATGATACTACAAATGCATTTAATTACTAAATTGGATATCTTTTGTTCATCGAAAAAGATTTTTCGTCTAGAATTCCATGAGTCAATGATTTATTCCAGTAAGTAATTTTAATTAAAAGTACTAGTTTGTTTAAATCTAAACAAACTCAAAATTAATAAGTAGGTATATATTATTATTTTATTCATTAAAAATATTTTTATAATTTTTCTTGTTTTAAAATGATCTTCAAATTTAAATTATTTACCTTCTTGAAAATAAAGTATTCTTTAAAAGATTGTTATTTTGCTACTAGTACTGAAATAAGTATTGATCATATTTTTTTAAATATAGTTTTGATTCAATTAAAACAAAATTTCTACTAACGTATTTTAAACATGCATACCCTAAAAAAAAGATCGTATTAAAATTTAAAAATTTTCCTAGCAAAAATATCGTATACGCACACAAAAAAACTAACAAATAAAAAGTTTACCACATCACGGTTGCAATTTGATTTGAGCAAAGAGTCACTGGCTAGTGAAGTTTTCATTTGACATGTATTCAGACGTGTAATTCAATTTAGCTGGATACGAAACCATCAAAATACTGTAAAATCAAGCTTGCTATTGATGAAAGATTAACTTGTGTTTGAAAAAATAATTAAGTCCTCTTTTTTTTTTCATGGACGCTTCACAGTAAATGCAATGTAGTACGTTGTTATGGTACAACCTAGCATACAGTGAAATAGGACATAAAAGAGTAACTTTGTTTATTTTCTGGATATTTCTATTTATTTATTTTGTTCTCTCTATACGCAAGTACCTGCGGTTTTATAAAGGATAGAAGCAAAAGTAAACCATGGGTGGTTTCACAAATCTATATTTATTTTGAGTAAAAGGGCATACCTAAATGTTTCTTTAAAAAAGAACATATTTCACTAAAATTAGACCTATTATTTACTTGTAAAATGTATGTATACAAATATAGTACCTACTATTAAGGTGGGGACTAGAAGGGGGAGACGCGAGGAAAGGACAGTTGTTTTGCAGTTTCTATAGCTAAATATTTTTGGGCAAAAATAAATAAATAAATGAATGCTCTGGTACAAATATTTAGTTTAATTTTCTTCACATGGTGACGTCAACAGTCGTTGAATATCTGTCATGAGCATAGCGGCATCAGATGACAATCTATTTAAATGAAGAGAAAAAGTTGTCATTAAATTCCAGGACATCCTGGACAGATATCCAAGAAATTTTTGGGTCACCATGTGAAGAAAATGTAACTCTTATTTTTCTTCTGTAGAATTATTTGATTTATTTTAACAAAACATACTTTTATGTAAGAACTATTCTTGACTCCAGTTTCCTACACACCAACCTCAATAATTGTCCACACTTATAATTTAATTAAAACCTATATTTCCATTTAAGAAATATTTGATATTTTTGGACGAAAAATTATTTTGATATAAAAATTGAAAAAGCACTGACCTTTTCTCTTGTCCCCCTCATTCCTACCTTGAACGTATTTAGTATTGATTGGATGAATACAATAGATTTAATGAGATCATGAATGGTTTTTACCCATCTAAATGTGCATCGGTTGTCACATGTAAGGACGAGAAAAAACTATCGATACCTTACTAATATCGATATATTTCTTTCAATACTACTATTTATTTACTCGGTACTTTATTTCGATACTCTTACTGATATTAGTACTCACACTCTGGTATCGAGTTAGTATCGAAAGAAACAACATTATTGTCATCTTCCCTCATGTTGAGTTTAAATGTTTATTAGGGTGATCTGTAGAGGAAGAACAAATTACACTGTTCCTCAACCCTCACTCGTTCTCTGCATGACGAGCAAGAAGAAACTCCAGCACACAGGACCGTAAGCAAGCGCTTGACTAGGTGGATCATGCTAAGTGGACACCATCGTGGGTTTGTTTGCGTCATCATAGGTTAAAAAGGGGTAGCGATAGTGTGCTCGGGGACCACACTATCTCTCCACTAAGCATTCACTAACGTTCTTGCATACCGCCCTCAATATCCTTTAGCTTATCATAATTCATAACTGTTCTTTCTCTTTTTTTGTCAATAGAGCCTGATATCTTGATATCTGACGGGGTGAGTAACGACCAGTCTTCTAAACCTTCCTTTAAGAATGAGGACTGTCATTACAAACCAAATAAAATAATATTTGTAGACAACACAAAAGTCCTCCAAGCAGACAAAGCAGAGATTGTATATGCGTTTCGTTACCAATACGTACTGTTATCGATACTTTTCTTTCGATACTTGAACGGTATCTATACTTTTCTTTCGATACTTTTAATGATTACAGTATCAATAATTTTATTCCGATACTCCATCCCTAGTCACATGTCCTGACTCATCACACTCGTGTTTACTGGAGGTCGTTTATTCAAAATGTTTCACCATTATCCCTTCAAGAATGTGGGTGTACTTACTCTAAAATTCTACTCCCCTAGTCCCTTTCCCTATTTGTATAGTTATCTATTTATTTAAATAAACATGTATTTTCAGATGTTATTTTGCTGCATTGACCCTCTGGCGGGGGTGAACCCCCAGATCACATTTTATTCCCTCTGTCGGACTCTAATGCACTCGACATGGCCCCCATCACTCAACAAGTCTCATTACTATTACTTAAACTTGCGGATATCGATATTTCACAAGCCAGGAAGGTCCATCGGTCGCACCGTCCTCGCTGGTAAACAGGATGAAAGCTGTACTAGATATATTTTATTCTCAGCAGGATAGCAACCCAACACTCTTGACTTCCAAGGAAATGTACAACCGTGGGTTAATCACTTGCAGAATAAACCTTAAACTAATTATGCTCTTACAACAGAGTATTTTCCATAATGTTATTCATGTTATATTTTTAATTAAATACTGGCTATTAAGGAGTTTAGGTCATGATAATAGACGTATTATTCTTAGGACATTAATCCAAACCTATCCAACAGAACCAACATATGATACAACCCCCATTTGTTTACATAGAATTGCGTAGCATGACAGAATGGGTTTCATGACGTCATTTCACTCCTTGCAAGAGAGAGTCACTAATAGAGGAAGTGTTTTTATAACGTGGTTGTTGCGCCCCGAATAAACATAGGGTTGTCGAAAAATCGTATTCTAGAAAATATAGGTTAAACAGGAAATAATAGGTTAGGTGTTAATCGATACTGACCATACCTGTCAAAAATCGTTTGTCGTTGATAATTTTGACATATTCTATAGATAATTTTTGTTATATTGTTTACATAGTGTTTTATGGAAAAAATGTTTAAAAAATATAATAATAATATTCAATATACCGGAATAATAGATTGATTTCATAAATTAGAATAGACTAAATGGCAGAATAATTGATTGGCTGCCATCGAGCTAAAAACAGAGGCAGGCGTAATTGGAGCACTAGTGACGGATATGTAAGTTAGGCCCTACGATGTGCGGGGAATCCCTTATTAGCTGTCTCGGGACCACGTTATAGAAAAATCATCCCTAGTCTGCTTATCGTGTTTGCATCCAAACTACGTGGTAAAAACACGCATTAGAGAAGATCTACCGAAGCACTGCGGAGTTCCCGTGCTCTATATAAAAATAATTCTTTTACCATATTATTCAAGTCAAACTTACCAAAATTATTGATGAGGAATACATTTTCTATGGACAACATAATAAATGTAATTCGTTCATAAATATTATGTTTACGGTAGATAAATAAAAAGCATTATTCAAATCTGCTTGGTGAATCTTTCTACATTATGCAGAAGGTATAAAATAATTATTCTCTTTGAAAATAGACACCATAAACCTGTGAAGCGTTCTGGTAACCTGAGTGGGGTAACTAGTAGTACTTGTAGTATTGGAATATTTTTGGAAATATTTCTGAATGTAGGAGAGAAGATGAAATAGAGGAGCCCATAGAACTCCTCTACGGACTACGGTATACCAGCGGGCGAGAGACCGCGCATAAATGAATGTGTTTCAATATTCCAGATATAAACCATATTGTATTGACTTTCAGATTAGCATTCCGGTCACAATTTTCCCTAATGAACATTAAGGATAACATATGAATGTATTTGAAAGTCAAATATTAAGAGTTAAAAGAGCAATGGATAACACAGGTGATATTTCGTCACTGAATAATGAGTCGAATCATAAGTATCCTACGTTACGAATAATAAACATTTGCTTCCAAATTACTCGTCTAATAAAGATGTGTAAACGATCAATCATTGGAGGCACAGCGAGTACTAAAAGCTTTGTTCTATGTTGTAAAAATGGGTGGAATTGGAGGGAAAACTGTTTATATCTCTTAGAAGAAACGCATTTTGGAAATGTTATCAGCTCTTTTAGAGTACAGGCGAAGTTAATACAGGTGAAATGTAAGAACTGGGGTATGGTCTTTATAAATTATTAAATGTAATACAAATGTAATTTAATCAAGATAGTGTTTTTGTTTTTGAGTATCCTAAAAATTTATGATTTTTAAATACAGCCTAATAGATATTTTGTATGTTTTTATAAATTAACTCAAATTTAATATTCATTTAGCTTAAATTTTTATAACAATCCTCATTGGTTAACCTGGGCAGATAACTTATACAATATAATGTTCGTGATTGGTAGTTTTAAAGTGGCAAAAAGAAAAGAAAGAAGAGATTTAAAAAAAACAATTTCTTACTAAACCTACATTTATACAATATTTATTTTGTGTTTTAATATACATCATCTGTTATTGTATTATAAATGAAAAGTGAAAACCTTGATTAAAAATTTCAAATTATATTTTGTAACGTTGTAACATTTTCTGACAAAAAGAAGCCAAAGTTGTATTAATTTAATTCCAATGGAATAATTTGTTTAGGATTATTATTGAGTTGGACAGTAAAACCTATTTCAAGTCATATTAGCTCAGACAATATTTATAAAATTTAATAGTTGTATTTATTTGAAATTTTTGAACAAAATATTTTTCCTCATTAGTAAACGAATGCAGTATTATTAATATACACTCTGCTTGTATGGAAATAATAATAATATATTCATAGTTATTATAGTTCTGTTGTATATAATTTTGATTGAACTATGACCTGCATCATACATTACATGACCCAAATAGTCAAAATCACAATATACAGATAGTCACACAGATTCAACCATCTGCTGGGTTAATTCAGGATAGTTTTACGGGTGCATATATATAATGTACTCTCCCAATTACTACGGTTAAGAAAACGTTAGTGACCATGGCGCTAAAAGTATGTTATAAAATATTAATATTACACTATAAATAGCTAATCTTCTACCTTTTCTCTCTTTATTTTTTTCTTGCTTTTCTAAATGTTCTGGTATTCCTATTAGTTTTTAACACTTATCTCCCTTTATAACCATCATCGGACAAAGAAATAATACTATTTCACAAAGAGATTTAATTTAGATTTGAATTAGGTTGTTTTTTTTCTCTTAGCGTTTGGATTAGTTCCGAATATCTATAACCTCAATCTACCCCGAACACCAATTCTCCAATAATATCTCTACCCTCAGTTTACCCAGATCACCAATTATCCAATAATATCTCTACCCTCAGTTTACCCAGACCACCAATTCTCCAATAATATCTCTACCCTCAGTTTACCTAGACCATCAATTCTCCAAAAATAACTCTACCCTCTGTCTACTCCGACAACCAGTTCTACACAAATAACTCTACCCTCAGTCTATCCCGACCACCACTTCTCCACTAATATCTCTACCCTCAGTCACCCCAACAACAACTTCTCCACAAATATCTCCACCCCGGGTCACCCCCGAACACCACATCTCCACTATTATATCTACACTCAGTCACCCCGAACACCACTTCTCAACAAATATCTCTATCCTCAGTCTACCCCGACCACCACTTCACCACTAATATCTCTACCTCAATCACCCCGATCACACTTCTCCAAGATATCTCTACCCCAGTCTACCCCGACACCACTTCTCAACAATATCTCTACCCTCAGTCTACCCAAACACACACTTCAACACTAATATCTCTACCCTCAGTCTACCCCGACCAACACTTCACCACTAATATCTCTACCTCAATCTACCCCGATCACCACTATTCTAACAAATATCTCTACCATCAATCACCCCGATCACCACTTTACAACAAATATCGCTACTCTCTCTCACCCACCGACCACTTCTCAGCAATATCTCTACCGTCAGTCACCCCGATCACCACATCTCACATAATATCTATACCCTAAGTCACCCCGATCACTTCTTCTCAACTAAATATCTTACCCTCTGTCACCCTATCACCACTTCTCAACAATATTTACCCTCTGTCACCCCCGATCCCCACTTCTCAAATATATCTCTAGATCGACCCCGATCCACCACTTCCCCGAATATCTCTACCTCTGTCTACCCGACCACACTTCACCACTAATATCTCTACCCTCAGTCTACCCAACCAACACTTCACCACTAATATCTCTACCCTCATCACCCCGATCACCACGTCACCATTAATATCTCTACCCTCGTTTACCCGACCACCAATTCACCACTAATATATCTACCCTCAGTCACCCCGACCACATTTCACCAATCTTACCTCAGTCACCGAAATACTTTCTCCGATACTCTCCAGTCTACCCCGACCACCACTTCACCTAATATCTCTACCCTCAGTCTACCCCACCACCACTCACTCACATATATATCTTAACCCTCATTACCCCGAATCACCACTTCTCCCAATATCTCTACCCTCAGTCTACCCCAACACCACTTCACACAAATATATCTAACCCTCATGTCTACCCAGACCAACACTTCCACTCAATATCTCTACCTCAGTCACCCGATCACACTTCCCACTAATATCTCTACCCTCAGTCTACCCAGACCACCACTTCACACTAATATTCTAACCCTATCACCCGACACCACTTCTCCCCGAATATCTCTACCCTCAGTCACCCCGACAACCACTTCTCCACTAAATTCTCTACCCTCAGTCTACCCCGACCACCACTTCACCCTAATATCTCTACCTCAGTCTACCCTGACCACCATTTCACATATATCCTAACCCTCAGTCACCCCGAACAACCACTTCCCACTAATATCTCTACCCTCAGTCTACCCAACCACCACTTCACCACTAATATCTTTACCCTCAGTCTACCCAGACCAACATTCTCCTCATAATATCTCTATCCTCAGTCTACCCGACACCATTCTCACGAATATCTCTACCCTCAGTCACCCGACCACCACTTCCCACTAATATCTCTACCCTCAGTCACCCCGAACAACCACTTCTCCACTAATATCTCTACCCTCAGTTCACCCCGACAACCACTTCTCACTAATATCTCTACCTCAGTCACCCAAACCACTTTCTCCACTAATATCTCTACCCTCAGTCACCCTGATCACCACTTGTCAACAAATATCTCTACCCTCAGTCACCCCGATCACACTTCTCAACAAATATCCTACCCTCTGTCACCCCGATCACCACTTCACCACAATATCTCTACCCTCTAGTCTACCCGACACCACTTCACCAACTAATATCTCTACCCTCAGTCACCCCGATCACCACTTCTCAACAAATATCTCTACCTCAGTCTACCCCGACCACCACTTCACCACTAATATCTCTACCCTCATTCACCCGACCACCACTTCACCACTAATATCTCTACCCTCAGTCTACCCTCCACCACTTCTCAACAAATATCTCTACCTCAGTCACCCCGATCACTACTTCTCAACAATATCTCTACCCTCTGTTACCCCGACCACCACTTCACCACTAATATCTCTACCCTCAGTCACCCCGATCACCACTTCTCAACAAATATCTCTACCTCAGTCACCCCGATCACCACTTCTCAACAAATATCTCTACCTCAGTCACCCGACCACCACTTCTCAACAATATCTCTACCCTCAGTCACCCGATCACTACTTCTCAACAAATATCTCTACCTCAGTCACCCCGATCACCACTTCTCAACAAATATCCTACCCTCTCACCCAATCACTACTTCTCAACAAATATCTCTACCCTCAGTCACCCACACACTTCTCACATAATATCTCTACCCTCAGTCACCCCGATCACACTTCTCAACAAATATCTCTACCCTCAGTCTACCCCGACCACCACTTCACCACTAATATCTCTACCTCAGCTACCCGATCACACTTCACCACTAAATCTTACCTCAGTCACCCGACACACTTCTCACAAATATCTCTATCTCAGTATACCCGACACCACTCACACTATATCTCTACCCTCATTCACCCGACCACCATTCACCACAATATCTCTACCTCATCACCCCGATCCACTTCTCACAAATACTTACCTCAGTCTACCCGACACACTTCACACACTAATGTCTACGCTCATCACCAGATCACAACTTCACCACATATCTCACCTCATCACCCCGATCACACTTCTAACAAATATCTCTACTCTCATCACCCCGATCACACTTCACCACTAATATCTCTACCTCTCACCCGACCACCACTTCACCACTAATATCTCTACCTCAGTCTACCCCGTCCACCACTTCTCAACAAATATCTCTACCCTCAGTCACCGACACCACTTCACCACTATATCTCTACCTCAGTCACCCCGACCACCACTTCTCCAATATTTCTAAGTATTGATCACTGGAAGCACAATTATTATATATAATTATATTACCACCGTCTTACTACCGTTCGTTATACGCACTTACGCTAATGTGTAATGGTGGGGATAGTAATAAATGAACCTACAGTTTACGTGGAATCCGAACCACGTGGCAACTATTAATATTGATGCCTACATTAATTTGTATTCATGCCAGCTTAATACATTTATTCCCCTGACGAAGTCAATTCCCAAAATCAAGCCTTTTTTTTTTAACAAATAACTAGGTAAGATCATCTAAACTTACTCGTATTAGTGTGGGAATGGATGGGAATATCGCATACCGAGATTCGCTTCCGTGTTTCTGTCAGATTATACTATGAATAACTATCCATAAAGGCGATTAAGTTTACTATTGAATAAAGACCACATCGGTGGCTGCATATCTAATGCGTCTCTTTTGCAATAGTCTGGACTCCGATGAATAGAGATTGGTCTTTAATCCCAGTTGGGTGTACTGAGTGGTTTTCATAAAATGTCTCTACTCTTCCATGCTATTGTGGTTAACATTTTCTAAAACTAAACTTCCTAATTCTAATCACACTAGAGTAATATTAATAATAGGCTATAACCCAAGTGCGCGTGCTAAACATGAATAGACTCTGTTCCGCTTTGGGATAAGCTGTTATTATAGAATTAACGCCTATCAGTTTTTATCTATTTTGAATACCTAGTTATCTGTGGAAAGAGACCTTTCTGGAAAACTGCTAATG
Source organism: Timema cristinae (assembly GCA_039000515.1). NCBI lineage: Eukaryota > Metazoa > Arthropoda > Insecta > Phasmatodea > Timematidae > Timema > Timema cristinae. The sequence continues at coordinate 13,181,155 of JBCFYV010000935.1, forward strand.
TTTACTAAACACACTTTTATGGATCTTTTAATATATTTCATTACTAAATAAACAACATGCATGAATCAAAGTTCTTAAGATTAATTACTTCAATAAACATACTATATAAACGGTTTACATAAATATAGAAATATTTGGGAAGATTCTCAACAATATGTTTCATAATATTGAACTGATTTTCTATAAAAGTACTTGGTTCTCAAAGAAAAAAACATAATTCTCCAAATTCCGTTTATAAAAATTTCGGCACAAACCATTTCACACATTACAACTTAAAAAATAAAACTTCCAATAAAATGCACGTACGTTAGAATAGGAATGGGAATTTTAGCTTTTCTACGCTGAATAGCGGTTATAGATTTTGATGATTGGTAAAACTTTATAAAAATGTAGATTTACTCACTCTTAAACGATTGAGTATTCATTAGTTTCAAATTTAAATCGACAAACTCTTTATTATAGTTTAAATTTCCTCAGGCTAAGCCAGTATATGTTTGAAGTTCCCAGCAATGCACATAAAATGTACTAGTTTATTTAATTTCTTCATTACCAAGTGAATTGTAAACGTTGTTAATTTGTGGTTGAATTTGGTCCACACGTGAAGCTATTCCTGGTTCTTTGTTAAGTTTTTTTATGGATTATGAAAGCTTAATTTAGAGGAGATGCACCCGCATTTGAGTGTGGGGAGAGTGGAAAGCAATTTATGGAAACCCATCCTCAGGTGCACCCGACTGGGATCAACCCAAATCTCCCCGTCTTCAGCAGTCTAGTCAAAAACAAAAATAGCACGTTATACCACGTGGTAACCGTAACGGGTCATGGCTATTAATTAACGTCTGGAGGACAGGGTGTTGTGTATGTTATAGAGTTTTTCTATCACAGAGACTCACTACCCCTTTGGAGTTGTAACATTAGGTACTCGTTGCAATAATTTATTAGAAATAAAGAAAGTTAGATAAAGATGAAGTGTACCCGCATTTTTGTGAAGGTAGTGTTGTAAACTATTTGTTAAAAATCACCCTTAGTACGAGTAACCAAGATTAGAGCACCAATATACACACCAATGGCAGTCCAAGCTATTGCGTGTGTGACATTTTAAACCATTCAATCAATGAAATGGGTGTTCTAGAGTTAAGGTGTTTTGTAATTAAGTAAGCATGTTAACACATTATTTATATAAGGATAAATAAGAGAATTTAATTAAATTATAAAATGTAACGGAAATAAACTGTTTGGTAAAAATAAATGGTTAAATTTGTATCGAGTATAAAAATGTAATAACATTAATAATATATATAAACATAAGTAGATTAGTTGCATTACATTTTAGTCAAAACTAAACGGAAAGTTATAATAATATTGTGAAATTTCCTTGCACGAATTAAAAGGACAAATAAATAAATTACTTAGGAGACGTTAAAATAAATATCATATAAAATTTGTAAAAAAATATATGGTTAGTTGATTAAAATTGATATTCTTTTATATGTTTTTTAATACTTTGTTCTTTATTATAAAGTCTTGTTTCGCTGAACACTTAGTGACTACTAAGTTCATGCCTCACCGCGATCATTCTCAGTTCTTATGAAAGAAAACACATAGCTTTGAAAATATGATTAAAAAACACAATACAAATAATCGATAAGTTATTAATAAATAAAATTAGATTATTAACTGTTGACGTTATTAACAAATTAAAGAAAAAATTATATAAAATTTGGACCGAATAGATATAATTACCAAATAAATTTGATGTACGTGATGATTCTCAGGTAATACCAGGGAAATTAGTTGTTTGTAAGGTATAAAAGGGTTTATATATAACAGACTTTTTTTTACATAGATATTTGTTTTTATATATAATTCATATATCTATTTACATTCCCCTTCTTTAAAATAATTATAACTTAAAAAAAAACTGTATTTTAACCTTAAACTCTTATTTTATTTAAAAATATAATTTTCGAGATGTTTTATTTTTTATCTTTATTTAGATGCTTTTCTCCTTTTTAGAGCGTCTTACATATTATTTTCAACTTTATTTTTAAAACATAGTCTATATGTAAATTTCACAATATTATATCGTTTCATGTTTGTTTTTACCCAAAATAACGTACAAACCAATTGGCTTATATCGATACATCTTATGAATGTTGTGACCGTTCTCTATATCGTATATCAATTTACATAATATTTCTTTTGACTTAAATATATTTGCATTACATTTACTAATTTAATTATATTCTGTTACCTATCTGTGTCGAGGATCGCCATGGCCATGGAAGCAGAAGAGCAGAAGGTTGAGTTTAGAACCGATGAAGAAACTGATAAAAGGCTAAATTTAGAGCATTGCACTATATTGAGCAGAGACTTGGATTCTTAGAAACATGAAAAAGAAACACTTGGTGAGCTGGCGAAGACTTGAAAATATCAGGTGGACAGACAGGGTGACAAATGAAGAAGAAGAGGGGGTGAGAAGAGAACCAATTTAGATGAGATTCTTCAGTACAAAGCATAATGGATCGGACACATCCTTAGGAGGAACGGTCTTCTGCATGACGTCATAGAAGGAAAGGTTGAGGGAAAGAGGAGCTTAGGAAGGAATTCAAAATATTAGGATTACTTGAAAGGAAAGAAGAAAATTCTGGGAGCTGAACGAGGGGGCAAAGGAAAGGGCACATTGGCGGTCTATGTTCACTGAACTTTGTAAGACATAGTATATAATAATTTAAATTCAATTTCAATTTTCAATTTACTTTATTATAGTGCTGGCCAACAATCGTAAGACCTATAACAAGCTAGCACTGAAAAATGCACAAGTACTTTACAAATACATATCATTACACGAGAAAATAAAATAAACGATAATCACTAAATAATTATATATACTGATGATGAATAGTTACGAGAAAATAATAAATAATAATGATAAAAATATAAAATATTTATAATAACAAATAAATAAAGAGTAGTAAAGCATACACATTTTAAAAGCAGTAACAATATGCAAAAATTAAATAAGAATATTGTAAATTGAAATCATATAATCAGAACCTCTACAGGATTAATTTTTGATATGGGCGTTCCTTAAATAACTCTCTAAGTTTAGCTTCTCTTTTATGATAGAAGTCAAATTTGACAAATCAATAATCGGTGCTATAGATACAACGGCCTAAAGGGCTCACCTTATAAGAGCTTTTGAGAAAAAATAATTTTGGGTTACGAGAAGCCCGAGAAGGGATATGAATGCCTACATGATCAAGGGAAAATTTGCAATAAATTTAGCTGTTGAAAATACTAGAAACAAAGAGGGCATCCCAATAAAGTCTACGCAAGAAGCGAGTTTGGAGCCCTAAGAGGTTTCGAATTCTGTCATAAACATAATAAATCCGGTTACTAAAGAATCTATCATAGCACGCAGCGACAAATTTTCTTTGAACGTTTGCCAACCTGAGAGAGTCAGTTTAGGTAATGGAATATCCAGCAACATTAGCATATTTTAACTTAGATCTAACCAGGGTGTAGTACAGACATAAAAAACAGTCAACTTTCTTAAATGATGAAGTAATACAATTAATAAGTCCAAGTAATTTCAATGATTGGGAAATTACATGGTCAACATGAGAGTGGAAGCAAAGTTTGTTGTCCAAGAGGACACCAAGCTCATTTTATATAAAGGGAAATCTATAAGTAAAAAAGAAAGGTTTAGTTTGCCTGGTAAAATATATAGATTTGGTCTTAGCTGTATTAATAGACACTCCATTTTCAAAAAACCATTGTAGAATACCATTCATATAATTTTCTAAATCTATGCAATTTGCGATTGATTTGATAATTTTAAATAATTTTACATCATCAGCAAAGAGTAAATATCTAAATAAGTTCAAATATTTACCATTGTCATCAATAAACACATTAAAGAGAAGAGGACCTATAAGTTAGAACACTATGATATGTCACAGGGGACTGAAAATGTATTGGAGGCGTGAGTACCTATTATAATAGTGAATGATCTTTCATGCAAATAACTGCTGTCCCAATTTACATATGAGTGGGAAAGGCAAATATTACTTACTAAGTTTAGAGAGAATAATACTATGCTGACATAAGCCAAATGCCTTACTTTGGTCAAAGTAAACTGCATCAACCTGACCTTGGGCAGAGACTTAAGGGGCAACATGTCCAAGAAATTCTACTAAATTTGTGACAGTAGATTCATTTTTTATAAAGTAAAATTGATTATCTGAGAGTTTATTTTTATGGTGGTGGAAAATATGCTCATGTATGACTTTTTCAAATACTATAGAGAAATTTTTTAAGAGATAAATTTGTCTATTGTTACAAACATTTATTATTTTACCCTTTTTTAAAAATAGGCATGACAACAGGCTGTTTCCATGTACGAGGAAAAGTTTCATTTGATAGGCTAATGTTAAAGATATAGGCTAACAAATGGCTGAAATGCTGGCACAGCCTTTAACAATAAATTTGAAATTCCATCTGTCCAGGCACATTTAGAAGATATTAATTTTCTTATAGCATTAGCAACATCCAAGGGTTTAATGTGGCGAGGATACAAGGGTGGGCTAGTTTTGATAATGGAGAAGGGTAAGACAGGTAAGGCTGAATTATAAATTGAATGAAAGTAGGTCCTAAACTCATTTGCAATTTATAAGTTTGACGGTGATACTTTATTCACACGATTATTTTTAACAAATTTCCAAAAATCCTTGGGTTTGATTTTGATACTATTTTCTGTTGAGCTCATCCAATAATTATATTAGTAATAGTAATAAGAATAAAAATAACAACTATGCTTATCATTACGTTCCTTACTCAAATATTAAAATGTGTTAAGATATTATTTTATTGTTTTGAAAATGTATGTTAAATATCCCTATTATAATTAAGTATCATGGATGGACATTACAAATATCTTCTAGGTGTAAGGGTTTTTGTATTATTATTTTTAGTAATCCACCTCCCACTCCTTTTTTAGTTCTTCGTTTTTTCTCCACCCACAGGCGTCCGGGTTACCTCATATTCCTAAAAGGTTATTAAATCTGTTTAGTTTTTTAGACTTTTGTGTATCTTTAAAGTAAATAACCACCTTTGTGTGGGTGCACTTTCAAACCCTCAAAACCAATGGGAAATTGGGGTTATTTAAACAAGTAAAGAGCTTCATAATTTTTAATTGGCTCACTCCCGTATGTAACAGTTAAATGTATGTAGATATTGATAGAATTTGTGGAAATATAAAACATTCTTTATATTAAATAAGCCCATATACCTAATAGTTTATTTTCAACAAAGATTTCAAAATAAACCTGTAGTACAAGGTTTCAGCCATAGTGTAAATGCAAGAAAGATTCACGCCAATATTAACCTTTTAATGTGGTATCTCATTACAAATACTTACGAAACACAAAATAAGCAATATTGAATGTTATTAAAAACTAAAAATTATGTCACTGGTTTTTTTTAATTTAAAGGCAATTTTGGAGTTATGTGATCTCTTCAGCTAATTTCCATTATGGCATCACATCGCAGATAGAATAGTTAAGTCTCGTTTTGTGTTCTCTGGTTTGAGAGCTAACACAGCGTTGAATGCTGCCATAATTTTCAGTAAACTTTACCAACCAGATATTTTGAAATGAGAGCACCAATATTGATTTTAGCATCTATTGTCAAGGTTCATCATTGAAAACCTGCCTGTAGAATATTCTGTGTAAATTTACTAAACATATTTTTCTGGTAACTTATTATAGCTTAGGGAAACTAAGGGATCAAATATTGGATATACCTTGCTTTTGCAAACAATTAACATTTGAAATACTAAATAGCACAGGCAGGTTGACCATAGTTTGTTGATAAAACCAAAATCTTTATTCGCATGTGCACCAGTGAGGATACATTTTGATATTAATCAATCATATATACTGATACTCTTAAAGTTTGCATAAGGGGAATAGAAAAAAGGTTTGTAGTTGAAGCTAGGTGAACTCCTTGTTGAAAACAAATATTAAAACCAATAACGAGTTTCGTAGAATAAAGAAGATAAATATTATTATTTAATCAGCGTATAACCAAATGGTTAGTAAAACGCGTTGCTAAGTATTATAATTATTTAATTAAAAATTCAAATGAAATTTTAAATACTACTAAGCATTAAAGGTCAATATAAACATAGTAAGTAGCTCAAAATATAAGTTAGTATATTATTATTGTCATAAATAGATATTATTTGTTTGAAGATGAATGTCAACTTACTAGAACCTTTGATTTGTTTCAATTACCAAACAAACTTGAACGTAGAGTAATGGTTAGGTATTTCTAATTATTTTGGATAGTTTTTCAAACCATGGATTCAGAATTCATAAAATCTAGATTTACTTTCATGTTTATGTATTCGCTATTAAGATAAAGTTAGCTAATACCAATTACAAATAATAGAAGACTATTGAGGGCACTGAAGTCACAAACGTGAAGAGTAATAGTGGCATTGAATGATATAAAACTCCAATAGGAAAAACATTTTATTTTCCGCGCAGTGAGGAATAAAAAACCATTTCCCAGTATTGAACGTGTATTGAATTAATTAGAATGAGTTGGAGTTATTACTATATTTCCATACACGCTAAAATAAAGCTGCTAAATTATCACATGTTGATTCTCAGACTCATTGTTTTCCATCCGATTGGCAAGAATAAAAAAAATCAAATCAAAACTAATATTTAGTGAAACAGCTTGTTTACAGTAAATAATAATGTATCTGTATATCATGGTTAGAAAAACAAAATTATTTTTCACTTAATAGAATTTGATTCCGCTGGACTGAACTTGTGTACAACCATCACGTACCAGTTTTGAATACACAAGAATTAAATATATTTTTGTTCATTTTTCTAAACTAAAATAAGTAAAATAAAAGGAATTTATCATAATTATTTTGCCATATAGGATAAGTTGTTGAATTCTTTTTCTAGACTAGTTGTATTTATATTCCACATAAGTAGGATCGCATTTATTTTTGGCACAAAACTAATATGTACAGAAAAATCTCATTCTACAAATTTATTACATGAAACTCTCAGGATTTGTACCTAAATTAATATATTACAACTAAATAAGTTTAAATGGGATACTTAAATCCCTAAAATAAATAGTGGAGAGTTTTATCTAGTATAACTAATACCCACTTTGTATCAACGCATAATGTAATGTGAAAAACCATATTTATATAAGCTATTGAGATAATTTCGCTCTATTATCAGTTGTTGCAAAACTTTCTTTATTTTTCAACTTAAAGGGGAAATGAGGCCGTTGTGACCGCCTCCACTCCCTAGTAATTATTAAAAGCTAGTGATGCCTATAAAGAGAATAATTTCCCGTATAATGGTAAGCAATATACGAGACAAAACTTTTCGGTGGGCTATACAAAAAATAAATTGTACATTTAACAACTAAAAGTGTAAAAATTCACAACATTACTTGGTAAATAAATCCTTGGCACAAAACCTATCGAAATAACACAATGAGAAATTTTGTTTTACATGATAGCCTAAACTTTAGTAAATTATATATATTACATTTACAAACGTCAATTTATTTTCTGAGTTCTTATATGTCAGGGTTTCCCCTATTTTATTTATAACAAAATTACTTGAGTTTTTCGGTTTTCCATGAAGAATAAATCTTTCCCAGAGAACATTTATAGAATAAAATATAATGATGCCATTTAATTTGCCATTAAATTGAATAGTTTAAAGCCATGCCATTGATTTTTAGAAAACAATTATTTGACCACGATGGGAAAATCTTTGCACATTATTCACATTATATTGCTTCAAGGACAAATAAAAAGGAAAGTTATGGTTAAGTCATTAGGCATCAATTCAATACTGTGGGATGGTGCTAAAAGGGCAAATGTCAAAAAACTTAATTTTTCAGGAAAGGTTTTCAAAGTTTTTGCTATTTCTTCTAATGATAATATCTTATACAATTATGTCTAAATGAAATTAAAACTTTTGTGGCTTAACATCCATCAAGCACACATATAAATAATATACATTTTAGTTTCAAGGTCATTAAGGACTTAGAGTTAGACATGACATTGGCACTTGTTTCATAAAGGAATAGATACATTAATAATATTAATCAAACATGACGTTGGCTCAGATAATTAGTACTTTATTATTTCATATTTTCTTGAATTTTAAAGGAAAACATTATTTAAACTAGACCTATGATTAATTTGAACCTTATATTAAAATATATTTAATTCTTAAGTGAAACATGAATAAGAACAATTTGATCATTTATTTATAATAATATTAAACAAATCATTTATAGAATTTAACTATCAACTATCTGTATTTTCAAAAACACATATTTCTGCTACCTTTAACTTCACCATTAGTAAATAATAATTTTTAAATATTATAATTTAAATATCTGTTTTATGTTAGAACCTGAGAAATATAAATTTAATAATAATCATCATTAGCTATTCTTATTATTTGATTTAAGAAATTGAACACAAAATTTTAATTTAATATTTTCTCACTCAACATTTTAAACATTCCTAATCTTCATTCCAGTCATCTCCTTCATCTGGTAAATAATCCTCTTTGTTGGCCGCTCCAATAAATGACAAATAGAAGGGCCTACTTGTTGGATGTACGAACTTGAGCTGTGTAATCAAATTCCTAACCTTCTATTCTTTTAACGCTATAGGTGTTTCATTAAGGGGAATCTGTAATGTTTGTGGATCGTCGTCAGATGGATGAATAACTTGGTCTGTTTTTTTAATCTCTTTTCAAGATGGATCCAAAGTATTAAACTAGTAAGTATGGTCATACTAATAAGAAAACTACTTTATCTATCAACTGAACGAAAACAAAATTATACCGATCTTTAAACTAAACACATTTTTTCTTAATTACCTTAAATTATTTACTAATATCGTTGAAATATATCATTAATGGGCATTTGAAAACACTTACTGAAACTTGTATAATTACATTGTTGCAAGAGTAATAGATTCAATTTTTATACTGTTACGGAAAGCTAAAAAATTTACAACTTGCATCATTTATTGATTATCTTTTTTCCCAATATAAAATAAATTTCTTAAATAACATGTACCTGAAACCCTATAAATTTAACACTTGCATACAGTCTGATGTACCGTTCTTACAAGTAAAATATTTAAATATGAACATTTTTTAATATTGTTTATATGTTGAAATTTACCACATGAATAGTACTTCTTAAAATGTTTAATATTGTTATTTGGTTGTAAATATAACATAAATATAAAACTATTAAATAATGTTAATATGATTATTTTCTAAATTATATTAAAACGTGATATTTATTTTTAATATTAATTTATAACTTGTCTATTAATTCATATACTTTGAGTTCTTGCCTGTTGGGTCTAATAAAAATGACGAAGAGTTTCAATGCATCAATAATTAATGGTTCAAGTGTTGTAATTAAATCCAATAAAGATTATTTTAGCGTTTTTTACCCATTTTCCCTAAGATAATAATCCCATTCTTTCCCCTACACCTACTTTTTTTTACCTTCACTCCTTTTTCCCTTTGGCTGTTTTTTATTTTCCTTACCATTTTATTTCTTTTACCCCTTTTTTCAAAGAGGATAGAATGACATTTTTACTCTGACATTTTAGTTTTAAGATTCACTAAAACCGAAACAAATGGTTTTAAATAATATAAATTTTCACATATAGCGTGTGTATTAGAAATAATTAACTTGGTAAATGAGCTGGATGTCCTTACAACCGAATCCACTCAATCCAGAGTTTTATATAATAATAAAAGAAAGTAATAAAAAGGTAAGCATAGCATTAGGTTTATTTGAATATGCAGACATGTTCCAATCTTTATTTTTAATACTCATGTCATTCTTAAGATAAGGTTTGACTATCTATCTATTTTAAAACAAACAAAAAATTGCTTGGTTAACATTTCCAGTTTTCCCGTTATAATTTTACTGGTCTTGGAGCTGTTCATATTTATTATAATACGATTAAAGGTGGGATGGGAGGAGATGTGAGAAACGTCTAGTATTTTTATATATTTCATAGCAAAACATTTTATTTGGCAAATACGCTTGTCGTGTTGAGCTCGACTGCTGAGGACGGGGAGATCGAGGTTCGAATCTCGGTCGGGTGAACTGGGGGTGGTTTTTCCTAAATGGTTTTCCACTCTCCCTCCACGCAAATGCGGGTTCACTTCCTCTAATTCAACCTTTCCAATTCCTAATCTATTAGCTTAATTAGTACTTAAAGCGTATAACCCGAACGGGTAGTAAGACGCGGTGCTAAAATTATTATTTATATATTATTATTATTATTATTTGGCAAATAAAATAAAATATTGTTCAGTAGAAAGATAGTTAAATTGTATACACATTGTGATATCAACAGTAATTTTAAAATATCTGTCACTAACATAGCGGCATTAGAGGACAAAATTTTTAAACTAATAAAAAAAACATTAAATTTCAGGACACCCTTAAAGGATATTCAAAAAAGATTGATGTTCCAATGTGAGGAAAATTTTTTGTTTGTTTTGAATTGAGAATTATTTGATTTATTTTACCAAAAATATTTTTTAAATAAAAAATTGCCTTTTCTTACGTCCCCTTTAACGCTACTCATCAAACTCACAATACAAAACCATTGTTGGCACAATATATAAAACTGATTTATTTATGTAGCACAACCTAAGGAATAGTAAATAATATCCTGTGACCTGTATTAAAGAATTTGTTTGATTTAGGTTGCACAAGTAGTGATAGGTGGTAGTACATTAAAGTGTTTTTATTAAAAAAATTAAGGCAGCACCAACTATAAAAAAAGTGTGTTTTGAATCACAAATTTAAAAAATATTACTAAGACATTTTTGTAATTTTTGGTATTAAGCTTCTGCTGGTAGATATCAAAAGTTTTCTACTAGTGTCGGGAAAACTAATAAAATGCCAGCTATTAACACAAAAAGCTAGCTCAGCACTAAATATAAACACCTGTTTCTCAAATGTTTAGCATAGGCGGTGACATCAGAGAGGCTAGAAGCTTATTTGAAAGAGAAGGGTTTTCTGCATCAGTGGTCGCATGGTTTAAAAGGAGTCAGCCTCATAATATATTAATTGCCGCTGACTGTGAGGAAAAGGCAAGAGTCTAGCCAGGTAGTTTTGAACATATTATGATTTATCACATCCACCCATCCCCTTTTACACAAACACACACACACAAACACTCCACGCTAATGTGGGTGCATTTCCTATAAGTGACCTTCCTTATTGAATGTAAGGCTACTGGTATTTTAGTTGAAACTATGTCGACTAAAATAATAGGTGTGGGATATTCTTTACGACTCAAATTTGGTATTCAATATTGGTATAAGTCTCAGAATTTGTACTGTTAATGGTGCTCTCTGCCGCATCAACAGTATTTTAATATTTTTCAGAAAAGTATGAGGTCACAAAATACAGTGGTTGGATGTATTTGTGGTAAAACTAAGAAATAGGTCACATATCTAGAAATTTGTTTCATTAATTTAGTGATAATGCTACACAAAGTTAGCATCACCAAACGTATTTGAATATTTTTACGAACACTATTGTAGGCTTACGGCACAAATTATGGGAATGTAATATATTTTTGGCACAAATTGAGCACTACATATTTGCATAGGTTTAATAATTTAGCAATGTTCAAAGCTTCATGCATTTAAACGAAAAATATGGCAGAAAATAATTAAAGAATTGTGGTACAAACTCACCACATGACATTGCTATGTATTGGCATTCGCAATGTATACATAGTGGTCCATAATTTTTAACGATGGTAAGGAAATACATTTTTTAAACATTTATTTTAGTATAGTAATGGTAAACATAATGCTTAAATGTAGGAATTAATTAACTTAGATTAGTCTTCATCAAGCCTTAAGTGTATACAATTATCAATTCTACAACTAATAAATATAATGAGATCCTTTTGATTAATTGTTTAAATCTATAAAAAATTCAGTATTAGCTATTCAAAGAAAAGAATGTATTTAAAAATTATTACATCAATATATTGAACAGCTATATTCGAGTTGCTAATTTTTTTTCACCTATGGCCAAACATATATGGCACTCATATATTTGTCCGAGCTTTGTTGCAACCTTGAATAATTTTCGAAGACCCCAGTTGGATATCACTATGACGTCACAGGATGTACAGGGGAAGAAGAAGGGATTCTTCAATCAGATAAATCTGTGTCGGGACCAAGGATTGAACCCTTGACCCCCCAGGACAGAAGTCTGACACCTTACTCCTATACCACCAGGTCACCTAACATACCTTCAATCACTTGACCATTACTTCAGCTCACAATAAAACCAATAACAAATACTATGGGATATATTTACATGTTGGGGTAAATATCGGGGTGTGCATTCAAATTTATTATATTTACCATTACAAAATATTATGAGCCTAGGGTTGAAGTGAATGCGAGATATGGCCAGTGTCTTTGCATATATTTTTATAACATTTTGTGAAATAAATCAATTAATACTCCAGTAGAAGCATGGTATAGTTTTCGTCACGTGGTGGTGAAATCAACAGTTCTTGAACATCTGTCAAGAGTGTCCTGAAATTTATTGGCAATTATTTGTATCTTCATTTAAAAAGTTTGTGATTTATTGCCACTATGTTCATTACAGATATATAAGAATGTTGTTATCACCATGTATAGCATATTTAAAATCAATATTTTAACTGAAGCAACACATTATTTAATTTGGCAAAAAGAAAAAACAATTCTTTAAAAACCATAAAAGAATAGCCTTTTTTGTGTCTTCTTCTAGCCCCCTTGGATACAATTTTGAGATATGTGGATAACTCCAAAGCCAGAAAACACAGAACGGGAATAGCTTAGCATATTAACTCATGATATCTGATAAAATGATGGATCTACTTGTTTAAAACACACTCATATATATATGTTTTAAAAGAAGTGTGTGTTTTAAAAGACGTAGATTCATAATTTTCTCAAGCTATCATGAGTTAATATGCTAAGCTATTCCCGTTCTGTGTCTTCTGGCTTTGGAGTTATCCAGTGTATATATATATACTACTGCCACGGATATCTCCGGAACCAAGAAAAATGGCAAGCTGAAGCCTATAATAGTCCTGCGTAGTCAAAAAACCTATCGGCGTGCTTCTCCTAATTGGTATTTCTTAGATATAGAAAAAAGAGAGAAAGATGGCTTAAATTTTTTTTAAATACAACCAAAAACAGCTTTCAGGTATAATCGAATGTTGGATTATTCCAGCCGTTTAGGTACAAAGATCAAAACCAATAATTTAAAATTAATAAAATCCTACATTTGAAAACTGGATCCTAGAGTTAAGGGGCCTAAATAATTATATGTTTTTTAAATAATTAATATTAAAATTTTGCAGGTAATTGCAGGGAGAAATCTGTCTCATTAAGATATTATTATTTCATTTATGATCTTTGTTTAACTATGATGCTCTTTTTACTTTCTCGCTAGCTTATAGGTAGATAAATTATTGTGATGGTAAAAAAAATCAAACTTCAAATTTTAACGAATCTCGACATTGAATGATCCCCCTAATCCAAAAAAGTGTTTTTTTTTTTTAATTTCTGTCTCTATCTGCCTGTGTTTGTCTGTCTGTCTCTACCTCCAATTAGACTACTTTACCGATCGGGCTAAGACTTTATATCTAGGGTTGTAATAGGGTTTCCCCAAGGATTTTTTGGAATTGAATATCTAACCTTAAAATTAAGGGTAGTTTACTGAAGGGCAAAAAGAGAAAAAGACGATTTTCTCTAAATTAGTTGTAACGATTTTGATAAAATTTCATTTCTAAACATTTTTAAATATTCTTAACAAAATAGCTACTCTCAATATTTTTGGCAAAATGACTTTAAAGGCTCCGGTCTGATGTGTAAATTATCATTTTTATCACATCTCCAAAACTATTTGAGATATGAAATTAATTATCATTACAAATATGTAGACCTATTTATGATACAAATAATTTATTCAAGGCATAATTTTATTAAAACGAATAACTTTCAAGCTATACGCAAATATTTTTTAACTTTTAGAACACAAAAGGTAAATATTGCGACCTTAAAATAAATCTAACCTATAATATTGGTTAATGTCGACGTCTCATGACCCCCCGAACCCTAAAAAGTGGTCTTTGCAATTCTGTCTGTCAGTGTTTCTTTTTAAACTTAAAATTAAAGTGTTTAAAAAAGGGCGAAAAGAGAAAAAGTCAATTTTCTTAAAATCTTAAAATACTTTACAGAAGCTGAACATACAGTACCCCCACAACTTGTTGAGATATTAAATAACTTTTCATTGCAAAATTGTATTACTATTAAAAATTAGAAATATTTTATATGAAATATATTTTTATAAAACTAGCAGTTTCTGAGATATTGGCGAATATATTCATCCAATTGTGTGAGCTTTAGTTGTAATGAGATACTACTTAAGTTTTAACTCATAATCCCCAATGCCATAGCGTAATTAAATATAAGTAAGTCTCTCAAGAAGTTTGTTATTTTTCCTTAAACCCTTAGGAGAAATGTCCATTTTGGACTCAATATTCAATATATATATATATATATATATATATATATATATATATATATATATATATATGTCAAATTATATATATATATATATATATATTAATGTCAAAATTTATAACTGTAGAATTTAATAGCAATGCGATGACATGAAGATGTGCAACACCTAATAAAATGTAGAAAATGTTAACCAGAAGTTGAAATTTTAAAAACGAAGTGTTGACCCTTGTGGACCCAACATTCATCTTTTTTTTATAGGTACAAACATACAAATGAGTAGCATTAATTGTTCTTTAAAAATAAAATTATACAATTTAAAACCTGGGTTCAAAAATGTGTTACATAGGTATAGTGAAATATATTCTTGGATTTGCTAGTGTATATGGTTTCCTTTCACATATTATATTACGAGTTTTGGGTAAATATCTCCATTTTCAAACAATAGAGCGAGAAAGTCCGTTTAGAGATCCGAACTATTTAATTTCAATTTGTTTTCGTAACAATACATATAATTAATTTTCTTATACATCGCTCTAAGGAAAACATTTCTTTTTTCTGTGTATTAATTTCGTTTGTGCACTCAGTTTATGAGTTGATTAATTTTTCTTTTAAAAGATAACTTTTAAAATTCAATTGATATATACATTTGGTTTAAGGATCGAAATAGCTATCGAGATATAGCAGAATAATAAACAAAAAGTGAAGCTGGAGGTAGAATATCCAAATTGGATATGGTTTGGATTTTTTTTTGTCAGAATGAGTTATTCAAAACGTTTCTAAGCATCCTAGAATTCTAAAACTAGGAATGTCGATGGTTAATAATATGATGTTCTCAAAGAAAGGCCCGAAAAAACAAAAAATGTAAAGTGGTAGATTAAAAATAGTGACCAAGATTAGGCCGAAAATACTGAGAACGAATAATTCATTACATACACACTAAACTGTTAATATCTAAATTTAATCTGTTTTAACTCCTTAACAACTATTTGTGCTGTGTAACTCCTTTTGTTTTATCAGCACCAACAGGAAATATTTCAAAGTTTTGTTTATAGAGAAGATAGAACTTAAAATCTTCAAAAAAATGTCATATTTTAAAATACGTTCAGATTATATATAATATGAACTATTTTCCCGTTTTTTAACACAATTTAAAACATGAAACATAGTCTAAGATCGCATTAGTTTTCCATATTGTTAATATTATTTACTAAAAATAGCAACGCTACTAAATTAATTCCCCGTGTGAAGAACGGGTACACAAGCTAGTGCAATAAAATAATAAAACTGATATCTATATCTATACAAAATAGTTTGCAGTGATTAAACTTCATATTATTGTCAAAAAGTGAAAAGGAATTTCGCTCTCTGCAGCTATCTCATAGTCTGGATGGTTTATATATGTGTGGAAACGCTCTACAGGTCACAACTTTCAATAAATCTAACGTTATCTTTTTTTATTCCACTCACCCGGATCAGAATAGAACCCTATTGAAAATCTTTCAGTTTTTAATACCCGAAGTAGGATTTTTCTTCGAACTATATGTTCTGGAGAAAATTATAACCAAAGGGGTAGCCTCACTTTTGGCTTTAATAAGTATTTAACAAATTATTAATCTTACTGGCATCTTCAATGTGAGGTATAATTTAACATTTTTACAAGATCATAAACTCCTTTCTGACCAAAATAAGATCGACTTAACATTTAAATGGATGCCATGTTACGTCTCTACAGTGACACAAATTACCTAGATCCTATTTCAGTGGTTTATTAGGGAAATTAGTTTTTTAATACTTTCTAGTCTTTTGTGTAACACTAAATTAAAAATTATTAATTAAACATAAACATATTTTAAGGTTAAATATAATGATTTGATTATAAATACATGTGACAGTGGCATCCTAACAGTCACTGCTGGTAATGTTGTACATGAAACTATGCCAGTTAGAGGAAAGTGAGTAAGGGGTTGTGGTGAGGTAGGGGGGTACGCCACATGTTGGGAAGTGGAAAAAAGTAATAATTTGTGCAATTTAGGATTTCCTTTTGAACGAATATTTCAGTGTTCACTAGTTCCTTAATGTAAAAATTCAAACACTTTTAAAATAATCAACCCATAGTTCCACCAAATCCTGAACAGTGTGACTATATTTTAATATAGCAAATATTGGACTCTACCTTACTTAGCCTGATACAGCATAGCATCTTACCTCTGAATGTCGTGAGATTGACTAATATCACGATAAAATATTTCTAACCACTGATGGAATATACTAACCTTAGCTAGACTAAATTAACCTCTGGCAGACATGTGTTGAATAATTCTACAAAAGTTGGTACCTTTTTTTTTTCATTTATACAGGAACCAACATGTAGTGAAACTCCAAAATTGGTACGGTTCCAAATTGATATTATTCAGCACACATCATCTGTTATTTCTAGCACCACCAGCCATCAGTTCTTTGTCTTGAAAATGTGGCGTTGGATTCAAATTATTTTAAGCTTTCACTTTTTACGATTATAAGACACATGTTTGGGAAGGTGATCATTATTCATACAACCTGTATTCCTGATAAGTTATCTAATGTAAACTATATATTATCAAACCTAAACAATTTTAATTCATATTGTTAAACAACACAGGGCCACCTTTACTTAGTTCTAACCGGTTCCAAATGTTTCAGAATACTTATATTAACAAAAAGAACAAATAAACATGATATATTAGTATAAATACTACTAGTAGGATTCAAAACTTTTTATAAAGTTCTTGTAAAGAAAGTTTGACTTTAAGAAGATTCTTTGCGAGCTTTTAGAAAAGAAATTATACTTTCTCCGTTCATTACATTTCTCAGAAGACCCTGATGTAGGAGAAGAAGGGGGACTGAGGGGAACAAGGAAAGCTATGATTACTACACAAAGGGGGTGAGGGAAATATTCCATCCAAGTGGAGGCACGGAAGTAGTGTAGGCGGAAGAAAAGAGATCGCATTACGCAAATTGGTGATGCGCTGACGTCCAACTTTTACTCTTTCTTCAGCCTGATACCAATTTGTGTCAGTACATTATTAAATGTTCGCTAGCTTCTCTAGGTGTTTCTAGAGTTAAAGGCTAAAAGTTTTTAAAAATACAGTATGTAAAAATTGTTTATTACAAGGGAATAAGTGTCATTTTTAGTAGCCATTTTATATAAGTGTCCAGGATGTAATGATTATCATTTCTATATTTAAATTTAAATTATTTTTTTTCGATAAAACTTTATATTCATCTATTCAGCCATTTTGTTTAATTTAATTTAAAAATTTATTAATCCAAAAAACTATTTATATCGTTCTATCTGTTAGCTGCATCACATTAGCGCTGTGTTTATTTCCTTTGGCACTAACTTTTGCTGTTGTCAGCTTTTGGAAATTTTCGGTGATGACGTATCCTCCTTTGTTTGGACAGGAAGTCCTGACACAAAGGACGATCATTCATTCTTTCTCGACTGAAACTTCAACACTTGTACATTTTGTTCGAAGGGAGTCCAGGATTATTAAAGTAATCCTGATATAAATCACACTAAGTACATATTCAATGAATAGTTAAATATTTGCGGAGTTAGATGTAATAAATAAACATAAATTAAAAAGTGTTTTAGTGAATATTAATTGATATTAAACTGCCAATAGAATCTACGTCCAAGGACAGCATGGCATAGTGGACGTCACAATAGTTAACTAGCTATTATGTCAATAATAAACTAAAATCGATAGGCAATAGTCACATAAATCATAAAATCGTAGAAAACTGTAGGCTGTGTACTCCATAATTTAGAGCCCAAGTTAGGGCATACGTGTGCATATTACATAAGGGTTCTTTTAAAAACATGGCCAAATATGCATCATAAGTGACAGTGGATTGATCGAACTTATAAAATAACAGCCATAAGACTGGGTTTCGTGTCTGTTCTATAGTTAGATCTGTTTGTTTAGGCATATATAAATAAAATCTAGGACTTACAGAAAGTGCAAATAAACTAACCCAAATTGAACAAAGCTATTTGAACCAAGATATATTTATTGCTATATTTATTAGCTATATTGATTTTCTCGAGTAAAAATAATTAATTCCTTGTGTTGTTCAGTGTTAGCAATGCACCACCAAAAAACAAAGCTATGCAAATATTTCACGATCAACAGGATTGCCTAGTTTTTAAGCCCAGAGTTTGAAAATATTCTAACATGATTCTAATCAAAGCTTTTGTATTGGGAGGTTTGGAATGTCCTAAGTTGAGATAAGAGGGCTATTTATTATCACTAGGAATACTTAGTGATGCCACATAATATATATATTTTTAGGCACTGCGTAATACTACCAAATAGGGTGTACATCTATATACTAATTACATACATACAAAAATACATACATACCTACACACGTAAATAGCTACACACAGACAGACATACATAAATGCATATATGAATACATACATAAATATATATATAAATACATACATACATACCTAGATACATATATACCTACATACATATATTTACATAAATACATACCTAATCACACCGTTCCTTAAGATGTAAGCAAGAATCTTTGCATATATCTCTAATAACATTTCTGTACTTAATCCATCTTCTCTAATTTTCTCAACACTTCTCTAACCTTCCATGCTTCCTTCACTTCAACAACATCCATATACCGAGTCATACAGGCTCTTATATTTTTGAAACTCTTAATGTTTCTCTTTTTCACACATTCGTCTACAAAATTTAGCCATGTCTTACATGTTTTACCCCTTACTTTGATCCACACACTCTACCTTGATAATTTGTTTCGTCACTTGATCTCCACTCATCATCTCGACGTGCTCAAACCAACGTAAGACGCTTCTTTAACATTGCCCTATAGTATTACTTTTCAAACCGAACTACTTCAGAACACATTCATCACTAACTCTATCCATACGAGTTTTTCCACATACATTTCTTAGATATCTCACTCCAACAGCATTCACTTTGCTCTTGCGTTGCTCCTGACCCACACAAGCTTCACACCCATAAAACAATGTTGGCGGCAAAACACGTTTTATATATTGTCATCTTGGCCTCTTGCAGTATTATTTCATTTTTTTTTTTTTTCGTGCACCTTGTTTTAGTTAGTACCCGTTAGGGTTATACACCTACACTAACACACTAATGTATTATGGATTAGTAAAATTGAATTTATAGGACGTGTACACGCATTTGAGTGGAGGGATAGTAGAAAACTATTTATGAAAAACCATCCATAGTACAGCTTGCGAGATCAAACCACAATCTCCCTGTTTTCAGCAGTCTATTCTATAACAAGGGTAGCGCCTTAGAACATGCGGCCATGAAGGTGGGTGCCACTTACACTATTATGTTTTGTTGTAATGAACTTGACCTAATGAATTATTTTTATCAAGTAAATATCCAAAATTTACCTTTTTTTTAGTAAGCCAAATATGGTTTTGGCCACACTACCACGAGAGATAAGTAACTGATTAAGCTCCACTTTGATTTGATGTTAAAAGTTTTCATAAAATCAATTTATTCATATTCTCCCTTTTGTTCCTTTTTATTCATAGTGTTTATTAATAATTTTTAATATATCTTATTTTGCTTGTAATTATTTAAATGCGTTTTGACATAAACCAAGTTAGTGTGGTTTTAACCTCAAGAATCAACTCCAGCCCTCTTGTGATATAACATTATATTCAAAATATTAAAAAACATATAATTTTGGAGTAAGAAAAAAATGGCTTCACCCAGACCTTCCGGTCTTAGAAGCCCATATTTTCTGGTTTTCTCGCCTCGAGCGCAACTCCCCACGTTGCTCATTACTTTACCCCCCCCCCTGCCCCCAATAAACCATCCACCAACCCATGCCATTCCTTTTCTCGCTATCTGCGTTATTTATTAACCACACTCTTTCTTAACTTGATACCAGCAGTGGCTCACAGCCCACTACAGTAGAGTTCATTCAATGAAGACACTCACACTCGTTTTAAGAGTGAAGTTAGTAGTCTAAAGCTGGACCAAAGATTTGAGTGTATCAATACTATACAGCTTCAAAAGATATTGATTTGTGTTTGTATATGGATTCGTCTCACTACCCATATCCTGTTTGTGAGAAGGTATGAGTTGGTGTTATCTGGAATTATGAAATTAGTCTTTTGTAGAATTATCTTGGGTGCTGGTTAAGTTCTGGTGGAGGGAGAAGACGAACATGTGTGAGTGTGTATGACACTGCATATGAATGTTGAAGAGAAGAGAGTATTTAAGTATGGGACAAGCGGAAAAATTTTGTGAGTAATAATTAACTATGAAATTGTTCTTTGAGCTTTTGACCTACCCCGTAAGGGGATTTCGTGACTAGGTATGTATGTAGGTACGTTTTTGTAATAATATATATAATTAATTTTTCCATATCTTATGATCGCTCTTAGGCAAATATTGTATATTATTTTATGTAATTTTTCGTTTGTGTATGCAGTTTTTGGCTGATTAATGTTTCGTTTCAAATTATGTTTTTAAAATTTACTGGTAGAGATATTTATTTTGAGGTGGTCAAGGTTATCTTGATATTGTAAAAGAATAAATTATATAAACAGTGCATCTGGTTGTGGAACGTCTTAATTTGATATAGTTTTGATATTTATATGTAGGAATGGGTTATTAGAAGCCCACTAAATATCTAAAAATTATATTTGGATCTTCGATAGGGGTTCTCTAGAAAAGTCCAAAGAATTTAAATTAAATTTGGCAGAGTAGAATTGCGGATCAGATTAAAACACAAACGTTGAAAATTAATAATTATTTACTTAAACTGTAAACTATTATTATTAATATCAATAATATTATTACATATATAATATAATACTATTTTGTAATTTTAATTACTTCAATTATTTAGTAACCATTTATGCTGTAGCGTTATTTTTCCTTAATAGCACCAACAGACAAGAGCTCAAAGTTTTGTGTAAGGATATGTTATAAATGAATCTCCAAAAGAATATCATCTTTTAAAACATGTTTATATTACATAATCTATTTGACTACTTTCGCTTTTTGAAACATAATTTAAACCAATAAATAATGAATAACTAAACATAGTTTAGAATTTGGTTACTATTACTTGTAGCTAATTACAGATACTAAAAATAATAAATCCATTCTACTAAACAAACACCAAGAAAAGTTCATCATTATAAACATGTGTATAAAAACTCTTAGTTTTGAAGTTATTAAAGGTTTTCCTCAAAAAATGAATTGGCCGTGGAGGTTTCATAGAACGGCTTGCTCAATCAGCAGGTTTAGATCTAATGGTTCTTTGAAGACATTTAAATGCTATTGTTTAAATAACTCCTGTTCATTTCAA
Source organism: Timema cristinae (assembly GCA_039000515.1). Classification (NCBI taxonomy): domain Eukaryota; kingdom Metazoa; phylum Arthropoda; class Insecta; order Phasmatodea; family Timematidae; genus Timema; species Timema cristinae. The sequence goes on from JBCFYV010000935.1 coordinate 13,203,198, forward strand.
GAGAGCGTATCATAAATGTATGTGAGCAAACCCCAGGAATATCCAACAGATTACGATAAAGCATGGAACGCATGCTCAAAGGATGCATCGAAGCAGGACGCCATTTGTAGCCATTTTTGTAACAAACTGTTTTGTCTTTGTTAAACTTTGCCTTGTCTTATTGCACAAGGGCCCACTTATTAAGTTGAATTGATTATTAATTGAACAGTAATATTCCTTCTAACTCAGAACCAAACGTTTCTAGACCCATATTTAAATTACATTTTCTAAAAGTCTAGTGGATAGGAACACTCCCCTAGAATATTTGACACTAATAAAACACACCATATAGGGTATATAATTTATTTGTTATCACCACGTAGTACAATTCATTCAGGTTATATATATCTATGTACTAATTACACTAATAGTTTAGGGATTAGGAAAATTTAATTTAGAGAAAGTGTACCCTAATTTGAGTGGAGAAAGAATTAAAAACTACTTAGGAAAAACCAGCCTAAGTACACCCGACCAGGTTTTAAACCCGATATTCCTTTCTTCGGCAGACTAATATATTGCGAGAGTATCGCTTTAGAGCATGCGGACATTGAAGCGGGTATTATTTATATTAATATTTTATAAGCCTTAAATTAGCCGATATAATATAGGATATACTTTTAACGGTTGATTTTCAAAATGTTTATATTTAATTAACAAAAACACAATTTGAATTAACATTGACTAAAATCAAAATATATATCTGTTTATTGATCTTTTAAGGTTAATGGTCGGCTTTAGCATAACGCACCAGCTTGGTGTATATGTACTTATGTTTAAGGAGTGAAAGAGAGAGTGAAGAGAGAGTGAAACACCACCAAAGGACAGGAAACAGGAGAATACGTATTGTGAAAGCAGACAGTAAAGTGGATAAGAGAACAGAGAAATATGACATGACAAGGATTGATGTGACAGCTCTGGGATATGAATGACAATTTGCACGAATGGTCCAGTAAAATAAATATTTACTGCCCCATCAATTGTGTGATCTAACATTGTTTTTAGAGGTGTGTGATGGAACAGGAAAAAAATTACTCTCACATAAGCTTAGTGCGTTTAGAGGGGAGAAATTCAAAGTGCAATGACACCAAAAATGAGTGCAATACGTATAAAACTAAATTATATTACCACCGTGTCAGAAGAAACACAAAAGTAAGTAGAATATGTTTGGAATAAATTATCTAAGAAATATATTAGGAAAAGCTCGTATGGACAAAGTCGGTAATAAATGCTCGCTGAAGGAGTGCGGTTTGATGGAGAATACGATAGGTCAGTGTTTAAGAAGCACCTCACGTTGGTTTGGGCATGTGGAGAAGATGCGTGTGGATCAAGTGACAAAGTTGATATGTGAAGGTAGAGGGTGTGGCTCAAAAGGAAGGTGTACAACGTTTTAAATGTTGTATACGAATGTGTGAAAAAAAGTAACTTTAAGAGTGTATGGAATAATCGAAGGACTTATGACTCAAAGTATGGCTTTTGAAACGAAGGTAGTATGCAAGGATAGGGAAGTGTGGAGAAAGTTAGTGAGGATTGATTAAGTACGGAGTTACTGCTTTTGAACAAGTATATTCATAGTTTCTTGCCTAACCCGTAAAGTATGTATGTATGTATGTATGTATGTATGTATGTATGTATGTATGTATGTATGTATGTATGTGTAGTATGTATGTATGTATTGTATGTATGGATGTATGTATGTATATGTAGGTACATATGTATCTATGTATTTAGGTAATATGTATGTATTTACATATATATAAGTGTATGTACCAAAACAGCCAGCTTGGATTCGATCTCCTATCTGTAATTGGCAGTCCATTCTATTGCGAGAGTGACACCCTAGACCATGCGGTTGGTGACGGAGAGATTTGAGTTATATAATTCCGGCAGGGGGTACTGAAGTGTTTTCTTCCAAAATGTCTAGCTACTCTCTATTACCACGCAGATGCATGTACATTTCCTCTATATTCTATACTTATCATTTATAGCTCAGTACAATTATAATTGGCTAGCCAGGATGGCTTGCAATATATCCAATTGTTTAAACAAGAACTATACACCATATTTTATGTTTTCGTTATAGAAATAAAAGGTACACTCAACTTCCATGTTTATTAATTACTTTAATTATGTTACTGAAATAATATAATTATTCTAAATTGTAACCGGAACCTTCTTCTAATGCCCATGCAAGATGATTGGCAACTAAGAGGTGGACCATTTATATTACGACACGTACATTCGGGTTTTACAAGGTTTTTTTTTAAAATACAGGGTTGTGTAGTGAGCTACCAGTGTCCTATTAGACATACAGGTTTTCTTGTCACCAGTAGGTCAACATGTTGTCTCAACCAAACCGGATCTCCAACTGTCTTATGGAACATAATGGGTTTCCCCTGTTGCCCCAACCTCCCCACTTGCCAATAGAGTAATTGGCAAGCAGTGGTAAGTTTTGGCTGATTTGATATGCGAGTTACAGGTTGTTTTCACAAATCCTTATCCTCGTTGCATGAGATTAAGCATTAAATGACTTGGTACATATGAATTATCTGTACAAAGTACACGGTTTAAGTTGTCTGTAGCCCGACACAAGATATCCACCTTGACAGAAGCGCCAAGCTAGGTCACCTGTGAAAGGGCTGTATTGCTTTGTGAGTTACAGGTAGCATATGCTAGCCCTTATCCTCATGAATGATGGTGAGAAATGAATGGTTTGATGATGATGGAATGATGGTGAGGTTGTGAATGTTACCGTTTTACCTTGTTACCATTTACCTTGTTACCTTACCGTTTTTTTAACGTGTTTCCACGTTACTCCTGCCTTAGCCGTTTATATGGTCTCTCTTCCTGCGGGTCGTAGTTGCCTAGTGCCCTTTTGGGGTTTTCGTGGTTTAATACTTGTTCATAGAACCTGGTTCTTTTTTCACAGAAGAGTTCGGCGAGAGTCTTGTTTTTTGTTAATGCATGTAGATGTTCGATTCTAGTCCGTATATCCACGCCGGTTATAGTTCTGAGTACTTTATTCTGGGTCGTTTGGAGTTTGCTGAGGTGGGTTTTGGCTGCATAGCCCCATGCTACGCAGCCGTAAAGAATGATTGGTTGTATTACGCATTTGTATATTGTAAGCTTTGTATGTTGGGTGAGCTGGTTCCCTTTAAGAAGCGGATAAAGTTGAGTGAAAAACGCTTTGCCTTCCTGTTGGTTTCGGTGGTGTGTTTCGCCCACGTTAGCTTTCTGTCTATATGTACCCCTAAGTATTTTGTGTCTGTCTTAAACGGTATTTCTTCCTGGTGTATCACAAAGTTCTCCGGTGGTGTCTGCCTTCTTCTGGATATGACTAAAGCTGTTGATTTGGCTCCATTGACTTTAATTCTCCATTTGGAGAGCCAGGATTCAAAAGTCATTAAATATCGTTGAATCGCTAAAGAGGCGTAATAGATGTTTTTCTCCCTGGTGTATATTAGAGTATCATCGGCAAAGAGTCTTATAGTCATTCTCGGTTTAGTCGGGACGTCTGATATATAGATGTTATACAAGAAGGGGGCCAGGACCGACCCTTGCGGTAATCCTGCCTCTGCCTGTACTCTTTCCGATAGGGTGCCTTCGACGGATACTTGAAACTGTCTATTATTAAGGTAGTTGTAAATAAGATGTATGTCACCCTTGGGAAGTTGTAGTCTATCAGTTTTTGGATAAGGCCGAGATGCCATACCTTATCGAACGCTTTCTCCACGTCGAGAAATATGGCTATTAAGTATTCGCGATTGTTGAAGGCGTCAGTGGCGTCTTCAGTGAAATTCAGTATTGGGTGGATGGTCGAATATTGTGTTTTGAACCCAAATTGAATGTCCGGAATTATCTTGTGATCTTGTGTGTGTCTTTTCAGTCTCTTTAGTATCGTTATTTCGAATAGTTTCCTGTAGTGTTTAAAAGACTTATGGGGCGCCTATTTTGAGGGAAGATGGCGTTTTTCCAAGGTTTTGGAATAGAAACCACCTTAGCCTCTTTCCAGACTTAGGGAAATATGCAATTTTAAGGGCCGCGTTGAAAATCAGTGTGAGGTGGTCTATTGCTGTTTCGGGTAAGTTTCTTAACATTTCGTTTTTTATTCCATCTGGTCCTGCGTCTTGTTCTGTTTTAGCTGCTTGATAGCGGCTTGGAGCTCTTGGTTTGTGAAGGGGGCTGGTGTCTTGATATGGGTCTTTGTATGTAGTTATTGACTGTTCTGATGACTTTCTATTAAAGTTTTCGTCTTGTATAGGGTTGGGCTTAAGTTGGTCCTCCAGAGTTAGTGCTATTTCTTTTGCTTTGTCCCGGCGTTGTAAGCCATTCCCAGTTGCCCGTGGATGGCTGGCGTGCTGGATCGTTTTGTGGTCCCTTTAAGTATTTTTGTTACGGTCCAGGTCTTCTGTAAGGTGGTGGCTGTGTCGTTTACAAATGTATTGAAATTTTTTCTCCGTGTTTGGTTGACTGTTCTTTTGATTATTGCCTTGAGCCTGTTGTATGGGTGCGCTCGTTAGGGGTTCTTAGTCTTTGCCAGTCCCTACGTGCTTGCCTCTTCAGGGCTAGCAGATAGTTTAAGTCAGGGTGGTCATTTTGAGATCATGTTGCTTTTGAGATGTATTGGTGTTGAGCTTGTAGGATTCTTGCAGAGTTGTTGTAAATAAGTCTATGGCCGCGTATGTCTTGTTCGGTATTTATGTCAATGTTTCCTGGTAGGGCTATGGAACATGAATAATTATGCAGCCGTGTTTTAAGATGTGTCCATAGGGGATCCAACCAGTCACGAACCACGGGCTACCACGTCACACATAGAACCAGCTATCTCACTCAGAAGCTGCCAGTAGACTTCTCCATTCCCCCTGCGCCATCTTGGTCTCACGTCACCTCCCGTGATTCTCTCGATCCCCTGAACCATTCAGGGAGCTGGACCTTATCCCCTTAGTGTGAGGGTTAATTATAGATTATCAGTGGAATTGAGTGTTCGCTGCCTTTTTCAGTTTTCCATCAAACCATGCTTTGCTGCTAGTAATATGATATTCATACTTAGCTTGGCTGCTAGTAATATGATATTCAAACCATGCTTGGCTGCTAGTAATGTGATATTCAAACCATGCTGTGCTGCTAGTAATATGATATTCAAACCATGCTTGGCTGCTAGTAATATTATATTAAAACCATGCTTGGCTGCTAGTAATATGATATTCAAACCATGCTTGGCTGCTAGTAATGTGATATTCAAACCATGCTGTGCTGCAAGTAATATGATATTCAAACCATGCTTGGCTGCTAGTAATATGATATTCAAACCATGCTTGGCTGCTAGTAATATGATATTCAAACCATGCCTTAGTAACTTACTGCACTTACCGTCTCGTGTGGTTAAAGTGTGAGGTATTAGGAACATAGCTGAGATCGCTATTTTACAAGACCTGATTGAGACCATCACAATATCTTATTTAAATTAGTCTTATTTGAGACATCTCAGATAACCATTTGAATGTTATACAGAAAAACCCGTTAGACCAAACCCCGATAGTACAAAACTATTGATAAATTCAAGCTTAGGAAAACGGTGGGAAAACAACAAACTTATGCAAATTAAATATAGTTTGTTGTTAAACTCAAAGCTTAAAGAGAATTGCTATCAACATTGATAATACATACAAGGTTTAAACATGTTGTACTCAAAGCATAAAGAACGTGTTTCCCTACAACTAAAAATTATTACAGTACGGTAATATATATGTATATATATACTATAAATGTAAAACTACAGTACATGTTACGTTCTGTACATCAGTAAAATTAATGTATCGTTTTTTAATTAATTCAATTGTAATTTAAATTTGTGAAAATATCTTGTTTTCCAGTAGACCTTTCTGTAGTCTCCCACTTGATCCTAATTTTCTCTATAATGAACTAGTTTTGGTTTTATTAGCTCAAATTATCGTGGCTCAACTGTATATAAATATAAACCAACACAAATTAATAACTTTCTCAATGGCAGCATCTGAATTGCATCCAAAAATAAAAAAATATTACACTACGTCAGTCCTTGTTTAAAAAGGGTGCAACATGAATTGCGTTCCTGCTTAAAAAAGTTAACTTTATGTTATAATTCCATTATCAAAATGCTTACCTGTTCTTAAGCTTAAATATCTTATTTTATGTAAGTATTATGACAAATCAAACTAAACGTGTTGAGTTATTTAGAAGAAAACGTTAATAATAATGAGTAAATCATGTAATTTTCCTTTTAAAAATAATCAAAAATGTTAAATTTTTATACAATTTCTTTTAACACTGATTGTATACATTTGTTCATAGGTAAAAATTAATTGGAACATACACTTTTTATAAATATAGATCAATATATTTAACTAGTTTCAGACTTGAAAATGTTCTCCCTTATGAATGCTTCTTTTTGTTCCACTTTACGTCATATTAATCCTTTTATGCTTATGTCTACATAAGAATCACACTGTACGTTTATCAACACTTATATAGACTGAAAAATGTTCGGGTGAACTGAGAATGGCATTCCATTTATTTTAGAATGAAAATATCCACAACAATTTGTAGAGCGTGGTGCAGTGAGATGTTGATTGCATTTTCTGTTACGTACATTTCTAAAATGTTGTCAGTAAATCTTCTTACTCTGTTCAACCATCCCTAAATGGTTTAGGTATATTTTAGTAAAATCACAGGGATCCTTATTGACCACCGCTCATGTTAAGTAAATATTCCCTATTTGATTAAGTAAATGACTTGTATTTAAGGCAGGGACCACGCAAAAACAAAACAGGAGATAACAAGATACTAAGCCTTGGCCAGTTTATTTAACATTATAACAAGATGTAAAATATAACAATATATATATATGACATAATATTTAGAATTTAAGCTTGGCGTATTCTTACTCGCTCTGGTCATGAAAACACAGATATTCCTGATTAACTAGTCAAAACAATATATCATGACTACTACTTAAAGTACAATACTTAGTTGTCCTAAACTAGCATACCCTACATTTGTTAACCCACAGAAGTTAATATATAAACATATTGAATGTTACTTGAAATAAATTGCTAATCAAAACAATGTAGCATAACAAATATTTAAAATTACTAAACTTAGTTTTCCAAAACCTACTTTGATTAACCTGCGGAATTAGATATATAAACATATTGAAAGTAAATTGTCCTAAATTTCTAATCAAACATTATAATATGACAAATATCTAAGCAACTAAATTTAGTTCTCCAAAACCTACTTTGTATAACCTGCGGAATTAGACATATAAACATATTGACAGTAAATTGTCCTAAATTTCTAATCAAACATTATAATATGACAAATATCTAAGCAACTAAATTTAGTTCTCAAAAACCTATTTTGGTTAACCTGCGAAACTAGGTATATAAACACATCGGAGGTTAATCGTAGTAAACATCTACTCAAAACATCATAGTACAACAAGTATCCAAAGTACTACATTTAGTTCTGCTAAACTGTTCACATACTGGAGAATCTATTTATAACCTACAGTCTACAGTCTAACGATGCCATATCTCTAACTAGCTCGCCATCATTATGTCAACTTACATTGTTGGGAGTATTAGTTCCTCTAACGGCTAGTGGCATCAAAGAGTGATTTTTCCCATGTCAAACACTCGCCTTTATTCATTTGAATTCAGAGGGGAAAAAAGGGGGTTGGAATGAATAGCCATAATTCGATATCATATTGTCCAATCGGCGACTAGAAGACCTCATCGGCGCCTGCGCAGAACGCCATGAAGTCTTGGTCTTGGATTACAGAAGGGGGGGGGCGACGAGTACACGACGATAGAGAGCTAGCCAAGTTTACCAGATCGCGCACGCACTTTATTCACTGCCATCGATCTTGATGATGAAACAACGGGGTTTGTTTCCAGTTAGATAGAGTTTGTTTTGTTGTGCGAGTGGATTGCACTAGTCGAAAAAGCTCGCCTTCGGCCTCGAATATGTTCTCCGACCGGGCAGTAAAACAGGGTGAGTAGCCAGGCGAACTAAGTGGTGGCGGTGTAGTATTGCGACCACGGTACAAATCCTCCGCCCCTACACGAGGCAGCCTCTTCCGCTCTCAGGAATTCAGGTGGTCCAAGCTTTTGACACAGCGATCCAAGAGACGTCTTCCTTGATCTCAGTATCAGCAGCTGGCCAACACCGCTCTCCGTCAATCTGGCAATTGCTCCACGCCTTTCAGCCTGTCCTCGCCACCCCAGCAACTGCGCTGTACCAAACCGTAGGCATTTCGGGCTCTTCTGTTCTTTGGCTCGACGACAGGAATGAAGGAGGGATGAAGGATCCCACTGAACAAATAAACACAAAGCGAGTACCCAACGAACACCACCAGAATTTTACCTCTCCATTAGCCGTACACAACCTGATATAATATAAAGCATTACAATCACAAGCAAAAATCTAACCTAGCATTCAATGTCACAATTAAAAAAATACAGTCATTATATAACCTGTTGTAAAGATTTCTCCAGTAAATTTACTTTGCTATAACACTGGAATTATACCAGATCATGATGTCTCCTGCGAGGATATCATCCATTTATTGGAGTTAACATTGCTTCAACTAGGAGATTCCATCTTACAATCTTAAGTTTACAAAATCTGGTAATTATCTCTGTTGCTTAATCTGCGGGCTTTCCCGGAGATGATAAATAACTTACATACTAACACTTACACTTTTACAGCACGGACTCACACACAAACTCATCCCTGGACCAGGGATGAGGACTCTTTGATGCCACAGGATTTAATTTGAGATACGTGGGCCCGCCTGGTGATTGAGGGGTCACCAACATCACTAATCAGTACAGTTACAGGGGTGAGGAAGCGCTCCACTCGCCATGGACCATTCCACTTCGGACTGAGTTTTGCTGAGATTTTGTCAATTGCGGAGCTCTGTGGATAACTTTTATTGAGGACCAGGTCTCCAATAGCAACCGAAACAGGGGCACGTCCAAGGTTATACCTATCAGCCACCTTTTTATGGGCCCTTTTTAAAGCTTCGAAGGCCTTTTGGCACCTATCTTTATGCGAGAACTTCTCATCCCCGCCCAGCAAGGGGTCCACATCCCATACTGTTAACAGAGGGTGGTTGAGTTCTCTACCCAGGAACACCGAAGCCGGAGAGGCATTGGTTGACTCATGAAACGCAGAATTAAATGCGACATTTAAGAACTCAATATCACGATCCCATCTAGCTTGATCAACCGAGTGGAAAATGGTTAAGGCCACCTTAAGATTCCTATTGAAACGCTCCACGTGGTTAGGGCAAGGATAGTGGGGGCTGGTGGTTATGTGTTTAATGCCCCATCCAAAGCACAAGTCTTTGAAAGTGGCAGACCTAAAACAGGGCCCATTATCGCTCACTAAACTTCGGGGGCACCAAACATCGCCCACACGCGTCTAGCAAGCGCGTTAGCAGTGGTCTTTGCTTTCATGTCCCTCAACGGTAAAATAAGCACAAATTTAGAGAAAGCATCCAACACAATGAGTATACAAGTATTTCCTAAGGAGGATCGGGCAGGGGGCCAACATAGTCGACGAACACCTTTTCCCACGGAAGTCGAGCCACATCGGCCGAATTAAGCCCAACTTTCGTGTTCTGCGCCGGTTTTGCTTTTTGGCAATCTTCACACTGCTTAACGTGCAGTTTCACATCTCTGTACATCCCTGGCCAAAAGAACTCCCTAGAAATTTTACGATAAGTTTTAAGTATACCCAGGTGACCACCAACAATAGAATGATGGAAATAACGCAACAACATTTTGCGTACCACAGTCGGGACAACAATCTTCCTTCCTTTCCCTTTCCCACTAGATATCACAAGAAGTCCTTTGAAAAGAGAATAAGGACCCACCTCCTCTCCCTTATTTATTTTATCTATTAGTTCCAAGCACCACGAGTCACTCCCTTGATGATCTCGAATCGAGATGAATGACTCCGGATAGAATGAATTACATTAAAAGGCTGTACAATATTTTGGGTCTCAATCGGCTCCAGATCTTCCGCCATCCGAGATAGGGCATCAGCAGTCACGTTATCCCTTCCAGGAACGTGATGCGTGCTGAATTTGTATTTCGAAAGGCGTAGCACCCACCTCCCGATCTTTCCTAACTGCTTTGGGTGTCGCCACATCCATGACAACGCCATGTTGTCAGTGTATAGTTCGAATTCGCGCTGTTCTAGATAGTCAGAGAATTTCTCAACGCCCACAACACATGACAGACATTCTTTCTCGAAAGCACTATATTTCTGTTCTGCCTGAGACAAGGTTTTGCTCGCAAAGGCCACGGGACGAACACCGTCCGCAGTTCTCTGGGACAAAACCGCGCCAAGGGCGACAGAAGAAGCGTCGACATGAAGAAGGAATGGGCAAGTGAAATCGGGCATGTGCAAAACCTCGGGGCTGATCAGTTTGCTCTTGAGAGTTTTGAAAGCACGAGATTGTTCCTCTCCCCAGACAAATGAGACACCTTTTTTCTTTAAGTAATTTAAGGGGGCAGCAATTTCAGAGAAATGCGGGATAAAGCGTGCGTAGTAAGCGCACATGCCAACGAAACGCATCACACCCTTTATGTTTTTTGGTTGTGGGTAATCGACAATGGGTTTCACCCTTTCGGGGTCGACCAGCATATTCCCATTGGAAATAATATACCCAAGATACTTGATAGATTGCTTGGCCCACGTGACCTTGTCGGGGTTAACAGTCAAACCCGCCAGACGCAAACGGCTCAGTACAATGTCTAAATGTTCAAGATGTTCATCAAGAGAATTACTGTATACACAGATGTCATCAAGGTAATTAAAGACGAACTTATATTTTAAGTCTGAGAAGATGTGATCCAGAACACGGCTTAATGCCTGGCCACCGATACTAGCGCCCAACGGTACACGATTAAATTCGTATAATTGCCAAGGGGTAACAAACGCCGTGAACTTCTTTGACCGCTCTGTGAGAGCGCATTGTAAAAAACTGGCATTCAAGTCAATGAGACTATACACTTTAGCGCCCCCTAGATGTTGGAACGCACTCTCCACACTAGGCATGGGGTAGGGATCAAACTGGATTTTTTATTTACCTTCCTATAGTCTACAATCAACCTGTGTCCTTGTCCTTTTCTCGGAATAATAAATGCCGGACTAGCGTACGGGGATTTAGATGGCCTAATCACCCCCTTCTGTTCTAAGTCCTCTATCAACTCGCGAAATATTTTCATTTTGGGTGGGTTACATGAATAGGGACCCGACCTAACCGGAATCTCGTCCGTGACTACAATATCATAGGGAGTATGTCACATTTTCCCCAGACGGGTGTTATGACATCCGAGTACTTCTTAATCAATGTATTAACGCGATCTTCATCGCTTCCTAAGTGACTACACCACATGGGTCTAGAACATAGACACAATGGCACTTTGATCTGAGAATTAAACCCAAACCTTAAATGTCCCAAGCCTAAGTCTAAGATACCTCTAGTATCCCACAAAAAGTCCATTCCTAATATGACGTCGCATACTAGTTTGTTTACAACATATAACTTTCTTTTCCAAGAAAAACGATTAATTTTGAGAGACGGATAAACAAATCTGTCAATAATAATGCTACTTCCATTCCCTAAAACAAATGTACGGGGAGCACACTTATTTATTTGAACGTCACATTTGAGTTTACTACCCCGGATGCTACTCAGAAACTCAGCATCAATGAACGATGCGTTAGCGCCCGTGTCGACTAAAGCGGCACCGTGATTTGACCCAATACAAAATTCGACCATGGCGATAGGGTCTCGAGTGGTTTATTAATATTAGTAAAGCGTCGTGTAACTTTACCACTCCTCAGGTTACACGTCACACGTTTCCCGCCGGACATTGGTACCGGAGGTGCCCTAATTGCTTACAACCAAAACATCTAACTCGAGATAGGTCGCGACTATTATTCCCTCCTCGATGTCCAGTAGGTTTGCTATTATAAGGTCTATTAATCACGGGGGGCGTCTGAGAATACGTAAGCTGACCAAAGCTGTTTTTTGACTTCTGGTAAAAAGGGGTTGATGAAGCGGAGGGTTTAGACACTGTAATAGGGTGCTTCTCAAAATATTCCCGTTCACCCAAAAGTGATCCCTCAATTTTGGAAGCCAGAGAGTACAACTCTGAAAAGGAACACGGCAATTGGGAAAATACAAAATGTCTCCTAGTAAGAGGCGACACATTCTCTAGAATAATTTCTACGATTTGTCGCTCACTGAGTTTTAAATTGAGGATGCTCGCTGCTTCTGACACAGAAAGAATAAAAATCCTAAGAGACTCGTGTGGAAGTTGGAAACGGTACACGAATTCTGAACATAAACGTTCCCTCTCTCTCCTAGAAACTAGAGAGTCAAATATGTTATCCATAACAGTAACCCAGGGGGTCCCCTGACTTATCCCCTCGGAGATAAGGTGTGTTAAGAACCCTGAAGTTTTCCCCAGACATAACACTAATATTTCCGCGTCCTCAACCAGACGTAATTTATGGACTTTGTTTACTTCCAGCAGGAAAGCGAATAACGCGGAACTATTCTGTCCATCACACACAGGAATGCGATTCAACCAATCACTGACTACTTTGGACCGAGTCCTACTATCATGTGAACCGTCTGACCGAACAATAACATGGTTAGAGAGTGGGTTCTGCGAAGATAATGTGTTACCAACAGGATCTAATGGGGCCTGCCTCTCAACACTGGTCATAGGGACCTCTCTATTCCTACCGACCACCTGACCGGGCACATCACTATTATCAACGTCAGAAAATAATGGATATTTCTCACCCAACTCCCGAGACAGCATGGTCCTCAATTCACGAACAGTGGATTCGGGGTTAACGGCTATCCCTCGGCCCACGAGCTCCGCAATTAACGCCTCTCGGTTTAGCTTGTATACTTGAGATTTACAGCCAAGTATTTCAGAAGTGTCCATCGGTGTCCGATCCATGGCGTAGAACGAGGATTGTAACAAACAAACAACAATATGAGTGCAATGATCAAAAAGATATAAATATAAATATAAATATAAAACCCTGTGAAGCAGAGTGGGGGCAGCTCAACCATCCCTAAATGGTTTAGGTATATTTTAGTAAAATCACAGGGATCCTTATTGACCACCGCTCATGTTAAGTAAATATTCCCTATTTGATTAAGTAAATGACTTGTATTTAAGGCAGGGACCACGCAAAAACAAAACAGGAGATAACAAGATACTAAGCCTTGGCCAGTTTATTTAACATTATAACAAGATGTAAAATATAACAATATATATATATGACATAATATTTAGAATTTAAGCTTGGCGTATTCTTACTCGCTCTGGTCATGAAAACACAGATATTCCTGATTAACTAGTCAAAACAATATATCATGACTACTACTTAAAGTACAATACTTAGTTGTCCTAAACTAGCATACCCTACATTTGTTAACCCACAGAAGTTAATATATAAACATATTGAATGTTACTTGAAATAAATTGCTAATCAAAACAATGTAGCATAACAAATATTTAAAATTACTAAACTTAGTTTTCCAAAACCTACTTTGATTAACCTGCGGAATTAGATATATAAACATATTGAAAGTAAATTGTCCTAAATTTCTAATCAAACATTATAATATGACAAATATCTAAGCAACTAAATTTAGTTCTCCAAAACCTACTTTGTATAACCTGCGGAATTAGACATATAAACATATTGACAGTAAATTGTCCTAAATTTCTAATCAAACATTATAATATGACAAATATCTAAGCAACTAAATTTAGTTCTCAAAAACCTATTTTGGTTAACCTGCGAAACTAGGTATATAAACACATCGGAGGTTAATCGTAGTAAACATCTACTCAAAACATCATAGTACAACAAGTATCCAAAGTACTACATTTAGTTCTGCTAAACTGTTCACATACTGGAGAATCTATTTATAACCTACAGTCTACAGTCTAACGATGCCATATCTCTAACTAGCTCGCCATCATTATGTCAACTTACATTGTTGGGAGTATTAGTTCCTCTAACGGCTAGTGGCATCAAAGAGTGATTTTTCCCATGTCAAACACTCGCCTTTATTCATTTGAATTCAGAGGGGAAAAAAGGGGGTTGGAATGAATAGCCATAATTCGATATCATATTGTCCAATCGGCGACTAGAAGACCTCATCGGCGCCTGCGCAGAACGCCATGAAGTCTTGGTCTTGGATTACAGAAGGGGGGGGGGCGACGAGTACACGACGATAGAGAGCTAGCCAAGTTTACCAGATCGCGCACGCACTTTATTCACTGCCATCGATCTTGATGATGAAACAACGGGGTTTGTTTCCAGTTAGATAGAGTTTGTTTTTGTTGTGCGAGTGGATTGCACTAGTCGAAAAAGCTCGCCTTCGGCCTCGAATATGTTCTCCGACCGGGCAGTAAAACAGGGTGAGTAGCCAGGCGAACTAAGTGGTGGCGGTGTAGTATGCGACCACGGTACACTGTCGTCGTTGGGATGGATCACCACGTAAATAGTAAAGAGTCATCCACATCCCAAGGATTCAGAAATAATAGTCCGAGAAGTATTTTAAAAATAGTCTTATTTAATAATCTGTAGCTTATATTCTTGAAAATGATTATAATTTGTTGGATTTTCCTCAACCAAGATTGACCTAAATGAAATTTAAAACCTTTGATGATTTGTGGAAGTAATAATTTTTCCACCGCTTGATGAATAGCTTCTTAAAAGTCAATGAGTACTGTAAATAGAGCAAAGTCAAAACCAATCTCACCAAATTTAAAATTAAGGATTGAAAATCTATAGTGTAAGTATTTGCAGTTTTCTTTGAAAGCCCAAAAGAAGATCAAAGGAGTGTATATGTCATATTTACTTCCTATATTAGTGAATAGCTGCAAAAACAGCGCTAAAGAATCATGGAAAATGTCCTTATAAATGAGGCTAAGAGCTTCCAAAAACGTCAAGATTGTTACCCTAGAAAAAAAACAGAATATTTATTTCGCAATCATTCACTAATGAAAAAGGTTTTCCCTTACTCGCTTTAGTGTTAAATTTCTCCAAAGAAGAATGCAGTTCCTCCAGTGTTTTTGAAAGTGTGGGTAGAACCAAAGGGTGAATGTGGTGGATGAAAATATTAAACCTATTGGAACAAGCCATGAAGGTAATTGATATGAAAAGTTGAGGCGCAATTCATTTGTTGACAAAAAAAAAACTTGGGACGCAGTTCATTTGTTTACTTAAAATCTCCGGGGCGCAATTCATAGTTTTTTTTTATTTATCGTTCCCAGCTACTATAGAAATGATTTAAACATATTTACCTTCCATTAGCGCTATTTACAAGTTGATTTTTTTAGCGGCGCGTCTTATTACCCGTTTGGGTTATACTCTTATGTATCAACTACGCTAATGGGTTTAGAGATTAGGTAGGCTATAGTTAGAGAAAGTGAATCTGCATTTGCATGGAGAGAGTGGAAAACCATTTTGGAAAAAGTACTCTCAGTACACCCTACCAGGACTAAAACTTTTCTCTCCTCGTAGTCAGCATTTTATTTTATTGCAAGAGTAGCTAGCGCCTTATACCATGCAGCCTACTAATCAGAGGGCAAGTTGGTGATTTAAATATTAGCATGACTGGTGAACGATCACAGGATCTTTGGACTAGTCCTTTCCTGCTCAATAAAGGAAGTTATGTCTGTCCATATCGTGCATGATAACTTAACTAAGGACCCAAAGTTAAAATTATCGACCATATTTGTTTTTCCCCATAGTGATTAGCTTTGTAGCAGGCTAAAACCACTTTACCCGTCACAATAAGACATAATTCATTCACACTCTAATTTTAAATTGGTCTCTATTAAAGTATTATTCATCCACCCTCCTGCAACCAATTATGTATGACTCACCATGAGTTGCATAAATATCGTTCCACCCTTCAACTAGCAACCACCTCCGATTATAGCATCGCAAGTATATTGAGCCGACTTAAATGATCTTATTGTCCACGGTTACCAAACAAAAGAATATCTTGCGCTAGCATTCTACACGCTGTTTCTTCCGCCTCCTTGGAACTACAATACAACAACGCGAGGAGAAGGATTATTTCCTCTTCCCCTCCCCTCTCTTTTACTGCAAGTTTGATCGTATGGACTGGGATGTTCGTTCCACTCGCCTTTTTTTGTTCTCTTCATCTTGACCTCGTCTGGAGAAGGATCGCACTACATTAGACAAGCTACTATACTAGTCCAACCGTAGTGATGGTATGGGTGGTCTCGCAGCCACGGCGCAAATATTGTATGGGTTGTGACATGTTAATTTAAAATTGTGTACTTTTGCTATGTAGTTATATTGTTGGGATGTAGGATGTATTTATTCCCCTTTTTAGATATTTTTGTGTGGGTTTGCCACCTGTGTGTTATGCTATATTTAGTATTGTAGCCTAATAACTCTATTAAGCGGGACCTTGCTAGACTCAATGTTGTAAGAGCTCAACTAGGGCTAGCGTAATTTAGTAATAATTATATATATGTTTTATTTTTACTCACTGAAAAGTGAAATGGTGCTATATGTGCCCAAGAGCAACATGGTTGCCTTAAGGACTTTATAACTTGTTCTAGAATCTTTCTATATAAAGACATAGATACCCAGGGATTTAAGGATCTTCAAAAGTGTCAAATGAGGTATTTTGTACATGGCTTTAACTGATATATATTTCTATTATTCTTGTTTCCATTTGCGTTGCCTCTTTAATTACTATTACTGTGTGGTTTTACTCCACTATTCTGGTTAAACACAATGTTAATAACTTCATGTTCAAGTGTAAATTGCCGGTGTTTTCGATGATTTTATTTAACTAATTTTATCTGATACTGACATGTAAGTGTCTCTAATTTCAATCAAATAACCTCTGATAATATTAGTTCTTTATGTGCAATAGGCAACCTATTTACTAAACACCTAATACTGTTCCAAGAAATTGAAGTATAAGGGACGGCTATAATCGTGGTGAAGGTTGCGTTAGATCCATATAATTGTGTCAGCAAGAGTCACATGTTTCAGAGGATGTATCGGATAGTGATCAGTAAACATGGGATACCATTCTTTCAGGGTAAGATAGAACAAATCATTTTGATTCCAATCTGGCACATTATTTCTGCGGTCATCGCTACAATACAAAATGTTTATTCAAATTATTACCAGTTATCTCTTTGTAATTATTCAATTTTTGATCTAAGGTTGTACCATAGGATCCTTGATAATATAGATCATGTGTACTTAGTGAAGAAAACATAAGATAATCGATATTTTTTGATGGGTTTGTAATGTATAGATAGTATTGTATGGTGCACAGGGGTGTTCAGTGCGTTTGACCCAATGTATCAGGATATTGAGCTAGATTGTACCGGGTGTAAGTGGAGCTGAGTTCATAGAATTTTAGCGACAAGTATGTTATTTGTGGTCTAATTAGGTGACCTTACACCTTAGAACGTATATGGTTCATGTGTAAACGTAGCATACGTGGCAGAAGCTAATTGTAACACGAGACAGATAACAAGAGAGAAGAGTATATAAAGATAAAACGAAGTATTTAAAAAACATGGAGTAAGTAATAAATTAACCCTTGTATACAAGGTAGAGGGACAGTTGTATTTCATTTATTAATACATTTTATATAATTTCTTAGTCTCTACCAAAATTTGATAATTTGATTAATTGTAGTATTAAATTAATGTGTTTTATTTTATTTTTAATACGTATTTAAATATATTATAAAGATAAATAAAGTGTGTACTAAAATCCTAGTGAAGGAATAACTATATATAATGATTTATCATTTAATATGCAGTTCACATATCTGTTTAAATTTATTATTATATAATCAGTCCCAAATTCCCAAATTTACAAATGCAATTTTAATTAAATGTTAGTAATTTTGGCATTTTATATGTAGGCTACATCCTAACAATGATTAACCTAACACTGCGAGTTAGATTCCTACAGGTTTCGCATCATTAATCAGGGATGAATGGGAGGTATAAAATGTAATAACGGTCGACCGGAGACATCTGTGTGGATGGGTAGCCCACAATATGTTCCACCCTGACTGTACTACCCCCACTTCAGGGCCACACCCCTAAAACCAACCCTCCAAGCCATCCCTACACGCGGGGTTATTGATTGGAAAGCAACCCTATTCCCCGTGTTGTAATTTCCTCCCCTCTGATCTCGAACATAGCTTCTTTTTGTTCCCAAGTTAACATTTTATTCTATTTATATTTGCTTTTTTAATATTTTACGGTATTTCATTTTTTTAAATCTCCATCTTGTTTCAAAAATCATAGCTTGATTCCTACTTTTAATATTTCCATTTATTTTATTATTTTTCTATTTAAATTATTAAAGCTTTTATTATATATCAATTTTATTTAGTTTTATTATCAAACTTGTTTTTATATAACTTATATTTTTCAATCTTGTCAAACATTTCATTCAAATAATCTTTGTAAAAAGTTACTATTTTCTCACTCGGATATTTAAACACTTTCATTTTCATTCGTTATCTTCATTTGTTTTCCTTGGTGTCCTTTATTTACGTTCTGCTATTTTCCATTTCCATGGGTAACATCAAATTATTCCCTTACTATCTTTATCTGTTCCTCACGCCTTCCATCATTCTCACTGCCCTATTCTCCCTCTCCCTCTTTCTATGTGTGTTCCAGATGGGCTACAGGTGACTCCAAGGTTCACAGCATTGATACTAAGATAAACATATTTATAGCTCCATTTGAAGGTAAATTGTTTGTTATATCTTAGCTAAGTCTTTACAAATTTTCTAAAGAAGTGTTTACTAAACTTTAACAAATCCCCCAGCCTTCAAGCTCTTAAGAAATAAAAAAAAGGCAAGAAATAATCAAAAACTACGTTAATTTATAAATAAGGCCTACTATCATCAACAAATTTCATGATTAATAGAATTCATTGGTACGTTATTTACACTATAATTACTTTACATACTCCTGGGGCAGTTAATTTTTTAGAATTCCGTCTTACTACACTTCTGGTTTATTAGTTAATCTACTAATTACGACGCGCCTCTGTGGCGTAGTTGACTAACACGCTTGTTGTGTTTAGCTCGACTGCTGAGGACGGGGAGATCAAGGTTCGAATCTCGGTCGGGTGAACTGGGGGGGGGGGGGGGGGTTCCTAAATGGTTTTCCACTCTCCCTCCACGCAAATGCGGGTTCACTTCCTTTAATCCAACCTTCCCAATTCCTAATCCATTAATCCATTAGTGTAATCAGTACTTAAGCGTATTACCCGAACGGGTAGTAAGACGCGGTGCTAAATAATAATAAAATAAAATACTAATTACGCTAATGGGTTAAGGATGAGTAAGGTTTACTTTAGAGGATGTATACCTCCATTTGCTTGGAGGTCTAGTGGAAAAAGTACCCCGACCGGGATTTTAATCCCAATCTTAAGATCATCAGAAGTCTAATCTATTGCGTGAGTGATGCCTTAGATCATGTGGCCACTGAAGCAGATTATTTTAAATTATTCATCTTCTATTCTGTCCCTAAATGAGATTATGATGCATCCCCATAAAATTCACCCTGTTAATATTGTGCTCATAGCTTAACTTGTGCAAGCTGGCTCATCTGTTAATAGCAACAACACGATGATGAAGGGAAATTATAAAGAGCAACTAACGTATCCGTTTGGAAATTAAAATAAGAAACCCACTGCTAACATTAAATGGAGGTTAATCCCCCCAAATGAATATCCAAGGTCATAGCTGAACGTACCAAACAAGTTAGCTAGGTATTAATTATGGCCAATGAGGGTAGAATATTTAATCAAATCAAGATTAGATAGACTCAATATGAATTAAATATATTTGAATACACCTGTTTAATATAATATTTTAGGAAATATGCACATAATTAAAGAAATTAAGTATCATTTACTTAGAGTTAGAATTGAGTGTGGAAAATATAGGCCTAACCAAACAAAATTACTATAAGTTTTAGTTGTTGATCTTGAACACATGCCTTTCAATTCAGAGAAAGGATCGCTTTTAGATCAGCTAACCCTTGCGCTAATAACAATAATATTTATATTTACTGGTAACAAAACAAATATGTTTATGAATAGTGTAAGAGCAATAATCATCACTAAGACAAAGTAAGATCATATCCAATATCTGCCAGTATTATAAAAATATCAACTTTTTGAATTTCCATTTTATTTTAGCGGTCGAGTTTTGCGATAGGATTAAAGCAGCTTTAATTCATGGTCCAGGGTTAATACGACTCAGATCTACCTTGTTTTTTATGATCTCACAAGTCCATAAGATAATCTGGCCAAAGGTTTAGTTAAGTGGAAGCATATTGGAATGCTAAGTGGATTGTCCCCAGTCTGTTCACGTGACCATGGTATTATCCAAAACATTCTGTATTTGAATTATATAGGTGAACGTTACTAACATTCATTTAAATAGATTGTGTATGTCATAGTGTGTTGGAATATTAATAATAATTAATATATTAAATGTTACAAAAATATCAGTGATTTAAATCATACAACATCAAAAGATATTGTGAGTGAATCTTAAAGGAGAATAGGGGGAAATAAACAAAACATAAACACTACCAATTTGGAAATAAAACTACTGCTTGGTTTTTAATAGCCTTATTAACTTATTCTTAGTTCTAGTACAAAACGTAGTTGGCTAACGCGCTTGTCGTGTTGAGCCCGACTGCTGAGGACGGGGAGATCGCGGTTCGAATCTCGGTCGGGTGAACTGGAGGGGGCGGGGGGGTTGTTTCCTAAATGGTTTTCCACTCTCCCTCCACGCAAATGCGGGTTCACTTCCTCTAATTCAACCTTCCCAATTCCTAATCCATTAGCGTAATTAGTACTTAAAGCGTATAACTCGAACAGGTAGTAAGACGCGGTGCTAAATATTATTATATGATTAATCTAGTACCAAAAATGGGTGACCTGGTGGTATAGGGGTAAGGTGCTAGACCTCTGTGCTGGGGTTCGGGGTTCAATCCTTGGTCCCGGCACAGATGTATCTGATTACCACATCCTTCCTTCACATCTGACAAGACATGTATTAATCACAACTTGTGAATGTGAGGAATGCCAGGTCTCCACCGTGGTTCGGATTCCACGTTAAACTGTAGGTCCTTCATTTCTTCTCACAATCACCCTACCATTACACATTAGCGTAAGTGAGTATATATAACCCGAACAGCAGTAAGACACGGTGCTAATAATAATGGTAAAAAAGTTTTGGGGACTAAGACTAATAAAAACCGTGTTTTATATAAGGTAAAATAGTATAATATCTGCAAGCAAACCAATTCGGGCTAACCGGCTCGATTAAAAGACAAGCTTACACAAACGTTGTGAGTGTTCCTCTGAACAATGTCCCTAATATGATGTCAGTTTCTTGTTGATATCCAGCCGTGTAAAAACAGGGAGCCAGGGACGTGATGTGCATTCATACCAATATTGTAACAATGGAACGTGCGTGGTTTTGCTACTAATTCTGGTTAACTGCGCACATGGTACATTGATACCTTATGCGTATTTGATTAGTATTAGTCAATACTTGTCATGGTTATTGAGAATGTTTTTTTATATTAGCAATAATTCTTTATAAATGATACTACATAAATAATCAAACAAGTTGGATAAATTATGTTACTAATTTGATAATAATTACCGTACTGATAGACACGTGGACAAAGGTGTTTATTTATGTTATATTTATTTAATATTACCATGATATAATCCATTGTTTTTAAATAACTCATTAACATTTTATTTATTTATATATAAGCATAATAGCACCGTACTAATGTAAACGGGCATTCATAATGCCATCATTAAATTTTATTATTATTATTATTATTATTATTATTATTATTATTATTATTATTATTATTAGTATTATTATTAGCACCACGTCTTACTACCCGTTTGGGTTATACACACTTACGCTAATGTGTAATGGTAGGGTGATTGTGAGATGAAATGGAGGACCTACAGTTTAACGTGGAATCAAAACCACGGTGGAGACCTGGCATTGCCCACATTCACAAGATGTCTTGTCAGAGGTGAAGGAAGGGTTTGGCAATCAGATAACTCTGTGCCGGGACCGAGGATTGAACCCCGGCCCCCAGCACAGAAGTTCGACCCCTTACCCTTCTTTTGACCAAAATAAATAAAATATTGCTCCTGTTGAAAAATAGAGTTTAATTTTCTTTACTTGGTGACCAAAAGAGTTGTTGAATATATTTCAAGATGCTCCTGGATTTAATGACAACTTTTTATATTCATTTAAAAAGTTTCTCATCTAATCCCGCTATGCTCATGATGGATATTTAGAACTATTGTATCACCATGTGAAGAAAATTAAACACTTATGTTTTTACTGGAGTAATATTTTATTTATTTTTACATAAAACTTCATAAACACTGGCGTTTTCTAACGTCTTCTTCCGTCCCATCTTAGCAGTCTTGGCCCAATTAGTGTCTCGGCCTCGTAGTTCCTGTTGGGGAGGAGGTTTCTAGTGTAAGTGCCCAGCTTAGTGCGAGGATTGGAAGGAAGTTAGTTAGTTAGGGGTAGGGAGGAGCTAACTAGACCCCTCTGGGGAACTCCAAGGAACTAGTACATTTTCCCTTAATGGCGCGTTTATTAACAGATTATTCAAACACCTTGCATCCCGGCTGGATCGAAGTTTCTTCGGCCTCACTTGGGTGAGAATACAGGAGAGATACAAGTGATTCGGAGTTCACTATAAATACTCTCAAAGCTATATTAATCTAGTAATAAATAAGTTTATCACCCGAGCTCCGAGTTAAAACCTTCAAGAATGCTTGAGTTTTGCCCTCTTGTCTAGAATTTAAAGATATTAAGAGCCTTGTTTCAAAGATAAATAAAGCCCTCATGAGCTCATGGCCAAATTTCACTAATTCTTCTTAATTACTTCCCGTTCGGGTTATACGCCTATGTAATTAAAATATTGTGTTAGTGATTTGGAAAGTTGAATTTAGAGGAAGTGTATTCACATTTGCGTGAAGGGAGAATGGATAACCAGTTAGTAAAACCATCATCATTACACCCAACTGGTATTCGAACCCCAATCTCCCCATCATCGACAGGATAGTCCTAGTCCAGCACGTGAGTGATGCCTTGAACCATGCGGCCACCGAAGTAGGTTTTGATAGTAATAAATCACTAATAAATCAAAAAACACATACTGATATTGATTGATAAATCAATTCCATAACAAACAGTCATTCCTGCTAGTTCTTCAGGCAAGTAATACAAGTAAAAGTAAAAGTAAAAATAAAAATTTTTACCCTCGTACGTATGTAAATTTACAGCATTTTAAGTTTTATTTCTTTGAAGTTTTCCGTCTGATGATCACGTTTTAATGGCCCTATGCCTGCATTATGTATGTATGTAAAAAAATAAACGATTTTTTCCTAGTATTAAAAAAAATCAGACCTATAATATATCTCTGAGTTTTATAGTCCATAGTTTTAGAGTTATCCGCACGGCTATCACGGGGTTTAAAACGTCACACTCACAATATAATGTGTAAAAGCGCAAAATAAGTTTAGCTAAAGCACATAGGTTAAGGCCAAGATAACGCTTTCAATGATTATTTTATTTTTTATTTATACGAAACGGTGGTAGAGTCATCTAGTTCTTCAGGCTTTAAAAGCATATATATATAACTTTTTTAGTTAAATGAACTGGTGTTCATGTGGTTTATGGTTTCAAACTCTCAATAAATAAACACATAGGTCTATATAAGAATTTAAACACGCTGATGATGTATAGACTCGGGTTTTATTAAATATGTATTCAAAGTTTCAGTATTTAGATTTTGGAGTTTCTTGTACTGGTTTTGAAGTAATCTAATTATTCCTAAACTCTAAAAATATATAAAAATTATTCACCTGCATAGCTTGTGGCTACTTCTTGGTTTAATAGTTGCATAAAATGGTCGTCACGTGACTTAAAGCATTAAAATGACGATATTTGAGAGTTGTATAAAAATACGCCCAAGATGTTCCCCCTTAAGTACCTAGTCCACCTTTCAGCTTTTTATATCTTTTGTTTCTAAGCCACCCCTAGCAGTGGTTAAACAGTGTTCGACCTCAGGATCTCGATAGTGAAAGGAAACGCTCAAGGGCCAAATTAATCATCCCCGTTGTGTAGTGGTCAGTGCACCTGGTTACGAGCCTAGGAGTCATGGGCTCGATTCTTGGATGGTAACATGGGTAATTTTCCCGAAAGGGGAATTATTTCGAAGGTCACAAGGGTTTGGTTCGTTAGGCCTAGGTTAGGTTTAAGAGTTTCTACTGGTTTCACATCCTCATACTCACTATCACCATCACCTCATCGGGACATGGAGATAGTCTCCAAGGAAAGGATGTACGATTAGTACTTCAGTACATTCGAGCGTTTTCTGAGTAACGATACAATAGTACTGGATATTCTTTTCACTAAAGGACTACGAGTGATATAGCCCAGACAAGCATATACACATATATATACAACACCTTAGCTCTGTATATAGCGTGTGTATCTATTGTGCTAAGGGTCCTGGGTTCAATTCCCAGCATGGGCGAAATAGTATTATTGTTGAAATATGGTGTTAGAATTTCACAGTGCTGAATTAACGGCCGGGGACTGGATGTTGTGCCTGTTATAGTCTTAAACTAAACTATAGGCATATGAAGCTATGACAGGCCTAGTAATCCGGTAGTGGAACATAAATGGCTTGAATAAAAAACTTAACGAGGCCACAGGCTGGAAAAGTAGTGGATATAAAAAATATGTATTATAATATATAATTTATATATATATGTTAAATATTTATATTAGATTCATGGCCTAATTTTACCTTAAATAGTTATGTAAAGTTTTATATCTGTAAAAATATTGGTTTAATGACAACCCACAGTGATGCTGAGGTTGTCGAAGGGGTTAAGCTCTGACTATAAATATATGTAAAGACAAAAATATCTTTACATGTACACATTTCCTTTTCCCAAATACCAGTGTAATATTTATCGTTCTCGAACTTCTAGAGTTTAAACAACAATATATATTACATTTTCATGATATTGTTAGTTACTTTGCAACTCTAAAGTTTCATCTGCCTTTTAATGTCAAATGTCAAATGTTTATTTGTATATATAACTATCTATGTAAATATTGTGGTTT
The DNA here is from genome assembly GCA_039000515.1 of Timema cristinae. NCBI lineage: Eukaryota > Metazoa > Arthropoda > Insecta > Phasmatodea > Timematidae > Timema > Timema cristinae. The sequence goes on from JBCFYV010000935.1 coordinate 13,228,576, forward strand.
ATAACATCAAATGAATTGGGTAAATTCATCCGTGTAGCATTTATTCGAAAAATAAATATTATTGGCCTAGAAGTATAAATACAAAACAACCAACACAAACTATTTATTTATATTTAGATGGGTGACCTGGTGGTCTAGGGGTAAGGTGTCAGACTTCTATGCTGGCGGCCGGGGTTCAATCCTCGGTCCCGGCACAGATTTATCTGATTACCAACCCTTCCTTCACCTCTGACAAGACATCTTGTGAATGTGGGGAATGCCAGGCCTCCACCGTGGTTCGGATTCCACGTTAAACTGTAAGTCCTTCATTTCATCTCACAATCACCTTACCATTACACATTAGCGTAAGTGCATATAACCCGAATGGGTAGTAAGACGCGGTGCTAATAATAATAATAATATATTTAGATTTAAGTTTGAAATATCTAATATTTTTTCTTCTTGGACTTTGGGTTAATACTTTTCCCTGTTGATCAAGTTTAACGGTAGAACCCTGTATTCAATATTACATTCTATTCATAGATAATAAACGTTGATCACATGGTTTAGGACATAATATTTTTAAAATGAGATACATTTTATTGATTTTAACATCACTGATTATCTTCAATAGCAAGTTGATCAATAGCTTAAAAATTTTCCATAATTATGATAACATTATAAAAAAACTCAAAATTGGTTCAGTGGTTCACTAACTAAATATATGTAGCTAAAGTATTTTTGGACAACAATAGCGCTGATCCAAAGTAATATCCTAAAATACAAACAATACAATGATGGATGTCTGTTTGTTAGTTGAGTTTGGTCAAGATCCATTAGCTGATTAGATAGGTTTTCTCACTAGGTCTTACTATCCATTGGGGTTGGTCAAATACATACACTAATAAAAAGTTAGGAATAAATTATATATAATGTACTATCATTTTCGGAGAGATATTTTGAGAAACAAATTAATGGAAATTTCGTGGCTAGCCTAGCTGAGTCCAAACTTTCTAGTCATCATCAATTAAATCAATTGTGAAATTGATGCCTTAGATCATGAGGATGATTCAAAAACCGTATAAGAAAAACACCAACATTAATAAACAATCTCACAATATTAGTCAATTGTGTTAAAGCAAAAAAAAAAAAAAGAATAATAAAAGAATCAAGACCAGGATAGTTAAGATCATTTAAATTGTTACGATCACTATTTTGACTCAAGTTTAGTTTACTTGTTTCAGCTAACTAAGTTCTCTTCCCAAACGGAGCGTGAATATTTCGTTAAAATCCGGTTCAAATGACTGAATTCACCTGGCAAGGGATAGCTAATTTGAGATTGCAATTTTCCGCTGATGGTTACGTTAATTTTGTGAAAATTAGGTTAATATGATGACATCACAACAATTTTACGTGTCAGCCCTTAACCGTGACAATGAGTCCGCCCAGTGATGCAGACATATAGCGTCGCGTGACGTCCCGACGCGATACACAGATTACACGAAACAAGAGTCAGAAAGGTAATGTAAGAAGAATAAATATAAACTATTACGTTTCTAGAGGTATGAAAACTTTGTTACTATTTTTATGCTCCAATTAACTTTACATGAAAAAGTATGGTAATTATTATTATGATTCGTTTCAGATAATTAATGGAAGTATTGTCACCCCGTATTGTTTATCAAGTATAAACATAGCTTCAAAGTAGTTTTTTTAATCTATTAGAGCAAAGTAGTTTTGTTTGCTGGCAATGAAAAAGTAAAGGTTCGAATTCTGGACCTATTTACAAAGGGGGGTCTTTATTCCTAATTGTTTTCAAATTTCCCTCAACGCAATTGAGGATACTTTTCCCCTATATTATACCTCTTTCATCCCTACTCGAGTAGTGTGAATTTATCGATAGTCTCGATGGGTACCTAGTAAATTATGTCCCTCTTAAAAATAAAATTATAGAACCCGTTTATGAACGTCAAGTGGTATCATGCTCATACCCAGGTTTGGCTTTTCATTTGGAGGTCTATTAGACAGGACACGAATAGACCTGCATCTACTAGAGAAAAAAAAAGAAATCTCAAGAGGCATTAATAGCCCAGAAATGCAGACCACCTGGCTGAACAATTACTACCTAGGAAAGCTTTAAAAACTTGAATAATTTTAGATACTGGTTTCTTCAAAATTAAAACAAATATTTTATAGACAACAAAAAAGTTATCAATACAATTTGAAAAATAATGAAACGGACTCATCCAACTATATCAACATAAGTTCTTTATTTCTTTAGCGGTGTAAGCAGGTCCCAAACTAACATATTAGCAAAACCGCATCCAATTAGCATACAGAATGCCATGTGGTTTACAAAAGCTTAATCGCCATAGAAGCTTAGCTCCCCTCCCCGTGTTGCCACAACACAAGTCAGGGGGTAGGGTAGTGGCACCCCCTCCCCCTGATCACCACGCCCTCCAATCATACCAACCGATACACACACGCCCTGGTGAGAGAACACAATTTAATTACAAGAGTGACATGTTTCAATATTCAATTAAATGTTTTATGATAGGGGGAAGGTTCAGTGCATGTGTGCTGAGGGATATGGTGTATTCATGGGTGCTTAGTATGATTTCAAATTTTCCCCTCTTGATTTTGTAGCAGGAGGTTTATTCGTCCAGTGACGGGGAAAATGTATTTTGATTGTTATGAAATGAAAAATTAATTATCGGATAAAAACACAAGTTTTATGGTATAGTATAACATTAATGATTTGTTTACTCTTGTTTTATTACTCGTCTGGGATGGCCGCATTTAATAACTCTGGTGTAGTGAGTGTATGTATGGTATAAAATAGAGTAAATAAATTAGCATATTTGTGTATAAGGCACGGAAAGCCATCAGGGAAAAAAAACATATTTAGTATCTTTGACTGGTATTCAAACCCAGAGCTCCCCATCAAATCAATACAGGCTGGACACACTTGACATTTTGTCTACACATTTACGAATGAGGAGCACATCAATTTATATATTTTGTATAGGAATATGATATAATGTGAGTACAAGGGTAGTTATTAATATGGAACACACTTTACCCGTGTAGAGATGATTCATATCCAAAGAGAAATGCAGGACTGTAGTGAGAATAAAGTAACATACAATATGCTGACTAAGTATTTTGTTTGGAATGGTGTAAGGAGACTTATAAAATATTCAAAATCTATAAGGTTAATAAAATTATTGTAAATTATTTGAAAAAAAAAATGCTTTGGGTTAAATAAATTATTTTACGCTTTAATAAACACGACCACATTTTTAATTTTTCCTATACACAGACTAACTAATAATAATATTTTTCTTATTCCTCTTCTCTCATAATTAGTAATTTTGTAGCCCGATTGATAAATTAATTTTCTCTCAACCAATAAGCTTGGTTTGATTGCTTTTGAATTAGATGTACTTTACCTCATGGGTGCTAAGACCAACAAACAAAACTTAATTGAAAACGAAATAATTGATCGAATAGCTAATAAAGAGCTAAAATATACATCTATGTTTCACATAAAATGCTGAAATCCTCAACAATTTTAAAGAGAAATAAGTTGAAAATATACCAAACCATCAATAAACTTGTACTGACATATGAATGTGAAACGTGGGTACTAATAAAGAGAAGCAAGAATATAATTTAGTTTTTGAGAATAAGGGGCCGAGGAAAATGGTTGGTCCTGTACACGTCAATGGTCGGTGAGGATTAAAAGTAATAATAAACTACGCATCATTGTATTCAGATCATGATGTTCGCTGTATTTCATTAAAGGCTTTTTTTTTAAAGGAATCGTGAACCAAAGTTGAATAATTGCAAAACTTTGTACATATCCTGTATTGACAATTCTACTGGGGACATCTTTGTCAGCTTGGAATAGACTTATCAGTTTAGTAATATATTTACATTGGAACACTTTAGTCCTATCGAGAATTCATTTGTCAACTCAAAATCCAGGGTTGGTGAAAATGTTATCATGGTATCGGTAAAATTGGGACTAGTGAATAACTACGTTTGATAAAGTGAGGACGGACTGGTCATAGTTTAGTTTGAAACTCATGAGTGTTTAGAATTTGCACACTAATACCCCTAGAAAACTAACTATTTTTATGAAAGTGATTCATGCCCATTGAACGGGGTGGATATGGATTTATGTTTTTAACGTTATAATTTGACTGAATAATTCAACTGCAATATAACTTCTTTGGAAAAGTGTCTTATGGCATTCAATTAATCGTAACAACTCTTTTAATCTAAGACAATTAATATATATATATATATATAATATATATATATATATATATATTTATTTTTTTAAGATAAATGCGCCACTCTTTAAAACAGGAACGATGCTCAGATATGCGGAAAGGAAATCTTGAGTTTCAAATTCAATAAATTCAAGAGTGAAAGTATAAAACAAGCTACCCATATTAAAATTTGTTGAATAATGCATTGGCTATTATTTTAGCCAGTACAGACACTTTTCACTCCCATCGTTGTTTGGTTTGGGGTGATCTTTGTGGCTTGGATTCAGAATTGTAATGGAATTAATGTAAAGATGTTAGTGAATTTCATACTAAAACAACACAAAGATTATTATTAATTTTCAAACAAATGAACAATCATATACACCAAAACTATCTTGGTGTTTAGCTACAGAGAAGAATGGCCTTCACTTTCATCTTCAAATTGTTTATTGCTTGGTGAACTACCAATAAAATAATGTTTAAATGACCATCTGTGTATTTGCTTCTTCACATGTTTTTCATCACATACATTGTTGAAAATGACGAGTCTCATAAATAGTTGTAGCAGAACCTTTTCCTCATTCAGAATGCAAAATGAGTCAGAGCGGGATAATTTTTCTTTCAGAATTATCCTAAGCGCGGGGCAACACTCTTTAAATAACGAGCTACTTTTGAAAGCACAAAGAATATAACGTAGGAATACTTAAAAATGGGCTATGGGTTTCTGGAAGCTCCCTACATTAGTCCATTTGGTGACCACTGGCCCAGTTTAGAAAATAATAAAAGTCTTGACAAATTAAAGATAATAACGATGTATTGTTTATCTCATTTAGCATTGAAAGAAGTTTAAAAAGTGTAAAACCTGATAACTGATTTAAAGTATTAAACTATGGCATGTCACTTTGGACACTCTGTGGTGTAATATAAGCTAAAAACATTTATAAGAAATAAAGTCAATACTTTTGATGTTAACAAAATAATGTTAAGAAATATTATCAGTCTCGTCTGATAAAGAATAGTTTAAAAATGTTCAAATTTCTGTTTTAGATTACAATATTTTTTAATATTATCTATGGAAATAAATCATTAATGTTTAAGACAATGTTCTAAGTTAAAATATTAAATTCTATTTAATAACATATATATATATATTATAAGATACTATAATATATATATAATCACCCAGATTATAAAATATTGCTTATTGTTGTTATTAAATGGGATGATTTTCTAATGAATAGCCCAAAGTAGGATTCCGTATCCAAACTGTAATCCTATTAATGGTTTATGATGAGGCCACCGACTATGCTATGTACTCACTTAAGACGGGCACATTCTATAAAAAGACAAGTATTTTCATTAAGGTGAATTCACTTATCTTTTGGTTCACTAAACTACAAGAGTCAAGCGATGAGTGACTTGTGAATAACGGTCCGACGACCAATGTTTTAGACCTAGGTACTGGCTCTTTGTTTCAGTGAACCAAACGCTCGTCAAACTCACTTGTCACTTTGTTTCATTTCTAAGAGGAGTACTGTCACTTTGTTTGATTTCTAAGGGGAGTACTGTCACTTTGTTTCTTTTCTAAGAGGAGTACTGTCACTTTGTTTGATTTCTAAGGGGAGTACTGTCACTTTGTTTCATTTCTAAGAGGAGTACTGTCACTTTGTTTGATTTCTAAGGGGAGTACTGTCACTTTGTTTCATTTCTAAGAGGAGTACTGTCACTTTGTTTGATTTCTAAGGGGAGTACTGTCACTTTGTTTCTTTTCTAAGGGGAGTACTGTCACTTTGTTTCTTTTCTAAGGGGAGTACTGCCACTTTGTTTCATTTCTAAGGGGAGTACTGTCACTTTGTTTCTTTTCTAAGGGGAGTACTACCAATTTGTTTCATTTCTAAGGGGAGTACTGTCACTTTGTTTGATTTCTAAGGGGAGTACTGTCACTTTGTTTCTTTTCTAAGGGGAGTACTACCAATTTGTTTAATTTCTAAGGGAGTACTGTCTCACTTTGTTTGATTTCTAAGGGGAGTACTGCCATTTTGTTTCTTTTCTAAGGTGAGTACGGTCACTTTTTTGGTTTCTAAGGGGAGTACTGTCACATTGTTTATTTTCTAAGGTGAGTACGGTCACTTAGTTTGGTTTTTATAAGGGGAGTACTGTCACTTTGTTTCTTTTCTAAGGGGGGTACTGCCACTTATTATCTTTTCTAAGGTGAGTACTGTCACTTAGTTTGGTTTTTAAGGGGAGTACTGTCACGTTGTTTCTTTTCTAAGGGGAGTACTGCCACTTTGTTTCTTTTCTAAGGGGAGTACTGTCACTTTGTTTCTTTTCTAAGGTGAGTACGGTCACTTAGTTTGGTTTCTAAGGGAGTACTGTCACTTAGTTTGGTTTCTAAGTGGAGTACTGCCACTTTGTTTCTTTTCTAAGGTGAGTACGGTCACTTAGTTTGGTTTCTAAGGGGATTACTGTCACTTTGTTTGATTTCTAAGGGGAGTACTGTTACTTAGTTTGATTTCTAAGGGGAGTACTGTCACTTAGTTTGGTTTCTAAGGGAGTACTGTCACTTAGTTTGGTTTCTAAGGGGAGTACTGTCACTTTGTTTGATTTCTAAGGGGAGTACTGTCACTTTGTTTCTTTTCTATGGTGAGTATGGTCACTTAGTTTGGTTTCTAAGGGGAGTACTGTCACTTTGTTTGATTTCTAAGGGGAGTACTGTCACTTAGTTTCTTTTCTAAGGGGAGTACTACCAATTTGTTTGATTTCTAAGGGTAGTACTGTCACTTTGTTTGATTTCTAAGGGGAGTACTGTCACTAAGTTTGGTTTCTAAGGGAGTACTGTCACTTAGTTTGGTTTCTAAGGGAGTACTGTCACTTTGTTTCTTTTCTAAGGGGGGTACTGCGACTTTGTTTCTTTTCTAAGGGGAGTACTGCCACTTTGTTTCATTTCTAAGGGGAGTACTGTCACTTTGTTTCTTTTCTAAGGGGAGTACTACCAATTTGTTTCATTTCTAAGGGGAGTACTGTCCATTTGTTTCATTTATAAAGGGAGTACTGTCACTTAGTTTGATTTATAAGGGGAGTACTGTCACTTAGTTTGGTTTCTAAGGGAGTACTGTCACTTAGTTTGGTTTCTAAGGGGAGTACTGTCACTTAGTTTGGTTTCTAAGGGGAGTACTGTCACTTTGTTTGATTTCTAAGGGGAGTACTGTCACTTTGTTTCTTTTCTAAGGTGAGTAGGGTCACTTAATTTAGTTTCTAAGAGGAGTACTGTCACTTTGTTTGATTTCTAAGGGGAGTACTGTCACTTAGTTTGATTTCTAAGGGGAGTACTGTCACTTAGTTTGGTTTCTAAGGGGAGTACTGTCACTTAGTTTGGTTTCTAAGGGGAGTACTGTCACTTAGTTTGGTTTCTAAGGGGAGTACTGTCACTTTGTTTGATTTCTAAGGGGAGTACTGTCACTTTGTTTCTTTTCTAAGGGGAGTACTACCAATTTGTTTCATTTCTAAGGGGAGTACTGTCACTTTGTTTGATTTCTAAGGGGAGTACTGCCACTTTGTTTCTTTTCTAAGGTGAGTACGGTCACTTTTTTTGGTTTCTAAGGGGAGTACTGTCACATTGTTTCTTTTCTAAGGTGAGTACGGTCACTTAGTTTGGTTTTTAAGGGAGTACTGTCACTTTGTTTCTTTTCTAAGGGGGGTACTGCCACTTTGTTTCTTTTCTAAGGTGAGTACGGTCACTTAGTTTGGTTTTTAAGGGGAGTACTGTCACGTTGTTTCTTTTGTAAGGGGAGTACTGCCACTTTGTTTCTTTTCTAAGGGGAGTACTGTCACTTTGTTTCTTTTCTAAGGTGAGTACGGTCACTTAGTTTGGTTTTTAAGGGGAGTACTGTCACTTTGTTTCTTTTCTAAGGGGAGTACTGCCACTTTGTTTCTTTTCTAAGAGGAGTACTGCCACTTTGTTTCATTTCTAAAGGGAGTACTGTCACTTTGTTTCTTTTCTAAGGTGAGTACGGTCACTTAGTTTAGTTTCTAAGGGGAGTACTGTCACTTAGTTTGGTTTCTAAGTGGAGTACTGCCACTTTGTTTCTTTTCTAAGGTGAGTACGGTCACTTAGTTTGGTTTCTAAGGGGATTACTGTCACTTTGTTTGATTTCTAAGGGGAGTACTGTCACTTAGTTTGATTTCTAAGGGGAGTACTGTCACTTAGTTTGGTTTCTAAGGGGAGTACTGTCACTTAGTTTGGTTTCTAAGGGGAGTACTGTCACTTTGTTTGATTTCTAAGGGGAGTACTGTCACTTTGTTTCTTTTCTATGGTGAGTATGGTCACTTAGTTTGGTTTCTAAGGGGAGTACTGTCACTTTATTTGATTTCTAAGGGGAGTACTGTCACTTAGTTTCTTTTCTAAGGGGAGTACTACCAATTTGTTTCATTTCTAAGGGAGTACTGTCACTTTGTTTGATTTCTAAGGGGAGTACTGTCACTTAGTTTGGTTTCTAAGGGAGTACTGTCACTTTGTTTCTTTTCTAAGGGGGGTACTGCGACTTTGTTTCTTTTCTAAGAGGAGTACTGCCACTTTGTTTCATTTCTAAAGGGGTACTGTCACTTTGTTTCTTTTCTAAGGGGAGTACTACCAATTTGTTTCATTTCTAAGGGGAGTACTGTCCATTTGTTTCATTTATGAGGGGAGTACTGTCACTTAGTTTGATTTATAAGGGGAGTACTGTCACTTAGTTTGGTTTCTAAGGGGAGTACTGTCACTTAGTTTGGTTTCTAAGGGGAGTACTGTCACTTAGTTTGGTTTCTAAGGGGAGTACTGTCACTTTGTTTGATTTCTAAGGGGAGTACTGTCACTTTGTTTCTTTTCTAAGGTGAGTAGGGTCACTTAGTTTGGTTTCTAAGAGGAGTACTGTCACTTTGTTTGATTTCTAAGGGGAGTACTGTCACTTAGTTTGATTTCTAAGGGGAGTACTGTCACTTAGTTTGGTTTCTAAGGGGAGTACTGTCACTTAGTTTGGTTTCTAAGGGGAGTACTGTCACTTAGTTTGGTTTCTAAGGGGAGTACTGTCACTTTGTTTGGTTTCTAAGGGGAGTACTGTCACTTTGTTTCATTTCTAAGGGGAGTACTGTCACTTTGTTTCTTTTCTAAGGGGAGTACTACCAATTTGTTTCATTTCTAAGGGGAGTACTGTCCATTTGTTTCATTTATAAGGGGAGTACTGTCACTTAGTTTGATTTATAAGGGGAGTACTTTCACTTAGTTTGGTTTCTAAGGGGAGTACTGTCACTTAGTTTGGTTTCTAAGGGGAGTACTGTCACTTAGTTTGGTTTCTAAGGGGAGTACTGTCACTTTGTTTGATTTCTAAGGGGAGTACTGTCACTTTGTTTCTTTTCTAAGGTGAGTAGGGTCACTTAGTTTGGTTTCTAAGAGGAGTACTGTCACTTTGTTTGATTTCTAAGGGGAGTACTGTCACTTAGTTTGATTTCTAAGGGGAGTACTGTCACTTAGTTTGGTTTCTAAGGGGAGTACTGTCACTTAGTTTGGTTTCTAAGGGGAGTACTGTCACTTAGTTTGGTTTCTAAGGGGAGTACTGTCACTTTGTTTGATTTCTAAGGGGAGTACTGTCACTTTGTTTCTTTTCTAAGGGGAGTACTACCAATTTGTTTCATTTCTAAGGGGAGTACTGTCACTTTGTTTGATTTCTAAGGGGAGTACTGCCACTTTGTTTCTTTTCTAAGGTGAGTACGGTCACTTTTTTGGTTTCTAAGGGGAGTACTGTCACTTTGTTTCTTTTCTAAGGTGAGTACGGTCACTTAGTTTGGTTTTTAAGGGGAGTACTGTCACTTTGTTTCTTTTCTAAGGGGGGTACTGCCACTTTGTTTCTTTTCTAAGGGGAGTACTGCCACTTTGTTTGGTTTCTAAGGGGAGTACTGTCACTTAGTTTGGTTTCTAAGTGGAGTACTGCCACTTTGTTTCTTTTATAAGGTGAGTACTGTCACTTAGTTTGGTTTCTAAGGGGAGTACTGTCACTTAGTTTGGTTTCTAAGGGGAGTACTGTCACTTTGTTTGATTTCTAAGGGGAGTACTGTCACTTTGTTTCTTTTCTATGGTGAGTATGGTCACTTAGTTTGGTTTCTAAGGGGAGTACTGTCACTTTGTTTGATTTCTAAGGGGAGTACTGTCACTTTGTTTGATTTCTAAGGGGAGTAGGGTCACTTTGTTTCTTTTCTATGGTGAGTATGGTCACTTAGTTTGGTTTCTAAGGGGAGTACTGTCACTTTGTTTGATTTCTAAGGGGAGTACTGCCACTTTGTTTCATTTCTAAGGTGAGTACTGTCACTTAGTTTGGTTTCTAAGGGGAGTACTGTCACTTAGTTTGGTTTCTAAGGGGAGTACTGTCACTTTGTTTGATTTCTAAGGGGAGTACTGTCACTTTGTTTCTTTTCTATGGTGAGTATGGTCACTTAGTTTGGTTTCTAAGGGGAGTACTGTCACTTTGTTTGATTTCTAAGGGGAGTACTGTCACTTTGTTTGATTTCTAAGGGGAGTACTGTCACTTTGTTTCTTTTCTATGGTGAGTATGGTCACTTAGTTTGGTTTCTAAGGGGAGTACTGTCACTTTGTTTGATTTCTAAGGGGAGTACTGCCACTTTGTTTCATTTCTAAGGTGAGTACGGTCACTTTGTTTGGTTTCTAAGGGGAGTAAAGAGCATGACCAGTGGCAAGTGCATGGATCAGCGTTTTCTGTTGCACGATTATAGATTTAAATCATACTTTTTATGTTTTGTTACAATACAACTTATTTTATTTTTAATTGATTCAAGTCTTTCATGTGGGGGATATATTTTTATTTTGGGAGAAATATTTCCAATGTAAATTTTCACAGCCCATGATACTTAGATCTTCAAGCAATTTATCTGGTATTTCTGGCCCACCAACATTTGGGTTATCATTTCTCAAGCACTTTAAGATTAATAAGTAAAAACTCAAGCTTGCCTCAAAACAATATATAGTTTTTGTTATTTTATATTGACAGGTAATATAGTTTATCAACTGATATTTGACCATATATTAATTTGTGATATAAGTAGGAAGAGTTGTTATAATCCTAATCAATAATGGTAATATTGTAATTCTTAGGGCAAAACTGGCGATGTTTCTCAACAATAACATTTATCGAGTGTGTTTTAGTACCTGTTCAGCTTACACACATACATTGATCTCGCCAGTAAAAAGTAATGGGCAAGGCATAATTTTTAATAAATGTAGCTACATTTTCCTGTGTGAGTGTATAAAATACATACACGCTGTAAAACTAAGTTTATCAGGTCGGGATTCAAGCTCCGATCGTCTCAAGTCTAAAACACGAATATCATGTGAGACCATGTGACCGCTAATGCGCGTTATTATTGATTAATTAAAATTAAAAGTAACTTTTGAGGTATATTATTCAATAATATTACAACCGAACAACTGAAAGTGTAAAATGGTCAAACATCTTTTTTTCATGGTCTGAATTTATATTTACATATTTTTAATAATTCTGAACTTTTAGTGTAACTAGTATAATAATTTATAACTCAGATTTATTAAAGTGTTCTATGTTCAATTTCATTCTTACTGCATATTTTATTTTGTTTTATTATGTCCATATAATAATACAAACTTTATCATTTTAATTAATCTAGATAACCTTAAAAACCTTTAATTTTATTATATCACCAAATTATATGCACTTGTTTTAAAATTAACTTAGTTAATTTCAAACTTTTTTACATAACTTTGTCTTTCACACGCAATTTAATATTTGAGATTTTTAAATAGTATTTCTATTTGTATGTACTATTGTAAATAAAATCTATAATTTGCATAATATTCATTAACCTTTAATAATTTATCATTTTGACGTAAGCTCATTTTACAAAGTCAATTCCAATTTAACATTCTGTTTCCTTCCCTCTATAAGTAAGTTATATATCTCATTACTTCAATCACAATGAATATTATTATAATTACTTTACTTTACTATACACCCATTATTGTTTACAGCCGTCACATGCCTGATAATCTAACTTAAGAGTAGAACAGACACAACATACAGTCCCCTAACGTTAATTTTTCAGTGTGAATGTGTAAAACCACATTTCACCAACGATACATTTATTGGCCATGCCAGGAGTCGAGCCCTGGACACTTGGCTCAGTAGACAGACTAACTACCGACTGAACTACACAATGTATAATATCGTGTTCATTCCTTTCCAATTTGCGTAGATAAAATATGTAAAGCACGGAACGGTATTAAAGGGAGGGAATGTATCGCTTCAAGCGATGAATGTTTTTCAAATATTGATATTAAAAATCTCAAAAACCAAAACATGTAGGTGTTTGAAAGCTAAAGTTTAAGAAAAATAATATTTATATTCATTAGGCCTAATACACTAAAATAATAATAATAATAATAATAATAATAATAATAATATTTAACACCGTGTCTTACTAACCGTTCGGGTTATACGCTTTAAGTACTAATTACGCTAATTGATTGGGAATTGGGAAGGTTGAATTTAGAGGAAGTGAACCCAAATTTTCGTGGAGGGAGAGTGGAAAACCATTTAGGAAAAACCACCCACAGTTCACCCGACCAAGATACCAACCTCGATCTTCCCGTCCTCAGCGGTCGAGCTTAACATGACAAGCGCGTTAGCCAACTACGCAATACACTAAAAGAATATCGATAATACTATTATATCGTAACAAGCGTTAAATGTAAACGACCTTCATTATTTTTTGTATTAACACTAGAAACTATTCTATATTTGATTAAAACCTCGTAACAGAAACCTATAAACCGTCTGGTAGTGATAAGTTCCGAGTTTCCAGTGGAAATAACCGGGGGGAGAACTGCGAGTGATGAGAAAGCGTAAAATAGGGCGTCGTGGAGTGAAAATATGGTTAGCACTTAAACTTTCTCAGCCGCGCTCAGATCTTGTAAAAAGGGAAATTAGATAAATATTGGAGGAGAGAGGCCAAGGGACAGATATGGGGGTGTTGGAGAGAAGTGACGTGAGATAGGACCGAGTAAGACGCGGGCAATGAAATAGGACGCTAAGAAGTAATAGGAAAAAATGAGCAGGATCTAGAAATATTAAGGCCACTTTTACAGTATATTATAGGTAACGTCATTTTTATGTTTAAGGGTTTTGTATGGTAAAAATATTCACGAAAACTAATACAACTAGATGGAATACATTTCTGTACAAAGTATTAGCTATTATTGAAATTTAATATTTTTGGAGAAATAACTTAACTAAACATGATTTCCCGACATTGGAAAAAAAAACTCTAGTAAAAACAAAAGTGGCCAATGATATGAGCAAAATAACATTTTTAAACTCTGACAATTTTCTGAAAACTTTTATAATTCTAGATCAGTAATTAATACTATGGATAGGGGCTCAAAACGACCGTTTATTGGTTCGTTATTAGAAATTATGGGACGATTAGAGTGTTTTTTTCGTCACGAGTTGATACATTAGCTGGCAATGAAAATAACTGGGTTATTTTTCTCTTTAATATTTTGGCTATTCTTTTTTTTATTATTATTATTCAAGTTTCTCGAACTCAACTTTGAATAGTTGCAGTATACCTACATTTTATTGTTTTAAGTGTAAATTAATGTATTTAATTAGTGAACTGTGTTGACGGCCACTCTCGTGTTAAATGTTTGTTGAATTAGGGTGTTCAATGTAAGAGTTAAAAATTAGTGAATTAATATAATAGAGATATACTGCTTCAATAATTTAGATAATAGAAATTTAATTCACAAAAACGAGATGGTAACCATTGGAGCTAGCGAGAGACAATAAACTAAGAAGAACTAACATCAATACATATAAGGGCTCTCACACACAATACGATCACGCAACTACAGCAGGGACATATTAGAGTAACAGATATATCTCCGCAGCACCGTTTACTTTCTTTAGTTAAGTTCTTGTGGTTAGATACAAACTAGAGGAGGGGGGAGGGGGTGATTATATACACCCCTTTCTCTTTACGCATATGCGGGTATGTTTCCTTTAAATTCACCATTACTATCACATATAAGTACTAAGAAGCATTAAAAGAAAAAAATCATCAAAACAGGGGTTGGTCAGCCAAAAACAATGGTATTTAAATTATGAGATAAACATAGTACTAAAAAATTATCATATACAACATTTATATGCATATATAAACTTTAAGTAAGATATCCCACAGTAAAAACCTCGAGTTCCAAGAAAAAGTTAGTCAGAGAAATTAGAAGTAGTTAAAAAAAATTAAAGTGTTGATTATACAAAACATTTATAATAACCAAAATTATTTTTTATAAAATTAAGGAATCCAAAAGAAATGAATGAAAGACACAGTCATACTTAATAATAATTATTAATCTATATTGGTCGACTATAAAAACTATTTTATTTAGGTGTCCATCTCACCCAAAGGATAACAACTTAATAAGATAGATGGTAGAGCGTTGCATGGTGGCACGGTTTACTGTATTTTACTTTAGAAATAGTTAAAAGTGAGATTATTTTAACAATAAAAATAATAAGATTCTAATAAGATTCAATCGTACATATTTTCTAATATCGTAGTAAATCATTGCTTGGACCAAAATTTAACAAATAGGTCCTTAGTAAACTAAAATTAGTAATTATATGCTTGATAAAAAACACATATCGTCATGTTATACACAATAGCACACTTCAAATACACTTCCAAACAGAATTGATTAAATTATTTTTAACAAATTTTGAACTTAATCTTAAATGTTAGTTTTGAAATATTAAAAATAAATATAAAATCTTTAAGTAAACTATAATTTTTTTAAAACATGTATGCCTAAAATTATTTGTCACGTAAAATAGTACTCAGATACATAGGGTACACTTTAAACAAAGTGTTGAATATATTTTCAAAAATATTAGATTTTCAAAAATAATCCCATCTATTAACTAAGCTTTAACGAGTTTTTACCTGAAAGTTATTTTTATTTTGGTGGTCTAACACGTCCTAGATATCATCTTAAAAACATTGTTAAAGCCATTTCTGAAAGATTTGTGATTAAAAAATGTTTAGTTAATCAATGAACCGCTTCTGATCTGTGGCCAGGAAACAGACGGAGTGATAGAACAGACCTAATTGTAATATCCTGATTTTCTCTTGATACTAGAGTGTAACAATAGCATACAATAATACGACAAGATGGAAAAATATGTTTTGAATAAAAAGTCTATTAAACTGATTCCAATTTCACTTTCGACAGGTTATTTCGATACGTTTTATGGGTAAATAGTAATCGTGTATATGATTTCTGGTTGATCATCCATGAGATGGACTCAATCATATATTTTAAAACTAATTTATCAAAATATATTATTTTATAATGGAAACATTGTCAAATAAATAAATAAAATAAAAACCATTAATAGTCGCTTTGGTGGGTTAGACGTTTTCTCGCAATAGACTAGACTGCCAGAGACGGGGAGATCGGGGTTCGATCTGGTTCAGGTATACTGACGGTTTTTTCCTATTTGGTTTTCAAATATTCTCTGACACAAATGAGGCTACACTTCCTCAAAATTAAATCTCCCGAGTCCTTAACACATTCGTGTTATTAATATATAAGCGTAGAATCCTAACTGGTATAAGGATGCGATGCTAACATAAATGAGTTTCACTACAATGGGCGGTAGGTCTACTATAAACTGAAATAACACGAGAAATAAGTAAAACATTAAAAAGGAGAAAGCATTTCCTTTGGTAAAGAAAATATTATAAAATACATCCATGTTGAAAAAAGTGTCGTACAAAAACAAGCTTTCTGTGGAAAAATAAAACATAGAAGTGTTACATGAGGATATAAAAGACCAAGAGATGTTAGATCGTAAAGTGGACAAGGATGTCTTCAAGGCACTGAGGAGTGGGGGAAAACTTTGTCAACATCACCTCGGATGTTTCATATTACTGCACTAGTAGAACAGAGGGACTTATCTTCTGACTTAATATAGAAACTGAAAGAGTTGTTTTAGTGGTTTGTGGTCCTAACTTAAGCCGGACAGGTCAGTAATTTGTTTGAGTTGAACGTAAGACGTAATTGTAAGTTTTACATCTAAGTACATGAAATGTTTTTATTCCCCCTCTGTAAACAAGTAAACATCAATTAACTAATTCTTAAATACACTGATTAAGTCTTAACCCACATTGGTTGCTACACGGAATAATGACTCTCTCATTTGTTATGGACGATGGCAGGATAAGTCAAAGGTACTTGGTTCGATTTCCACGTATAGGATTCATTTTACAATTTATTCGAATATAAATCAGCTATGGATGATTTTATTTATCTTAATCATTCATCCTCCTAGCTTCGCCTTTAATATATCATTAATTGTATAGTGTTAATTTATTCAATAACTTTTAATGGTTTTCATGTTACAGAGTTAAATAGTTTAAAAGAGTTCTGAAGGAATTTTCTTAAACAGTTTTCTTCTCTTATTTCACCAAAATTTGGGTACATTTATTGTAAATATTAAATTTATTTTCCTTAGTCGACGAGTGTAAATAAACGGGCATTCCAGGTGGGTAATAAAACGCCGTGCTTATTGAAAATTGCTATATTGTGTTAAGCAAGCTAATAGAAATGAATTGATTTTAAAGCAAGAGAATGTTACAAATAATTTTTTCTAGCAAATTTGTTTAAATTAAATAAATATATTTACTAATGCAATTTCTAGCTTTTTTGGGTAATAATACTAAGGAATCTGTTGCAAGAAATGGATACATTTTATTAAAGGCTTATAAGGAAATAGGTTTGTAAGTAAAACCTGTAAAGACCAAGTATATGATCAAACACATCACTCAGATGGGGGACGATCATTTAGAGATTACAGCGAACAATATATAATTATATGGTTAGTGAGTTAAATTTTCTATGTACAATTTTAACTAGCAATAATGATAATAGAGTGGAAATTAGGGAATGCATATGGTCGGAAAATGCATGATAATACTCGCTCAGAAAGTTTTTGACATCTCACATTCTGTCAAAGAAGGTAAGGTTTAGAATATAAAAACTAATATTATCACTGGTTACTATATATGGGTGTGAAAAATGGTTTTTACCTTACACGAAGAAAAAACATAGGCTAGTTGAAAACAAGGTGCTTGGAAAGATATTTGTTCCAAAAAGGAATAAGACAATGGTGTTGTGGATAAGGTTAATAATGTTGGGTTAAATACCCTGTACACATCACTTGTTAAAATAGTCAAATAATGCAGATTATGGTAGGCAGGGTAAGAAGTACTAATGGAAATATCTGGAACCGTGTTCACTGTTCATGGTACTGAATGGCAAGCTCAATGGAAAGAGACCATTGAGAAGACTGCAGGAGTGAAGAACATTAGAATACTGAGGTGGATGGATAGACAGATAGGATAGGAACTGTATGAGTGGATTGATAAATAGCTCAAGATGGATAGCTGAAATGAGTGACTGGAAATAATCAATTAATAGGTGTAATGAGTGAGGATAAACTAGCTCAGATGATAGGATGTAATGAGTGGACTGGATAAACTAGTCAGGATGGATAGGATGTAATGGAGACTGATAGAACTAGCTCAGGATAGGATGATTAATGAGAGGTATAGAACTAGCTCGAATATATATTATATATAGGCCTATATGTTGTAATGAAGTGGAATGGATAGAACTAGCTCAAGATAAGGATTAGTTGTAATGAGGGAAAGTGTTTTAAAACTAGCTCAAGATAGGGATAGGGTGTAATGAGTTGGACTGGATAAAACTAACTCAAGATAGGAATAGGGTGTAATGAGTTCAAAATTGTTAATAATCTAAAAACCATTTATGGAAAACGGCTAGGGGAGGCGGATAAATACTAAGTCAACTAAAATATATTTAATCAATAGCAAGATTCAATCGGAATCGTAAAAAAAGTAATTATGAATTATAAATATTTACTCGTTTTTAATCAACACAATGTGATTTGTCTGTAGGAATAAAATATATAGCAATAAAATATATTGGAAAAATAAAACTACCATAAACATTAACTGTTTTACATAAGTTGAATGAATGTAAGTTTTATAAATCTCTTTCAAATGTAATTTTAATTTTGTGAATAGACTCTTGCCTCTCCGTAGATATTCTTACTCTTCCACATTATTTGAATGTTCTCTAATCCGAACAAGCTTAGATCCCAATTAGTACGGATTATCGTGTTCCGACAAAGCAATCAAAGACCACAAGAATATCAGGAGTAGCTTAGTAAAAATATCATAGGAGCATTAGTCTAAATGTCTCCAATTCAAATTATGTATCAAATTATTAATTTTTTAAACATATTCTTAAGTAAATTTGGCTAGTTTTGCAACACAATAAACTAATATTATTAAAACAAATATTTATAATGTATAAACCTTTATAATTACAACTTGTAGTACTCTGTAGTAAAAATAAGCAATTTGACGATATATTCTCTTAGATATAAATAGACGACAAGCTCAAACAACCCTTCCAGCTTTGATTACTTTAAGTAGATCACGAAGTGAGACTCTGAATGGCCAATAGCTTGCTATATTATAATTTGATGAAAGAGACAACAATTTAAAATAAAATATCAACTATTTATAAAAATAATGTAAAATAGATTTGCATATGAGAAAAACACTATAGTTAAGATTAAATTTTGAAAATATATAATTATGTATTTTCAAAATCTTTCAAAATACTACCAATAGAAAATAAAACCTAAAAGTAGAACTATTTTTGTAAAAACATAAAAAAACAAAAAACAAATTATTAATATTAAGGGTAAGGTTGGTATTGCTCTTATCCAACTGTTTCACAGCGCGATTGTCAGCAGCAACTTACAACAGCTTACTCCCACCCCACCCACCGGCCCTTGTTTTGCTAACCGAGTACTGTACTAGATCCGGTAAGGTCGCTAGCTCCACGGCTATTTCCATACAAATGGGGGGAATATTCAAGATCTACTTTATTGGCTTAAGTTAAAGAAAAAACTCCAGGTGGAAAATGTTATTTTTCTTTCCTTTTTTTTTTTTTTGTAGTGGTAGGGTAGGAGTTTTCTCTTTTGGAATTGGATCGTATATTCTCCAAAACTGTTTTTTTTAGCCAAGGCAAGTTACAATTTCATTTCCACGTTTTAGAAGTCAACCAAGGAAAGATGGCGTAACGTTTGATTAAATTGCTTAATCTTCCTTTTTGAATATTTTAGGAAAAGTTTTATTTAAATACCTATAATAAATGAGTATTTTATTTCTATCCTTATTAGCGTTTATCTCTATTTTTATAAATATTGTATATAAATAGTATGCTATTTATTATATGCTATAATATATGTTATAGTATTCATATGCATTTATATAAATATATATGTATTATACATATACAGTAATAATAATAAATATTATTATTTAGCTCCGCGTCTTACTACACGTTCGGGTTATACGCTTTAAGTACTAATTACGCTAATGAATTAGGAATTGGGAAGGTTTAATTAGAGGAAATGAACCCGCATTTGCGTGGGGGAGAGTGGAAAACCATTTAGGAAAACCACCCCCAGTTCACCCGACCAAAATTCGAACCTAGATCTCCCCGTCCTCAGCAGTCGAGCTCAACACGACAAGCGCGTTAGCTGACTACGCCTCCGAGGCGGGTTATATACAGTATATAAATGTATATACAATATATGTATTTAACATATATAATATATAAATATATATACATTTATGGATACTACATATATATAATATATATTATATTTATATACATACACTATACATATGCTATATATACATAGTATAATGTGTATCTATACATTAATATTAGTATGTATATGTGTATATACATACTATATACTTAGTCGTTATCGGGGAGGGGGACCTTCCCAAAATAGCATAATTTGGGCTAAATAATTTTCCCCATAACATAAAAATCTAAACAAGGCGTTCACTGAGGCTCTGTCCTGAAGTCTGACGTCCAGTTTTCCGCACTTAAGAAGGTCCTTGGTTCGATACCAGCCTTTATATATAATATATATATATGTATATATATGTTTTGTAAATATTACTATAAGAATATATATTCGAGTGTTTTGGTAAACATCGTTCATTCTTGAATTGAAATAGTTTTTAAATCGTGTGTACGTTGAACATCCTAGAATAATAACACCAACCAATATAAGTGATACCAGTATCTAATTTATTAAATAATATATTCAAACCAATCTAAAAAGATATTATGATTGTATGATACTTATATTATATTTGTTTCAAGTATTTTTCTGAATGAAAACTAAGTATAAATAATTGTCCTATCATAAAATGTTAATATAAAATAACTACATCGTAAGCTCTTAGAATAGGCTACTTTACTGACACATTATTATGCTTCTCACTTGTTTAATTATATTTTGTTGATTTAATTTATATTCTAAAATAAAAAAGTTTAGCATAGATTAAGCATTTAAAACCAAATTTGGTCAAATTATTATAAAGTGTATTTTTTCTAAAAATAATATGCTTCCAGGCCTTAAGAAACTTTAAAGTTTGTACACATACCATTATTAATTTATATAACAATATACATAATTGATTTTAATTTAATAGTAGCATGCCATTTTATTAGTATATAGCATTACTTGCAGATTACGGTGAAGTCTGGCTTCAAATCCCGGTCAATTAATGTGTATTGAAGGTTCTTTTTTCCAAACGGGTTCCTACAATCCTTTCACGTACTTGTGGTTATATTATATCTGCGTTAGGGGTCGCAAAGATCATTGACTATTGCAGCTATTTCAAATCTCTAATTGTTTAGTGAGCTACACAAATTAAATATATCCATGTCACATGTTGCCACTTATTAAAAACTGTACAGAGGTATTGCCATCACACATGTGTACAAACTTGCGGGGGCATGGCTTGGATTTTTAGTAATTGTAACCTAAAAATTCTAATGTATCTTTCGTACAATGTTGACATTATTTTTTGATAGAAATAACAATGATTTTTTTAAAGCAAATTATTGCTATTTCATAGAAAATTAAATGATATGTAACTTACAGAGCGTAATTTATTCACTTTCGGTCAAAATTAAAAAAAAAAAATGTTGAGTAGCTTTCCCCCACCAAGAGAAAGCACTTATCAAGATGTACACTCCATTCGCACTGAAAGGTGACGTGTTACTTTTAAGGATTACATTATGGCCCTATTTTATATGCTGCTCCAAAGTATATCCCATCAAAAATAAGCTTAATACACTTAAGGTTTAATATAGTGTACATCTATGAGCCTGGCTCTGCATTTATTTATCACCATTCATATTTGAAAATAATGACTAACACAGGTAGTTAGAGAATAAAAGGGTCTTCACTATGAGTTAAACACTAACATCAACTGATATTCTTCTTTGAGATAATATACCAAGTTTATCCTAAACTTAACCCGCCTCAGTGGCGTAGTTGGCTGACGCGCTTGTCGTGTTGAGCTCGACTGCTGAGGACGGGAGATCGAGGTTCGAATCTCGGTCGGGTGAACTGGGGGTGATTTTGTCCTAAATGGTTTTCCATTCTCCCTCCACGCAAATGTGGGTTCACTTCCTCTAATTCAAACTTCCTAATTCCTAATCCATTAGCGTAATTAGTACTTAAAGCGTATAACCCGAACGGGTAGTAATACGCGGTGCTAAATATTATTATCCGAAACTTAAAACAAAAGTCTTCAATGATAAGCTAATTTGCTCAGATAGCAGCTATATTTCTGATAAAAAGTAATCTTCGTGAAAGTATAACATGAAAGAACTTGTTTTTATTTACATTATTTTTATTATGTGTTCTGTCTTACGTCAGGTTAATTCCTTCTGTTAGTGAACTTGGACAGCCAATGTGCCCTGTCCACTCTCTCTTCCTTCAACTCTCAGAATTTCCTTCTTTCCTTCAAGTCATCCAATGTTTGAATCCTCTTTCTTCCTAAGCTCTTCTTTCTCTCAACATTTCCTTTCGTATCATCGTGAAGA
The DNA here is from genome assembly GCA_039000515.1 of Timema cristinae. Classification (NCBI taxonomy): domain Eukaryota; kingdom Metazoa; phylum Arthropoda; class Insecta; order Phasmatodea; family Timematidae; genus Timema; species Timema cristinae. The sequence continues at coordinate 13,250,935 of JBCFYV010000935.1, forward strand.
AGATAGTTCCTCCTAGGTATGTGTCTGATCCGGATAGTTTTGTATTGAAAATCACATCCAAAATGGTTTTATTCTCACACACTCTTCTTAAGACTTCTTTAAATGTCTCCCTGTCTTTCCTTCTGATCTTCTAGAGTATTTTCGAACAACACAACTCAAATCTCTTTAAGTATCTCTTTTACATCTTTCTGAGAGTCTTAGTTTCTTCCCTACTGCGTGATGCTCCAAAATAAGGATTTCATAAGTTTCTTCTCAGTTCCGAACTTAACTTGCTGCTCAGAAGTAACCTCTTCTTGATTACATTTTCCTCGGACATGGCAATAGTCCTAAGTTCCTGGATGTGGTAGGCATCAATTTTCAGCAGACTTCACAGGTAATTGAACTAATCTATGTTTTTAAACTCCTGGTTTACATTTATAATTTTAAGTGGCTTTATTTTTTGAAATCCCAATCAATTTGGGTCTTAACGCCATATTTTCTTCCTTTATCCACCAGCTGGTCAATAATTTATCGTATCTCTTTTTCATTTTTGGCCAGTAGTGCTGAATTATCTGCGTATTTTACTGTTTTTATGACTTTACTATATTCTGAAGTTGCCACTTCTCTCCATGGTTTTCCTGACAATCTACTTCCCATAAAAATTGAACAGACTGGGGTAACAAACATCATCCCTGCCGCAATCTTTTTTCCTATCTCTACGCTGTTGTGTTGGTCTCTTCATAATTCAGCATCACCTTCGCTCACTGTCCTAGGTACAGGTTGCAATCAGACTACTATCCCTCTAGTTTATGCCGTTTTTCTTGAGAGTTTCCTTCAGTTTGTTTCCATTTCATTCTATCGAATGCATTTTGAAAGTCAATGAAACCATTGTAGACTTCTTCCCTGATATCCAGCACTATTTATGAAACTATTCTCAGCCTACCGATTTCATATCTGGTTCCTTTTCCCTTTATGAATCCAAATTGGTCTTATTCTATCACACTTTATATTTTCTGTCCCAGTCGCCTGTTTAGTATTTTTGTTTCGAATTTCCTCAAATGAGAAATGAGGTTGATAGTCCTGTGGTCACTTTATTTCTTTGTTTGTTTCTTTTGCTTTAGGGCCACCATGTTTACATCTATAAAATCATTTGGTCATTCTCTTGTTTTGTAGCTCTTATTATTATAAAATAAAAGGGATTGATACGAACTATACAAGAAAATAAAAGTTTTTTAAATTTTTAAACATTTTATAAAACCCTGAAAGTTATTTAAACTTTTTTTTTTCAGAGAAGGCTCAGAAAAATCTAGAGATAAATTTGTTCTTCCCTTAAAAGTGTGGTGCTTCTAGTACCATTTTAAATGTCTAGCTCAATGCCTTATGTTAATTTAAAAATGCAAAGGAACATATACACCTAATAATTTTATTCGAATTTGGAGCACCTTTACAGGTAATATGTAGCATATTGGTTATGACCTAATTTACCCAGAGAAATTTGTAATAGTTTATACTTACTTAAATAACCTAAACTCCCATAACCTATCATAATTTTACATAACTTTTCTCTAATTATTCTACCTTCCTGAAACTAACCGGAAATTATTATTAATTAATTTAATTTATTATAACTTATTTAGCCTTACTTATAACTTAATTTATGTTAACCCATAAACAAAAGAAAAATGACCATAATTATTCACTTTTGATGATAGAATTCGTTTCGTGAGTCCATTAAATACGTTTGTTTTTATTTTATATTTCAAAATAAACACATAAAAATATTTATCTATGTTTTCAATCAAATTTTAGATTTTAGCTGTATTTTTTTAGTAAAAGACTGCGCATATTTGACTTTTTCACTCGCTTTTTAAAACCATTAAAATGTTTTTTTCCCCCTTTCCGGAAGTAGAAGGGTATGAAAGTCGTAGGGGAAAATATAAATTAAATCTATGTTGAAGCCATGGGAATATAGTATATCCAATATCACAGAAATGTACACCATTTTGATGAAATTTTTATGTGTGAGTTTTTTTTTATTGGGCATATTATATATTTAAAAAAATATATTAACGGCCTTAATTAATTCTAACTATGAGATCTTTTTTAAAGAAATCTAAAGAAAAAATTTAGTTTCACATCAAACATAAACAATAAAGATATTTTAGTACCACTAAACAATGATTATTGATATGTTTAAAAATAGATAACATTTATTTTTATTATAAATATCACATATCGGACAGATTTTAAATACATAATAGGTTGAAACAAGGAGATGCACTTTCCTCATTGCATTTTAATTTAGACTTATTGTATGCTATTAGGGTAATGCAAGAGACTGGGAAAGGGTTGACATTAAACGGTACATTGGAGCTATTAAGATATATAGATGATTTAGTTTGGTTAGGTAATAGTAAGGAGTATGTTCCAAAGAATTCAGATAAGTTATTATAATCTAGTAAGTAGGTCTAGAAATAAACCTTAAAAAGCTTAATATGTGATCACACAGAGAATACAGATTGGAGACGATACTTTAAATATGACTTCAGCCAACATATCATTTGAAAGGGTTAATAAGTTTAATATTTAGGAATAATCAATAACTATACTAGATTGGAAATGAAGAAAAGAATACAATCAGGAAATGTATACTAAAATCAGTAAATGTTTGACCATTTTCATGCTTTCAGGAAATGTAAAACACAGAATATACAAAAAAAATCATTTTACCGTTGTTCTCTATGGTTGTTCTTGCCTTACATGACTAAAACAATTTTAGGTATTCAAAACAGGGTGTTTAGGAAGATATTTGTTCCAAAAAAGTATGTGGCCATTGGGTACTGGAGGAGGTTACATTATTGTGAGCTACATACCCTGTGCTCATCACAATACATTGTTAGTATATTTAAATTTATATATTAATGGTGGGCAGGACATCCAGTGCGAGTGAAGAATCTAAAGCCTTGTTAAAAGTGTTAACTGGCTAACCCAGTGGGAAGAGACCGTTAGGAAAACCTAAACGTACATGGGAGGATAGCATTAGCATGTACCTGAGAGATATAGAGTGTATGAGGTGGACTGGATAAAACTAGCTATAGATAACTATCGGGTGTAATGTGGGAAACTGGATAGAACTAACTCAAAATAGGGATAGGTCTTGTTCTTTAGTAAGTGCGGCAATAACTAATGAACTTTTGAGTTCCTAGTGTCGGAGAGTATTATTTTAAACATTGAATTTACAACGATTACCTGTCAGCATAACCGTTTTAATTTTGTGTCAATCTTGTTACACTTATGTATAAACGTTATACTTACATAATAGCCACAATCACTTGTTGCTTGCATGGTCTAAGACTTTACTCTCGCAATAGATTGGAATGCAGATGGCGAGGATATTTGTCCTCAAAGTTCAGTTGGTTGTATTGAGGGTGTTTGAAAATAAAAGTGGTTCACTCTCCTTCCACGCAAATTATGTTACAATTTGTTTAAATGTAACCCTTTTTACCTAACTAACTATAGTAATTATTACATAAACGGATTGCTAGATCTGTGCTAGAAAACACATGGATGATCTAATCAAATAAAATTTAATGCATTTTATATATAATATATACTATATAACATATTTTGCCGGACTAGTAGGAACTAGCCCACACACTCAATTATCTCAATATCCAATAAATAAAATATCGAGTCTGCAAGAACAGTGGATGATATTTGACTTGCCAATGCCAGACCGATGAGGTCCAAGTACTTGGCGTAGCTCTACTGTGTTGTAATCTGTGAGTCTGATTTGACAGGGTAGCAATCTGTCGCTTAACGACATTGCTATGTTTATTTCTGTTAGATAGTTGTTAATATTTAATTTCTCTTAATGTCTGGTTATACCTGTAGCTTAACTGCGGGTCATTTGTTTCCCTCTGAATGAAACCTATTTATCATGGCTGCATACGCCTTGTTGATCTGGCTTGACCTGATTTTTTTTTCAAGTCGCCTCAACAGCTGGCTAGTGTGATTAGGATGAACAGTTTGCTGTATTAGGTGTAAACACAGCTTACTAGCTATAGGACAACCTATACATCTAAGTGAGGCATTAGGTAATTGTCGCCTAACGACTCCTTGTAGTTCATTATTTGTGTGCTCAGCCTAGCAGCTCCAAAGATGTCTTTTGGCAACTGAAAAACACTCGGTCTACCTTTTTAACTAGGGGAAGCGACAGCACCAAGAAACCAGGAGCCATCTATTAGGTGTTTATGGGCTAATTAGGCTTTTGCCCGAGTCAATTACCTAGTGTTCTTCTTGTTTATGAACACTCCCAATTTAACTTGTTTGCCAGAATAGTTCAAGAAAGGCCTCTCAAGGCACTTTTAAATGTTAGTATTTAAAACCACTTAGATGGGTTCCTTAAGATACTACTAATGAAAGAGGCAGCGTTATAGTGTATACCTTTCTATCAAATTTTGTTAGGGGGCATTTCCATGGAGTTATTGTTTTGTAAAAGATCTACTAATTGGGGCTTATTTATCCCTAATGTATGGGATATTGTTAGTTGCTCCTACCCATGGCCTTGACGTTATCGCAGTTTATTGACAGATTAGAAAAAATATAAAGGTAGTTGCCTAGTATCCGTGCAGGTATATATTGGAGAAATAGAGCTATATGAGTTTACATTAGAATTAATTGGATGGTGTACAGACTTATTCTATCTATGTAGTAACGAGTTTGTTTATTATGAGCATTTAGATTAATAACTTTAAAGTGAACTTATTCCAGTGCAGGAGCTGCCTGATTAAAACCTATTATAGATGCCTAGCTCCTCTTTTTGTGGGAATTCTCTACTTAATGTTGACAGTATGATTAGTTAATTATATTCTTTCTAATATCACTCCATAAAACTCCATTAATATAGGCATTAAGCCAGTGAATCAGACAGCCTGTTGTTTCAATGTTAGGTAGCTCTCAAATAATTAGTATTAATTAAACAGGGATATTTATGATGAGCATAGTTATTAGTTCATTATAGCTTGCTTTCTCAACTACATGCTTAATGTTTTTGTATAATGTTGTATTCTCAGATAATTCAACACGGCACTCATCAAAGAGTAACTTCAATTGCATGCTTCATATTAAAAGTCCAATAAAGTATTGTATGCCTGGTTTTCTCAATCATAACACTCCTTTTAGTGTAGGTGTGTGTCAATATTATTTATATACTAGCTTTTGACCATGGCTTCGCTCGGTTAATGTTTATTTTGTCAATAAATTCAGGTTTTCGGTCGACACAGGAAGTATGAAAATAAAATCGATGAACTTATTCAGGTTGTTGGTCAATACAGGTAGAGATAAAGAAACATACAAACTACACAATATAAATAAAGATTAAGTGTAGGAATAGAAAAGAAGTAGTGGAGTATGTGTCAATAAATAAATTTTATCTACAGTTAATTGACATCCCTTATCTACTCCGCCTGTTCTTGGCCGTTGCAATCATGGGAACAGAATATATCAATATTTTAGGACGCTCCTATATCCTATGTTGAATATCCTTCCATTTGGCGCAAATACATACAAATTCTGGGCATTGGACACACGTGAACATGCTACATATAGCTGGCCATGGGTAAAACATGGGTTTTCCAAATGAAACCCTGCTACCTGCAATGTTTGCCCTTGCGCTTTGTTAATTGTAATAGCAAAACTAAGTTTGATTGGAAACTGGAGTCTTTTGAATTGAAATGGTAGGTCAGTGGGGATTATTTGGATTCGTGGTATGATTACACTTTCCCCTTTTCCCACACCTGTTAAAATGGTAGTGCATATTATATTTTGCCCTAATTGTGTAATCCGAAGCCTCGTCTCATTACATAATCGGGGTGCACCTAAATTTCGAATAAGCATAACTGGTACACCTAATTTCAATTGTAGTTTATGTGAGGGTACACCCGATAGCTCCAGAGAATATAAAAACCAAGAGGGATTTGAAGTGCTCTGTTCTGTGTCCATGATTGTATCTATTGACAAATACTCCTTTATTTCTCCCTGTACCTCTTTCAAAATGTCAGTGTTGATTTTGTTAACGATTTCATTTTTTGGTGCAAAAACTGCTCTTGTACATCACACACACATCAATTTCCACCAAATTACAGAACTCTTATGTAAGTAAAATACAACCTTCAGCATTCGTGTCCAAACGTCCATCGCCAATTTTCAATAGTGTCTCTGCGTAATGTCCTGAATCTACGTCATTATAAAGGTGGACTCTCATATTCGTTGATAGGCTGAATTTTTTAATTTTTGCCCACAATCTTGATGACTTGAGACAGGCTTTGATTTCATCTGCATGTGTGCCCCTCTGGATCACTGGTAGAGTTTGTCGGAAGTCACTAGCCAGTAAAACTACCATTCCTCCCATAATATCTGTCTCGCAAGTCCTGAAGAGTTTGGTTTAACGCCTCTATAGCTTTTTTGTGGGACATCGTACTTTCGTCCCACACTAAAAGTTTACTGAAATTGCAAATGGGTGACTCTTCCTGTGCAAATGCAAGATTTAATGGCAATTTTAGAATGGAATGTGCAGTACACCCACCATTCAGTAGTGTAGCTGCTAAACCGGAGGAAGCCACGGCAACAGCAATTTTCTGGTCTTTTCTTATGAATGCCAATAATATGTTTAGCAAAAGCGTTTTCCTGGTTCCTCCAGGGGCATCGAGAAAGAGGAGTGCACCATTCCCTGACTCTACTTGACGTAACACCTGTTGAAATACGTGACTTTGTTCTGGAAGCAACCGAGGAACTAATTCGGTTACTTTCTGTTTCGATGCTGTGAAATCATAGTGTAATTTCCGAGTAATTTAATTGTTTAAGTCATTTTCATCTTATCTTCGAGGCTTTACAATTCCAAAATCTTTAAGATTCTTCCTCATAATTGTCATAACCTTGTTTTCAATTTTCGTCAGCGCTTCGTAGTAGTCATATCTGCATGTACTTGCTGTAGCTGCCGCAAAATATCTTCCACCATATACTCTTTGTACTTATCCTACAGCATTTGAGGATTGGAAAGACCGCAAGATGATATGAGGGTTGCGTAAAGTTCCCAGATTTTGTCTGGTGATCGGCACCTCACGGCTTCCTCCATAGTTTCGTCCCAGTGGTTATCATTCTCTAACAAACGTAGAGCTTCACATGTTTGTCTATATGTTCCGCATTCCTAACCGTTGACAATTTTAAGGTCTCTATAGCTATTTAGACCTTGAAAATGATGCAGTAACATGTGCAGACAAAAGCAATCAAAGTTCGTTACATGGATGGTGTACCCAGGAACAAGAGTGTCTGAAGATTTAACCACGGGCAAATCTTCAACAGGCGTATCTTGAATGTGGCGTTTCCACTCCTTTTTTGAGATGTTCCTTGTATAATAACGGAGACTTGGGAATACAATAATGTTTTAGCGAAAGTATCTGTCTGACAAAGCTGGAAAAAGGCAGTTAATGTGGTTTTAGGAGGTGATGAAATCCTTTCCTGAAAATTACTCTCATTAAAGAAAACACGCTGTCCATTTTCTAAGTGTACGGCAAGATGTGTAACAGTCGGATGTCTTTCATGTAAGGGTAGACCAAGGAGCCGCCACGCTTCCTCATTATCACTGACATATCGCCCTGCTTGATAGGTTTGTACTTCATTAAGAATTTCACTACACCTTCATTACTCAGATTGAAGATCGCCTGATCACTCCCTTTATTAATGTAGTTGCTAATATATTTAATATCACGGACAGAGTTGCAGGCTTGTACATTAATGTGGGCATTAAATATTTTACATAGAATGGTTGAATACGGCACAACCCAGCTATTATCAAAAGTTTGGACCACCCCACTGCGAGTCTGATTCATAACACTTCTACCACCATCTTTGGGTGCTCTTCTTCTGTATAAGGGTAACCCTTATCATTGTGCACGGTTTCCTTTAGCAGCTCTCGGGGGAATTTTTTTGTACATTTTCCATTTTTCATGCAAGGCGATGCTGGAATGCGTGCCCCACAGGGACCATGAACCATGTTTCTGACAACGGTATCGTGTAAATCCTTATCTTGCTCTGGATCCGGAATCTCGGCGCTTATTATGTTAACTATTTGGTTGGGACGCAGCTTTTCTTGCAACCAAATAAGAATGTGCACATGTGGCAGTCCTTGTTTCGTCCATTCAATGGAATACATGTGGCACTGGACGTTTCCAAATACTTTTCCCTTTGTAATAACATTCATTAGTTTTTGGACCTTTAAACGAAACACGCGGGAAATTAAGCCATGCCGGTCAGTCTTCTGATATTTCCTTCCATGAGGGAATGCAGGGAAAGTAACGAATAGGTCAGGCCTGCCATAAATGCGCACATAGGCGAAAGCGTCTTGTGTGTATTCATGCAGATAGCGGGGGCTGTTCACAAAAGTAGAGAGAAAAATAACCATTCTGCCTAAATTGTTGGGGATTATATTACCATCCGTGCAGGTGAATGTAATTTTCAGCTCGCAGTTTTTCTGGTTTAAAGAGATGTAACGAAGACGTTCGTTCTCTACTTTGATGTACATATCTACTAAAAATTGTTGAAAGAGCTGTCTTGACCGCGAAAGGAGGTTAAAGTCATTTTCTCGAAGCATCATGTGATAGGCGTAAAAATCCATGCATGAAACTTTTTTATTGGGAACATGCTGTGTTGTAGTGGGATTAATGAGTGGAATATTAAAATGGAATCCCGACTGTCCTTGATAAAAATTTATGGGTACTGCAAAGCACCATAAGACTTATTAGTATCGGCTACGCGTGTAAGTGTATTATCATGTGCTCGTAACACTATGTCTCATGAAGAGAACTGGTTTTCCAATTACTAGGACAGCAACTTCATTAATTGTGGGTGCATTATAGCGCCTCTCATCTTCGCCAAGTGAGTTTGATCAGCGTGGATGACAACTTTATAATCCTCTTGAGACCTTTTCTCTATTGCGGTTTTAAAGGTATTTATCAAAATATTGTGATTATGTAACATTCTTTGAATGTTTAATACCGTATCTCTTTCAACTCCTTGAATGTACAGGCAACAGTGGTTTACTTCATTTTCTTCATCACCCATAAAATAAACTTGCAACAATTTATGCTGATCGTTCTCTGTTGGAAAAAGTGAACCAATTTGATTATATATCTGACCTTGTACGGTAAAGGTTGGCGTTAACCAGGCATTCGTATCTCTTTATCTACTCCAAAAGATGTCATTTGAAAGCATGAGTTATACTTTCTAATTCTATTTTAAAAGCACCGTGATTCATTTGCATCATATAAATATAGAGTTTTCAGAGGTTGTTCTGGTTCACCAAGTAAGGGAAGGGAAACTCTGCCATTAGAACAACACATCCCTGTGGTCTCACCTTTCAATTTTAAAGCATCACAAAACTTGAATTTTTTATTCATCAAACCAACAACAATTAGAGTATGATTTTTGTAATCAATTAAAGCATCGTATTCAAATCCAGAATAATTAAATACTGACTAATTGTTACACATAAAAGTTCGTCGACGTTCGGTTTGCATTTCTTCAGGAACGATTTTTCTCGCCTGCGAATGTTGTGTAGTTTCTCTTACTCTAATGGCTGCCTGCCGCTGGGCTTGTTCTTCTAAATGGAGCTGCGTTTGAAGGGGTGTCTCAGTAGCTCTCAAAACTCTCTGACGTTCATCTTGCTCATCTAAACGGAGCTGCGTTTGATAAGGAGTTTCAGTAGCTCTCAAAACTCTCTGACGTTAATCTTGCTCATCTAAACGGAGCTGCGTTTGATAAGGAGTTTCAGTAGCTCTCAAAACTCTCTGACGTTCATCTTGCTCATCTAAACGGATCTGCGTTTGAAGGAGCGTTTCAGTAGCTCTCACATCTCTATGGCTTTCGGCTTGTTCCTCCAAACGCAAATGTGTTTGAAGGGGCTTCTCAGCTGCTCTCATATAAGCCTGGTGGTTGGCTTGGTCCTCCAGTCATTCCTGGCTTGATAAGGTGTCTCATCAGCTCTCAAAGCAGCTTGTAGCTGCACTTGTTCTTGCCTCCTTAATTCGGCATGAACGGAGGATTCTTGGGATCGAGCAATTTTAGCTGCTCGGGCTCGCAATGAGCTCCTGGATAAGTTAGAATTACGTTTGCGAGGCATTTCAAAAAATAAAATGAAAAATCTTTTTTTAAGAAAAAAAAAATACCTTACCCAAATATTCAAACAAACTATTGCCTCAAAGGTAAAAAAAATAGAATTTGAAGTAAGATAACTCCTAAAAATAATAAATGATAAACAATCGCTCGAGGAAAAAAAAGGAACAATATAAACTGAAAACGTAAAACATTTACAATATTATTAAAATAGGACTAAACACAGATGAATAAATGGTAACTAATCAATGTTTGTAGACAAATGAATCGCAAACATGTCTTGTTATTTCCCATCGATATGGTCCCCCAACTCCCTTTCTTCCCTTTCTCCAAACTCCACAATTATGAGTTTTAAATAGCCATAGATAATACAAAACGATACCGTGTTTTAAAATGTGCTCAGCGCCATCTATCGGATTTTAGGAGTAATGAAATCTTAGTTCATTAAATAGTACAAATCGAAACCGGGCCATCTATCGAGTTGTTATGGTACTAAACGTTAAAGGCACTTTAGTAAAAATAATGTTTTTAATTTGAGTTCAACACATTATAATACCAAACTTCTTACAACAATTCTGTCATTTACCATAAAGGGGTGAACAAACGTGCTTAATTAGCTGAATGTAATTATTTTTAATCAATTTAAGATAGATGTGCCTAAAAAAACTTGGGAACAGATTTTTATTAATCATTTTAAGATAGACGTGCCTAAAATAACTCGAGAACAGATTTTAATTCGGGATACAGATTTTATTCCGGGATACCACAGGTCCCTTTTTCTGTACTCCAGGAATCATGTTGCAATTCATGTTCATATATTTAGGCCAAGTTGTTATGCCGGACGACCGTCTAAAAGTTATTTTTTTTATCCCTCGGGAACAGTACTTTTTTCTAGATGAAAGGTACCCTATGTCCTTTTCTGTATCCCTCGGGAACCGTACTCTTTTTCTGGATGAAAGGTACCTTATGTCCTTTTCTGTACCCAAAACAACGTGTATGCAAAATTTCATGTTGATCTGTCGAGTAGTTTAGGCGTGAAAGCGTAACAAACAAACTAACATTAGCATTTATAATATTAATTAGGATAGTTGCCTGTAAATAAACTCTTCAACTATAGACTATAATTATTGTTAGTAAAAGTAATAGAAAAAATATATTTGATACATTTTATCAGAGGTCACCTGTTACCCCACTATTTAACTACTTCAGTATATTTCGCGTCTCATTAGAATTTGATTCAAAGTTTTTCATAAATTGTTGGTGATCATCTAAAGAACAACAAATCGATAATCACTTTCGAATCGTGAATTTTAACACAAAGCTTATTAGTGGTATGCTGTAGGGATTAGTAGGGTGCCGGTAATGTTTAGAATGATTATGACCCAAAAGGCGTGGAGAAAGTTGAGAAAAACGGAGTTATACATAATATGTGAAATGTTACCTCCAGTTCACCAAGACAGGATTCAAAACAAGGGCTCTCTGTCAGTTGTGGACAGATGCTGTTGTGATTCTAACACCTTATACCAACCAGCTATTGATTTTGGTATCAATAATATAATCTACAATCAAAGCATCGAGGTAATAACTAGAAATTATACATTTTCATCAAAAATATTAAAGTTATATCAAAACTATTAAACGTATAATATTAATCGATTTCAATAATGATTTAGATATGTGATGTAATGAAATAATAGTATTTACTCCTGCATGTATGCAACTTTATTTAAGTGAAGATAATGTTTTAAATAAACCATTTAGCTGGATAGAACCAAAGATAATGTTTAACAATAATTATTTTTGATATAGAAGCACAAGAAGGTAGTCGATTAAAAACAGAAAAAAAAAACCAATATAGAGTTTTGAAAAATAAAAAGATAAAGAAAATAGTGCTTAGTAAAAGTAAAAATGATAAAGAAAGTTAAGAGAAGCCAGAATTGAAAGTTAGAAAAATAAAAATACAATCATATGTTTGGTAAGAGGAGATGAAAATGTTGTTAAAAGGAATTGAATTAAATAAGAAAATATTATTACATTAAAAAAATATATTGCAATACAGATGAAACATATTTTGTAAAGGAAATAATTAAAAAGTTACTTCTATGTCACATGTAGTTTATAAACACAAAGCTTTGCACATACCTTTTAATATAACTTAAAGCTGATATAAGTTTATTTCTATATCGTCATTCTAGGCTACTACATGTTAGGGATATACGCATACCAAATATCTAGGTTAATTTGGGTAGTATTTTAGAGGATATATTCCATCATTCACGTGGGGAGTGAGTGGAAAACTATTAGGGCAAACACCATCATTATTATATGCAGCTGGGATTCAAGACCCAACCTAATAGTGCCCAGCAAACCAGACAGTTTGAAGTTCAAACCTCGTGCCCACCACAGCGGGTCCTATTATTGAACAATAATGTTCATTTCTCAGACGAATTTTTGTTGCTTTTAATATGTCTAACCCATACACCAAAAGGGATTTTTATCACCGGATCTTAGGTTCAGGCATTTGTGATAGTTAATGTAATGGGGTAGGAATGAGTAACGAAATGATTTAGAGGTGATCTACCAGGATTTTTATGTTTAAGGAGAGTGGGAAGCCACTTTGCAACAAAAGTAAATTAATTTACTCCTTACACTAGCTCCAAATAAAGTAATTTAATATGAAATGGAAGGAAATGCGGGTCTAGGCCCTAACACTTGTAGATTTTTTTTAAAATAAACTATTTTGGCCACATTAAACCAAATATTAGTCGAGTAGATATCAACATCACCATAATGGACTGTTTCTAGCCTATGACCGGGTCTGTTTGGTAAAATGTCTCCATCTCTCTCTGTCCTTCCACCATTCTTCCTCCAGCTCTCTCCTTCTCTCACTTGCACACTTTATGCTCTCGTAATAATTATGTTTAGTTTAATTGCCTACACATAGTTATCTCAACCGTTCTTGAATATCAGTCTTGCACATCGCGGAGATTGATTAAGATGTTTTCTACTAATTTTAAAAGTGTATGAATAGATGATAATATGATCATGACAAATATTCCAAGACAAATTATATTAATATGTTTAGAAAGTTTAACTAAATGAATCTACTGAAATAATATTTGATTTATTTAGTCCAAAAAATGAATGTTTATTATTAATACTGAATACTGACCTTAACTCGGAAACCTTTTTACCCGCCTTAACTTGGGAATGTAAAAAACGTGAAAAAATACATATTTTTTTTCCTTTTTTTATAGAAAACCATTTTGGTTAGAATAAATTAAATATTACATCTATGAAAAAAGAGTTTTCATTTTCTTCACATTATGATATAATCAGTTGTTAAATATCTGCCATCAAAATGAAAACATCATCTAAGGAATTATAAAAATTTAAGATAAAAAAAATTGTAACTATATTCCACGACACCCTTGACCGATATTCAAGAACTGTTGATAGCACCACGTGAAGAAAATTAAACTATGTTCGTATCGAAGGAATATTTGATTTATTATAATCAAAAAAAGGTTTTGCTATTACAACTGTAAGAACACTGTTCTTTTCTCGCGTTCCCTACGTCCACACCTTCAACCAATCACACTCTTTCCCTTAGGCACGGTGGCAGCCAATATGTGAAGAAGATGTAACGAAACAACGCCACGAAGAGAAAGTGATTGCGAGAGATAGTGTGGCGAAGGGGATGAATGGATCAACCGTGAGAAATTATGAGAGTGAGTAGGGTAATGAAGAGAGTGGAAGAAGGGAGAGTGAGTGGATGCAAGAGTCAAGACAGAGCAAGTAGCAGATGTGAGAGAGATAGAGAATGGGGGATGAATGTGTGTGTGTGACGTCGGGGTGTCAAGTTCTTATCTGAAGCAGCTCCTGCGTTGTGGACCCCGGGGTAATGGCTCAATAACAGCCACTCCCTCATTAATCACCCTTCCTCCCCAACCCCCACCCCTAAACCCGTCGCCAAGCTCTCCCCCCGAGCGAGCCGGCTGCCCAAACTAATGCTCGCCGCAGTGTTAATGGGCTTTTCTTCGTAGCAAGAGCAGCAACATCTCGTAATGCTGCCACCGCACCCTTTTCCACCACTCTCTAGGGGCGAGGGAGAGGAGAAAGTCGTCTGAGCTTGGAGACACTGTTGCGGCAAAAGCAGAAAAATTCACCAGGAACAAGGGGAAGTGGGAAAGATATTTAATTCGACCCTTATATATCATTTAGTTTCAAGATCATACTGGAAAATTAACCATCTAAATTTACCATTAGTCTTAAGGCCCCAAAGTAAAAAAGTTAATTTTAATCAGTTCCTTTTATGATTAATTATAGCTAAAGTTGAATTTTGTTTAAAATAACCTTTTTAGAAAAGCAAATTTGGTAGCAAATATTGATAACATTTTATATTAATATTTTAATAACTGGAAAGTATTGATGATTTTATAAAAAACACTCCAGCTGCAGAAAACATAGCTTACGAAGGAATACGTGAAAATAAATCTAGTAAATTTTCTGACTGAGAATATGGCCATTCCTATGGATATTGGACTGAGTTTAAAATCCTGTAGGTATTACTAAATATATTTAGAGAAAACTCATTTTATAAAATCGTTTCTAACTACCGTCATCATTCTATTATAATGTATCTAATTTAATTTTTTTAAATTGACGCCACATGCTGAATAAACAATTGGGGATAATCAGTGTGGATTTTGACGAAACATATCAACAGTGCATCAGAGTTGTACTAGTTATCAAATATTGGATAAACAGTGTGAATATAACATGACAGCTCATCGACTATACTAATGGTAGAATTGTAAATAAATACCTATGATTAAGTTAAAAGGAACAAATTATATGAAATTTTAATCAAGTATTATATAACAATTTTTTTTCAAGCTAATTGAAGTATATTTGACATCGTGGGAGGGTACGAGTTGAATGTCACTAATGACTGATATTTTTGAAATACATAGCAGGTTGAAACAAGTAAATGCACTTTCCTTATTACTCTTTAATCTAGCTTTAAAGTATACTTTAGAGATAGAGAGAGTAGGGAAGGGTTGAGATTAAATGATATTATGGAGATATAGCGTACGCAGAAGATCTAGCTTTGTTGGGCGATAGGAAGGAAGATGTTTCAAAGAATGCAGAAATGTTATTAATAGAGGCTAGAAAGGAAATAAGCTAATAAGTGAATGTTGTAAATACTACATTTATAATCAATGAGAGAAGAAAGATTAGAGATATCTTAGAGACGACTTCGAAAAGCATATAATTTTCCATGGTTAATGAGTTTAAATATTTAAGAACAATTTAAACTAGAAATAACGCTATTAGATTGGAAATTGTGACATGCATTCTATTACTCGGTAAGTAAGTTGTTGATATTTAGCTTGCTTTTAAGGAATATTAGATTCAATATACAAAACAATAACTTTACATGTTGTTGTTCATTATGAGTGTAAAAATTAGTATCTTACCTAATATGATTTTTGTTTAAATTGCTGCTCAAAAGCATGCTGCCTAGGAAGAAATTTGGTTCAAAAAGAGATGAGGCTACAGGGGAGTGGAGGAAGTTAAATAATGATGGCTTACATACCATTTACTCATCATAAGTCATTGTTAGGATAGTCAAGTCTCGTAGATTACGATGATCAAGACATGCAGTGTGAATGGGAGAATCTAGAACCTTGTTCAGGGTACAGACTGGCAAACCGAATGGGAAGACACCATTTGGGAGACCTAGACGAAGATGAAAGGATAACATTATATTATACCTTAAAGAGATAGAGTGTAATGAGGTGGACTGGATAGAACTTCTTGAAGATAGGAATAGGTAGTGTACTTCTGTAAGTGTGGCAATGAACTTTAGAATTCTGAATATCATAAGAGTATTAAGTAAGTGAATTAAATCATTTCCATCTCCCATTGGTTCGTGGAGATAGGCGTGCGCTGACGCTATTGACATTGTTCTAGGAGGTTATGTTCAATGTTCAATAGGGTTTACTATAAATGCTTTTTCTTGTCAACAACCAAGCCTTATATTTTTTTCTTGCTCCAACTTGTTACAAGCTTATAAATAATAATGATAATAGTGGAAAAATCACCAATTTTTAAATCTAGACCATAGTCATAAATAAGACGCATTTGAAGTTTTCACGAGTTTGGAGGCACTTTGATAAATCCTGAATTGCTCTCATTCGAATCCCAGATTATTCAGATTTGTCTTCAATGTATGATAGCTACAGCAGTTTTTAATGAGAGTTTAATAAGAATGAGGTGAGGTTCATTACAATAATAAACATACATTTGTTAAATCACCTGCTAAAACTATAATAACGATGTTTAAACTCCTTTAGATTGATAATGCTTACACACTTCAAGACGAATGGTTTGATTCTAAATAGTTGTTGAATTTATTGAATGAAAATAAGCTTAATACAATAGTGGGTAGCCATTGCAATTACTATTAAATACATATTTAAGTATATCATCTAAACTACACGTTATTATTTGCCTCCTTAATTAAATAATTATAATGAGTATATCCTCAACTGATAGTAGGACATTGTGGTGGCAAAAATAAATATGTATAGTCTTTTATATGTATATTATTTCTACTAATATATACATATTATATATTACGGAGTGTCTACCATGATAATACAAAATTTTAAGCACATACAATTCAGTACAATGGAATTTCATGGTGGACACGCGGTATATTAATTTTACATATGTATTGTACTTATATAAATACATGTTTTTTATTCCTTACTATGTCCTCTACTACCAATTCAGGATATAAACCAATGAGGAAGTAAGTTAGAAGGCATAATTTAGATGAAATGTACTCAATTTTGAGAAGCGGAATAGTGGAATACGTTTGATAAATAATCATCTCCCAATAGGACATCCAGCGAGGATTTAATCTCTGACCTTCCCGGGATCGTCAATCAAGAAAAGATAAGCATGAAATTTAATGCACATACTTCATACATGTGTATTTTAAAATTTTGAATGTAAGTTCTTGTATAGGTTATCTTATATCCTAATAGTATGTTCAGCATATCACCTTTATACAATAATTTTTTCAAGATTAATCGAAATAGAACTAGAAAAATGTTGAATGTATTTCAATTACGGTAGAAAACTGGATATAAAAGCTGTCATTATCTGGGGGGAAGGTGGACAAATGACTGAAATGGGAGCAGTATCATTCTTAGATTGAAAAAAGAAAAATAGCGATAAAACTAAATGTGATTAGAAAGAGAAAGAAGCATAAAGAAAGAGAGGTAGCGGATGAAGAAAAAGACGGTAAGTCAGGTCCTGTAATGGACGACTTGGGTTGAAATGTTATAAAGTTTTCTAAGATGTGAAGGAAATATGGAGTGGAGCACGTGGGTTATAGTCTTCATCCATAACTCTGGGACTATAGGATAAGAATGGCTTAACTCCAACTGCAGGGAAATAAGCTCATTATAGATATCAATATTCAATTCCATACAATTGTTTTTTTAACCGAGTCTTGGTACCGGTCTACACTAGACACATACGTTAGTTAAACTAATAGATGAGGGTAAAACACGTCAAATTTATAAGAAAATGTGACTTCAATGGCGTGGAGAGAAAGTTGGAAACCATCTCAGGAAAACAATAATCAATACGCCCAACTGGGGCTCGATCCCAGGTCTCCCCATCACTTGTAATCAAGTTCGACATGAGGGTGACGTAAAAGTTAACCAAATCACCTTTCTAGTGATACAATGAAGAACTCTATTCTTAAAACTTAAAATTAGTTCTTCTTTGGTAGCCATGCGCTCTATGGCGTTAGGTTCACAGTATACTGAAGTACATAGCAGGGATATAGAGGTTCAAATATATTCTAGAATTACCACAGAATATGCTTTCCATATTGGATTTATCAATGAGGTTTTACAAACATGTTTCGTGCGACCTTTCTCTAAATTAGACTTTCTCAAACCTATCATTAGATTAAAACGTAAATATCTCATCTGTGGAAAGTAGGGAACCTATAACTAAATATAATAAATTAATAACTTTATTTGATTTTTAGTTCATTATGATCAACACAATAGTTACATATAATTTAAACTAAGATAAAATTAGTAGCAGGGTAGATAAAATGATTTGACATTGTAATGGAAAGAGGTTGAGAAAAATAACAAAGATAAAACACATTTTAAGAATTATTCTCAATTCACCCAGTCAAAGATAAAATATTGACCTACCTATAACCAATAATTAAATAATATGTAACAGCACCAGAAAAAATACATGCTTGAGTCTTCAGACAATTTCTTACACTTATATTTAGAACATTCAACATCAGTTCAAATTTACAAGTATAAAATATAAAAGAAACCAAATTCATATAATGTTCTGGCTGCATCGTTGGCAAATATCCCTTATTAATGTTTGAGAAAAACTGCAATTTTTCTTATTGGTGCTATTTTATAGTCGGAATAACCAATTAAAAAAGTTTATAAAATTGCCCCATGAGGCCTTAGGTCTTAGATAATTATCGCATTTGAAAAAGGCTGCTTTAAACCAATTGGCCTTTAGTGCAGAGCAAGTTATCAGTTAAGTTGATATTAAAACAAAGAAAGTCTTACATAGTAAGTTTGAATAACAACAACTGTTAAAGAAGTAAAAATAGGAATAGTCAGGCCATGTGAAGATTGATATTGTGGGGCGTTTGAGATAGAGGGATCTACCTGACATGGTCTGTCTTAAATTCAAGAAAAATAAATTATATTTTTCATTACCAATCCTTCCTTAAGCAATTTTAAGTGTTATAAAACATAATTTTAGTTTGTAGATGTATCAAGGGGATGAAA
This sequence comes from Timema cristinae, assembly GCA_039000515.1. Classification (NCBI taxonomy): domain Eukaryota; kingdom Metazoa; phylum Arthropoda; class Insecta; order Phasmatodea; family Timematidae; genus Timema; species Timema cristinae. The sequence goes on from JBCFYV010000935.1 coordinate 13,269,948, forward strand.
CGGATCTCAATAGTATTGCGAATTTTTTGAAACAGATAATTAAAATAAAATCAAATATTTTTCCAGTAAAATTGTACACCTTACACCATTTTTTTCATATGGTAATCTCAACGGTTGTTAAATATCTGTCAAAAGTATCCAAGAGTTTGATGAGAACTTTTAATTTATAAAGCTTATCATCATGCTAATATGCTCACAACAAATATTCAAGATTATGTGTATAAAATTAAACTCTAGGTTTCTTCTAGGGCAATATTTAATTTGTTGTGTCCAAACAAACTGTTTGCTATGTAAAATGCAAATCAACTAACTTTTCTCACCTATAAACAAAAATCGTTTAATAAGTTCTTGTGAATAGTTTATTATCTTGATGGCGTGGCAAAATTGTAGAAATGACATGTGAACACACACTATCAATTCCTAGTTTAATCCTTAACCTCTTTGTTCCTAGTTATAGGGTGAGACGTTGCAAGTAAAACCCTTAAGGCTTGCCGCACAATAAATAGGATCAAATATATCTGAACAGATCGGAACAGTCGGGTTTGGAACCCTACGAACAGGAACGATATTTGTCCACACATTGGTGAACTAGCGTTTAGATTTCATTTAAGTCAGAAGAAAACAACCAATGAGAAAGTACATAGATTTTAGTGAAAGTAAGGAATGTCAGAAGTGAAGAGGAGGCAATGGTGTCTTATCTGTGCATTGCTGCCGATGAAGAGGAGGCAATGGTGGCTTATCTGTGCATTGCTGCTGATGAAGAGGAGGCAATGGTGGCTTATCTGTGCATTGCTGCCGATGATGAGGAGGCAATTATGGCTTATCTGTGCATTGATGCCGATGAAGAGGATGAAATGGTGGCTTATCTGTGCATTGATGCCGATGAAGAGGATGCAATGGTGGCTTATCTGTGCATTGCTGCTGATGAAGAGGATGCAATGGTGGCTTATCTGTGCATTGCTGCTGATGAAGAGGATGCAATGGTGGCTTATCTGTGCATTGCTGCTGATGAAGAGGAGGCAATGGTGGCTTATCTGTGCATTGCTGCTGATGAAGAGGATGCAATGGTGGCTTATCTGTGCATTGCTGCTGATAAAGAAGAGGCAATGGTGGTTTCTCTGTACCTTGCTGCTGATGAAGAGGATGCAATGTTGGCTTATCTGTGCATTGCTGCCGATGAAGAGGAGGCAATGGTGGCCTATCTGTGCATTGCTGTCGATGAAGAGGATGCAATGGTGGCTTATCTGTGCATTGCTGCTGATGAAGAGGATGCAATGGTGGCTTATCTGTGCATTGCTGCTGATGAAGAGGATGCAATGGTGGCTTATCTGTGCATTGCTGCTGATAAAGAAGAGGCAATGGTGGTTTCTCTGTACCTTGCTGCTGATGAAGAGGATGCAATGGTGGCTTATCTGTGCATTGCTGCTGATGAAGAGGATGCAATGGTGGCTTATCTGTGCATTGCTGCTGATGAAGAGGATGCAATGGTGGCTTATCTGTGCATTGCTGCTGATGAAGAGGATGCAATGGTGGCTTATCTGTGCATTGCTGCTGATGAAGAGGAGGCAATGGTGGCTTATCTGTGCATTGCTGCTGATGAAGAGGATGCAATGGTGGCTTATCTGTGCATTGCTGCTGATAAAGAAGAGGCAATGGTGGTTTCTCTGCACCTTGCTGCTGATGAAGAGGATGCAATGGTGGCTTATCTGTGCATTGCTGCCGATGAAGAGGAGGCAATGGTGGCTTATTTGTGCATTGCTGTCGATGAAGAGGATGCAATGGTGGCTTATCTGTGCATTGCTGCTGATGAAGAGGATGCAATGGTGGCTTATCTGTGCATTGCTGCTGATGAAGAGGATGCAATGGTGGCTTATCTGTGCATTGCTGCTGATGAAGAGGATGCAATGGTGGCTTATCTGTGCATTGCTGCTGATGAAGAGGATGCAATGGTGGCTTATCTGTGCATTGCTGCTGATGAAGAGGATGCAATGGTGGCTTATCTGTGCATTGCTGCTGATGAAGAGGATGCAATGGTGGCTTATCTGTGCATTGCTGCTGATGAAGAGGATGCAATGGTGGCTTATCTGTGCATTGCTGCTGATGAAGAGGATGCAATGGTGGCTTATCTGTGCATTGCTGCTGATAAAGAAGAGGCAATGGTGGTTTCTCTGTACCTTGCTGCTGATGAAGAGGTTTAAATGGTGGCTTATCTGTGCATTGCTGCTGATGAAGAGGATGCAATGGTGGCTTATCTGTGCATTGCTGCTGATGAAGAGGAGGCAATGGTGGCTTATCTGTGCATTGCTGCTGATGAAGAGGAGGCAATGGTGGCTTATATGTGCATTGCTGCTGATGAAGAGGATGCAATGGTGGCTTATCTGTGCATTGCTGCTGATGAAGAGGATGCAATGGTGGCTTATCTGTGCATTGCTGCTGATGAAGAGGAGGCAATGGTGTCTTATCTGTGCATTGCTGCTGATGAAGAGGAGGCAATGGTGGCTTATCTGTGCATTGCTGCTGATGAAGAGGATGCAATGGTGGCTTATCTGTGCATTGCTGCTGATGAAGAGGATGCAATGGTGTCTTATCTGTGCATTGCTGCTGATGAAGAGGATGCAATGGTGGCTTATCTGTGCATTGCTGCTGATGAAGAGGATGCAATGGTGGCTTATCTGTGCATTGCTGCTGATGAAGAGGATGCAATGGTGGCTTATCTGTGCATTGCTGCTGATGAAGAGGATGCAATGGTGGCTTATCTGTGCATTGCTGCTGATAAAGAGGATGCAATGGTGTCTTATCTGTGCATTGCTGCTGATGAAGAGGATGCAATGGTGGCTTATCTGTGCATTGCTGCTGATGAAGAGGATGCAATGGTGGCTTATCTGTGCATTGCTGCCGATGATGAGGAGGAAGCGACAGCATCAAAATTTTTTTGGGTGCACGAGATTTATTCCTACGCATCTTCTATTCATAACACAGTTGTAACGATATTTGTTAACACTGTAATAGATTATAGGGTGCTGTCAAACTTAATTGATTAGTTATTCCTCCTAAAAAAAGGTTACAAATAAATAAAAATCATTTAGGACAATACATTTATCTACAGACTATTGGCCTAATTGAGCGTGAGTGTTTCATCCTTGACTAATCGATTCGTTCTGTTCCATAGTCCAGGTGGCAGAGCAAAAAATAAATAAAAAAATGGACAGTCATGAGAAAAATCTGAAAAAAGATTTTATGTGTTTAAAAGTTTCCTTGGATCAATATAAGAAACCAATTTCATTTTCTCCATCACATTACCTTTGCATAACTTTTGGATGTGGTGTAAGAGTACCAAAAAAATAATTTACTAGCTAACTTAATTTTGGTATTTTGATAAACGTGCTTCAGGTATAACTTAAGATTCGGATGGACACCTACTATATAAGAACGATAAAGTTGTGCCTGCTATTGCTTAAAAAATATGCATAGTAACAACATGCGGTTTTTTGCATTGCATTAAACTTGTAAATTTAAAATGAACTATATTAATAAAAAAAGTTAAAAGTTAATATTTACTTTTTTACAATAAGACGTAATTTCAGTTAAATTTAAATTAAATAAAACATGAAATACAATAATATAGTTTTGAAGTTATCATATTATTATAGAGAATAAGATAATGTTCTATCAAACACGACAAATATTTACAATACAATAACGGGCAGAAAATTTGATATTTTCAAATTAAATCATGTCTGAACTGTTGAAAAAGTTCAGTAGCTGCCTGGTAGAATGCTCTGTCCTCGGAAGCGCCTCTCCCTCTCCTCCCCAACCCCTCTTTGGCATTCACTATCTTTTCATCTTTTTTTTTCTGTAAACCATGCTACTCCCCTTCCCTTCCAACATTTATTTCCCCTACAGGTAAAACCCTGGTCTGGACACTAACTGTCTGTCACCTTGTTACTACTATTACCTCCAAACCTCAGTTTTTGAAAAGGTTACTTTTGTTGTATTTGCATGATCTATGTTAAAAGTTTATTTATAGAGTAGGCTTGATTCTGTTTACCTTATCAATAATTTGTGTAACAATCTACAGTGTTTCTTTGATTAGATACAAACTTTTTGTATAGAAATTATGTTTTTTAGCAAAGAAAAATATTCTAGGCGATACTCCCGCAATGGAAACAGAAAATCTGTGTTACTCGGCAGGAAACCAGCTAAAAAATATTAAAACACTTTGAGAAACACTAACAAAGAAAAAAGCTAATTGAAAAATAATACCTATTTTGTTTAGTGTTGGTGTTTGTAACATATATATTACCCGCACCAGTGGTTGAGTAGAATAATATGCTAGTATAGCATTGCACTCTATCGCTGTTGTCGGTGAGGTCGAGGTTCGAATCTCGTCCGGGTGAATTAGAGGGGCTTATCACATGTGATTTATCAGTGGTTTGCCATCCTCTCTATGCGCTAATGCAGGATCACTTCCTCTCAACTACCATGGTAACCAAAACGGAAGATATAAATAATAGTTTGTGGGTCATTTATAAAGGATATTGTATTTTAATTATAAATGTTTGACAAAAAAAATCTAACAATATTATTTCCAAGGACTCTGGTCCACGCAAACAAACGGCCATTTTCTGAATGCATAAACAATTTGTTCATAAAACAATTGATATAACATTCTCTATCAGACATTATCCTTAGACTATGTCACTGAATTTTATATAATAGGCCTCTGTATAGGACAACTATGTTTAATGTATTAGTGTATAAATGTACATGGTCCCCAAAGGAGAACAAAACAAGTATGCCAGTGAGTGTACGTCCCCACCCCTTACTCTCCCCTAGGGGAATGCCAGGCCTCCACCGTGGTTCGGATTCCACGTTAAACTGTAGGTCCTTCATTTCATCTCACAATGACTCTACCATTACACATTAGCATAAGTGCGTATAACCCGAACGGGTATTAAGACGCGGTGCTAATAATAATAATAAAAATAATAATAATAAAAATAAAATACTCTCCCCTAAGAAATTCATGACCTTGATCGCTGGTGTGGGTGGAGGGGGTCTACGTTCCTTCGTTGGAGGATATGAATTTCATGTTTAATTTTTTCACACTTCATTTAATTTATCATCCATTATTTCTCCTTCACTCTCACCAAGCCATGCCCTCTCAATGAACTTGCATTTACTGTATTTTTTATTTTATTTCATATAATTAGTTTTGAGTTACTTTAATTATAGTGTTTTTACGTAAAAGGCCTATTATGGGTCGACACGTAGTTAAAACATAATAATAATAATAATAGTTATTTTAAATATTCTATGGTAAGTTTTCTAACAATAAAGTATAGTTGAAATATGTTACTATAATGCCAACTATTGCTTCATTATTTAAACAACTTTTGCCAGGGTCTTTGGTACCTTCTATTCTTTCCTCCATCATTGCTCATTTAATCACAGGTTGAGAATTTACCAGTTGAGGAGAGAAGTAACAAACAAATTATGTTTTTACTATGGAATCTGAAGAAAAAATACGTTTAATTAAAATAGTAATTCTTTTTAGTCTATAAACAAAATTTCAGTATGCTCATTTTAAACTTATCCAAGATGAATGCTATTTTTTTTAAAGTTAGATTACTTAATCTAGTATTGAATAACACTATACCCGCCTCGGTGGTGTAGTTGGCTAACGTGCTAGTCGTGTTGAGCTCGACCGCCAAGGACGGGGAGATTGAGGTTCGAATCTCGGTCGGGTGAACTGATGCTGGTTTTTCCTAAATGGTTTTCCACTCTCCCTCCACGCAAATGTGGGTTCACTTCCTCTAATTCAACCTTCACAATTCCCAATCCATTAGCGTAATTAGTACTTAAAGCGTATAAACCGAACGGGTAGTAAGACGCGGTGCAAAATAATAACCCTATTGTTTTGAACTATCGGTTTTATTTCATGTTTTTGAAAGAGTTTGAATGAAAAGTAGCTAAAGTATTGTCAGATTATTGCTTATTCTTTTTACAAAATATATATTTGAAGTAGTCCATTTTACAATTTCAAAATTCCCTCCTCCTCCCTCTTTTAATATCTACAAATACTAAAAGTGATTATTTAACGTACAGTTTCAATTCTAAAATATGTTCGAGTATACGAACTTTAATTTGATAGTGGCTAAACTAGGGATACACACGCAACCTCCTTTTTAAATTATTGTTATTGATATGATATCGTGACTTTAGCGTTAGTGCGTATAGCCCAAATGGGTAGTAAGACATGGTGCTAATAATGATAATGATATACAGTGGGTAATATATAAACTAAATAAAAAATGTCACCATTTATTGTAAATAGTGATTTCCTTGGGTAACTCAAAAAAATTGTACTTAGACAGGAATTTGAGCCCTTGTCCTTTGACTTGGGACGACATTCTAATAAAACACCAAGATTGCGGCTCGAAACTCCACACTACTCCTTAGAGCAGAGGTGGGCAAATTTTCTCCCCGAGGACCACATGGACATCTGTGAGGTCCCTAGCGGGCCGCATGTAACAAACGTCTAAATTAACTAAATAATGAACTTCATTTTCACGCAAAATTGCATATATTAGTCATATAACCATATAGCTTTGATACAAAAAAAAGTAGCAAATAAAATCTTATGTCATAACAAATAAAACTAAATATGTTATGTACTCATGTTGATACTTATCCTACCAAATGTTGATTAATAACTACTCAAAATGCCATCGTTAATGGAATTTATGCAACTGTCCAAAATCCTGCACGAGTTTGTCGAAGTCAGGATTCAGCTTGTTCGTCCTAATTCGCAAAACACTTTGTAGATTTGAGTATGTTAAGAGAGACCTGTTCTTTGCTTTGTTAATGTTCACGCATGAGAAAGTCTATTCACAAATATAGGTAGAAGCAAGTAACACAAACATCTTTCTGGCAAACGTTTTCAAATAACCAAACTTTTCTCTACAAGAGTTGCATTCAATTCAGTTAGTTTCATATTCTTAAAAGTCTCCTTCAGAGCATTGTCTGCTTGAAGATTGATTAAATCAAACTGGAACTCATTTGATTTGCTCTTACACATGGAACATTATAATCGAGCTTGCTCACTTGTTCAAATGTCTAAAAACATGCACTGATTATCTATTTAATTTGACATTTTTGTTAGTAAAATCACAACAATTTTACAATTGCGTGCGGCCCTCAAGCGGCCCGTGGGCCGTAGTTTATACACCGCTGCCTTAGAGAGCATCATCATGATAGCTTTTCTTTGGTTTTGTAGTAAGCAACAAAATTGAAAGGAATAGGGGTGGTGGTGGCGGCCTGGAGTAATGACACTCCGAAAGGGGAAGGTAGAGTATTAGAGGGGCGAGAGGGGTAGGTGTTGTTACTGCCCTAGCTACAGCAGCGCAGCTCCGGTGAAGTGTTAGCACATGGTACTACTTGGAGTAGAGATTTGCCAAACCTCGAGATGTCCATCCGAATCTTAAGGTATATTAAATTCTCTACAAAAAAGGTGCTAGTTTTTTTTCGTAACGCTCATATTTTTTATCTAGTTTATGAACATTGTTGTAGAATTTTTAAAAAGTGTTGAAAATTAGTACTTTCACTCGTGAAATACAACTGTTTATGCGTTAATTAAGGCAAATTAATTTTAGAACAAATTAATTTCAGGCCAAATGACATTAGGCCAAATTACCTTAGGCCAAATTACTTTCGGGACTCCTAGCAAAATTAGCATCGAATTTTTAAAATTCTAAATTCACTTTAGGCTAACTGACTTTAGGCCAAGTGTATTTTAGGCCAAATGACTTCCAGGCTAAGTGAATTTTAGGCCAGATGACTTTTAGGCCAAATGATTCTTGGGCCAACTGACTTTAGGCTTACTGCCGTGTCTTTGATTTTTCTTACAGAAATATTGGAGACAGCTGTTCGAAAAATTTATCCAGCATCTGGGTTGTTGAAATTTAGGAAAACATATAATCTAATACTCGAAAACTGAAAGTATTTGATAGTGTGCGATTAGTTGAACCACTGAGACCAACAATACAAGGCTTTTGTAAAGAGCTATAAATGTCATTTTCGCGAGAAAATTTAAAGTCAGTTTATTTATAATCTTAATCCACGCCTAGATACGAATATTAATCAAAATCGTTTGCGAGGGTTTTGAGAAAACAATTTTTTTCTCTTTTAGTTTTTTACTAAACTACTATTAATTTTGGGATTAAAAAGACACACAAACAGATGGCATTGCAAAGACAACTTCTTAAGGATCAGGGGATCACGAGACGTTGGCGTATTTTAATTTCGTATGGAATGAAAGTTATTGGTTTTATAAAAATGTGTTTCGAATAAAATATGTAAATTATAAATAGTTCTACATATTTGTTAAGATAAATAATTTAATATCTAAAATAGTTTCTGAGATATGATAAGAAAAAATGGTAATGTACAAATAAGACTGGAGCCCTTAAATTCATTTAGCTGAAATATTTAATGTAGCCGTTTTGTTTGGAATATTTATAAATGTTTATAAATGAAATTTTATCAAAATCATTGAAGCCAATTTTGAGAAAATAGACTTTGTCTCTTTTTGCCTTTCAGTAAACTACCCTTAACTTTAGAGTAGGATATCCAATTCCAAAAATTCCCTTAGGGCAACCCTATGAAAACCCTAATTACCAAGTTTTATCCCGATTTGTAAATAGTTTAAGCTCTATTTGGAGGTACAGACAGATAGACAGACAGACGGAAATTCAAAAACCCACCATCTCGGATTCGAGGAAGCATGAAATGTCAAGGTTCATCAAAATCTCGAGTTGAATTTTTTTGAGGGTCACAATACATTCTCTAAGTGTAAGATAGAGAGAAATTAATAAAAAAAAAATCTAAAACATGGATCGTGCAGGGGCATCAGTTAATATATAGCTTATGAATGACACAATCACGTACTACCAAGTGTTTAGCTTGAAAATGTGTCAGAGACCCTGTATGACGTCATAATTTCAAGATGGCCGCTAGAACACTAATCTTTTTTTTTCTATAACTCGTTTTAGGTGGATCCTACGACCATTTTGGTCATAAAATTTACTGTTCTAAATTATATAATAATTAATATAGACTTCAATATATTTTTCGATATCTATTATAATTTCTGAGATAAAATTCTGCAAATAATATTTATAGATTTATTTTTATGTTTAAATGTAATTTTCTGTTTGTAGATGTTAGTGATATCTTATTTTTTTTTCCTTTTATCTTTCTAGTTCTTGCTAGTACACGTACATATTTGATGAATTCAATTAATGAAGAGTAAAATTAAGTATAAATGGCAACTCCTTCAGATGTCGAAGGCATTTTCAAAATGCACGAAAAAATGAAGGTTATAGACTTTTCGTTGTGCATATTATGTCAAGCATATAGAAGGAGATATACCTTGGTTACTTCAAAATACTATAAAAAGGTATTAGAGTGTATTAACAAGGGATCTGAGTGTAATGTCAGTTAATACCTGAACATTTCAAATCGGTTAGGTATCTTAACACCTGAGGAACAAAAATTCATCATGGCATTTAGATTGTTATAAAAAAATTACCTATAAGGCTAATAATATGAATCAAAGTGAAAGACTGTGTGAAAAACGCTTACGTGAGACAAAGCCATCTACTTCCAATTGCGAAGAACAACCATGAAGCTACACAACAATATCAAAAATACCAATGTATGATAATAAAAACGGCTTTTTTTTTTTTTTGCAATCAAGAGGGAAACACGAGTAATAAATTACATACAGTTCTAACTGATTTGACAGGTATCAGCTTAAATAAAGCAATATAACAGTTAGGTGAAGATGTTTTGAAGGTTTATCTTAGGGAAGGTACAGATCCTGGAGATCCCCAGGCAAGAGACATTACACATCACAAGGCATGTTGGAATAAACACGTAGTGAATATCTTGCAACCCAAGCCAACACCAAGTAGAGTTATTAAATCTGAATCACTATTATTTCAAGAAACAATTGCCGAATTTTTATCCTTGATTAGTGATATTCTTCAAAAGATAATGTAACCACAATGAGAGAACTCTAGAACTTTTAAAGGAAAATTGCAGCCAAGAATGCCTTAGAAGAAGACCAGTTAAAATATAGAAAAAAAATTCCCAAAGGAAGAGATTCATTGTATTGGTATTGTTTTTAGTAATCTTGAAGGGCTAAGCGAACCACAATGGGTCTCACTTAAAGTAACTACCGATGTTGCATTGTATCAAGCAAAAGAACGATTTGAGGACGTCGAGAACAATATGAGAACCTTTCTAGAAGCAGCAGATATTTTATTGGGAACTGTACTAACTCACGTAAAGTGGAAATTCACAGAAAGTTTTAAGGACGTAAACGTGGAAGAAATTGTCCCTCAAGTAGTCGATATTTTTTCAGGTTGTGCTGTTAAGGAAATATAAATATGAATAGTTCTTCAGAAAAGCGTGACATTAATATAACAAAAACGATCTACGAATTGCCACAGCTATTTATTTATGAGATGCTTTCACCACGTAAAGCTTCCATTACAATTACTTCTAACACTAAAAATACACACGAATTGCCCTTGCAAGTGGCAGTTGGAGTGAAAATGCAAAAAAAAAAACTCGTAGTGAATTCATAATTATGCTAAAATCCTTCGGTTTGAGACACAGATTGCGATGGAGGTGGTAAAACGCATAGATAAGAAGGGAGGATCTTACGTTCCTTTGGAGCTAGTATAGGGGATATTTGTGTTTTTTGTGGCAGATATTGATTCTCTCAAATATACTTAATATAGGAAAAGGAGCTTTGCACGGTACTGTAATGATGGGTTATCAGGAGAAAGATTATTGAGATGCACCAAATGGTCAAACCCAAGTAAAATATCAGGATCATAATTAAATCGTTCACTTTACAGGTTTCCTCAATCCCTGTCTAAGATCATACCATGATACCGTGTAACATTCCTGAAGGATGCATATGATAGTACCCAGCAATAAAGCCGATAACAGACTGTACAGTTAAGATTAAGCGTGTTGTAGCTTTCTACAAGAATGATAACCTTCTTTGGCCGATGGCCCAAGTCTTATCATTAAGAGATTATCAAAAATCTTTAGATGACGAGTTTCCGGACACAAATTTCAATCTTCCAGAAAAAATTGGTCAGCTTTTAATTCCACCATAAATAAACCAAGTAGTAAAGAAACAAGTCTTTGACTACTCCCAGCCATAGATTCTAGTGCAACCAACAGAGATACATAGCTCATATTCATGTAGAAGTTGGAACAATTAACATGTATTGCCACACCCGAAGCCAAAACTGTTGTAACTTGAATTAGGTCACTAACAAGACAAATATACCTTTTATGTTTTATAAACAAATGAGGATCTTGAAAAAGAGAACTGGGTAATGACAGTACTAGGTGGTGTGGTTAATATCACTCAAAAGAAACCGGCACTAACACGATTTTTCTTAGTCTCTCCTGAACTTTCAAGACTGGATAAATAAACAAAGAAATGTTTAGAATCACACATAAAGATCGGTTCAAGCATTATTACCCAACAGCATATAAAACCATGCGTTGAAAAGAAGATGCTCAAAAGTTCTAAATCTCTCTCATGGTAACGTATATTCCCTTAACGTATGAAGGAAAAGAACTCATCATCTCAATATAGGAAGAGTTCTATGAAAACATTCAGGATACAACAATATTGTCAGAAAAATAATGTGAAATGTACAAAACATTTAAAAAAGAGTGGATTCAATCATAGAAATGTAGCCTATGAGCACCAATGAAAAAATAAAATCTCAAACTATGTAAAAAAAACATACAAATTTGTCGAAACAAAAGTATCAGACACCATAATGCAGTTGAAGGCAGATGGTTCGTTCTTTAAACGTTAACTTACTATTTCAAGAAGTCACACTGACATTGATCTAAACGCGTGCTTAATTAAATATGAATTTTCTTCAATGTTAAACTTAGACGGGACAGTGATTTTAACTTAAAACCATAGTAAATTGATGTAGGTACTTGAATATAAACAACATTTAAACTCTGACAACATGACCCAAGTTCCATGATCTTTTACCGATTAAAGGGTGTATCTACCAGTACAAAAACACCTATTTCATATTCTGTAACTGTATTTGATTGAATTGCGGAATTGCAAGCTCTTCACAAACCCTCGCACGTTAAGACATGCTATGGTATTGCAATTGAATTTTACAAGAAGCTATATCCTTACCTGTTAAGGTACGATGAAACTTATTTGGTGTTTGATGAGTATCTGGAGAATTCACTCAAAAACTCTATCAGAATGAAAAGAGCTGGAAAAACAAAACCTATTGTGAATATAGTCACCGACTCTACCGATATTACAGACTATGAAATCTCTCTTATCTCATTATAAGACTAAGTATATGTATCAGCAAATCTCGCAAATAAATCATTATTGTATGTACAAAGCATTGAAAGAAATCTGGTTGTAATTTAGAGAAAATAGGACAAGTCATCGGATGGAAATGGTGTTAAGTAACTTGAAAACACACATGAGGAGGCCGGTACAAGATTAATTTTTTCACTGCCGTTGCATCGCAACTCATGCTACCACCCTCCACATTATTCATCAGACACCAATGTCTTTGTTCTTTCAGTGTGGTGGTCAGGGATTTTCCTATCAGATAGCATGTAAATCTCTGGAGTTGGAACTAACAGATAATTTATAGAACTTAACTTTGTGTGCTGTACTCTAGGGTCTACAAAAGTGAAGGCATTAATAGGATTTAATGCTTTTTCTGAGTGTGATATTACTGGAGGTCCTTAAGAATAAAGGAAAAATTTCATTCTGGAGAGCTTTTGAGACAGCAGAAGAAGAAGTTCTTGAGATTTTAGGAAGCCTTAGATGTCTAGAAGAATTTAAAACTGGAGAGTATATATAGTGATTCATTTGTCAAGTGTACTCGACAGGAAAAATATTTTCGGGCATCGGTATACTGCGCTGGTGTATGTTTACGAAAGAATAAGTGCCAAGTCAAGATCTGCCCCCAACAAAATCCAGTCTAGCAGAACACATTTTAAGAACTCATTACCAGGTAATGGAGTGGCGACGTGCAAATCTACCACACTCTAATCTCTCAGAGCCGTCACAGTTTAGGTGGGAGAAGTGGGAGCTTCAATATTTTCCTGCGATGAGTGAGCTTTCATGTGAACCAGAATCGATTATGGAGCTATTACGTTGTGGTTGTGACAAAGGACGTTGTGCTGTAAATTGCAAGTGTCAAGCACAGGCTATAAGGTGCACATAACTTTTGTCAATGTGGTGGTGATGAAGAGGTATATGACTACACTGATTATCGTAACGAAGGAAATTAACATTTGGTTTCTGAAGATGACATGTAAAACCTTATTTTCTCTCTTCTTACGCATGCACAATAATATTGTACTAATAAACTGTGTTTTTGCATACAAATGCTTTAATTATTATCACAAATGTCTTTGATTTTCAATTGTGTGTTAATTCAGGGAGTTATATCTCAAAAATGATAATAGATATAGAAAAATAGATTATAACCTTTACTAATCCTTGTCTTATCTAAAAAAAAAGGATATGATCAAAATTGTCGTTGGACCCACCTAAAATGAGTTACAAAGCAAAAAAAGAGATTAGTGCCTGTACTGGCAGCCATCTTGAAATGATGACGTTCTACAGGGCCTCTGACACATTTTCAGGCTAAACACCTGTTAGTATCCCACTTGATTGTGTCATTCACAAGCTATACATTCCCACTAGTCGCACGTTTCCTTCATTTAAAATCCCAAATAATTACATATGCCCCTCTACCATTTCAGATTTCTAGGCCATCTAGGGTCTTCTGGAGGGTGTGGAATAACACATACACCTTAGAAAATAAGATTAATTAATTATATCTCTAAAAAATATAGTTGGTTGTGTAGTATTAGTCGTTATGTTCCAGAATATGTTAATTTATAATTATATTTATAAACAAAATTCCAATTTTAGTGAAATTAAGTTGTACAAATTGTATTAAATTAACGTGAAAGACATGGATGTGTTTTAGCCATGATTTCATTTGGTGTGTTTCTTATTTTTCATCCGACCTGAGGATGATGCCGTCGTAGTATCGAAACATGTTGTATAAAAAACATTCCAGCACTTGCAGCATTAACCAAGGCACAGGGAAATACAGATGAGAAATTCAGTTTTTAATGTTTTAAAAATTTAATAACTTGTTCTGTCAATTCTCAAAATAATACAGAAATAAGAAATGTGTATGATCACACTATCCTTTGTATTTTAAAACATAGTTTTAAGTATAATTTTGACTCAAATATCAACAATTTTAATATGAACTTAATTTGTTTGATGTTTGTTAAACTTTCAAGATATTTCTAACTATACTGTGTCATAACTTGTAATTAATATTACTAATAATCTCTTTCAAATATAAGTCAAATACTGTTTATATATAGTATATTATATTACACATGTATGTCTTTTACGTTAGTTAAATATAACTTGTACAACCTAATTTCAATAAAAATGGAATTTTATTTATAAATATTCTTAAACGTTTCTTATTAAAAAATTCAAACATTTTTCAAATAATTTATAATTTGTAAACTTGTATAAACCGTGAGTTTTAAGTTCACGTTAAATACTGTTAAAAATCATGTTTAAATCATTGAAAAATAGATAAGCCAAAGTTATAATATTTGGTGTTGTAAATGACTTCATTTAAGATGGGATTGAAGGGGACGCGAGAAAAGGCCAGTGTTTTTAGAGTTTTTACGGCAACACTTTTTAATAAAAAAATATTGCTCCAGTACAAATATAGAGTAGAATTTTTCTTCTCATGTCGATATCAACATTTTCTGAATATCCTTCATGAGCTTAGCGACATTATCTAATAATTTTTTAAATGAAGAGAAAGTCGTAATTTACTTCCAGAATATCCTTGTCAGATATTCAACAACTAAATATATCGACATGTGAAGAAGGTTAACCTCTAAGTTCTTACTGAAGGGTTGTTTTATTGATTTTGGCCAAAAAAAATGTTTTGGTAAAAAGACTGAAAAAAACACTGTCTCTTTCGCACATCACCTTCCATCCCACCTTGATAGTGTCTATAAACTTAAGAGGGAGTAGTTATTTCTGTATTAACTAGAATCCGAAAGAAAGGAGTTGGTCATCTGAGCTCAGGTCTGCAATCAAGTCACGTGCCATCTAAACAAACAAACGAATGAACAAGGAAGCAAACAAAGTCACGATACAAAAGGGTTGACAAGAACCTCTATACAATGTTTGGACAAAACAAGTAGAGGTTCTCTGGTCGAAACTCTCTTGGGACTCAGTTCAAATCTCGGAACAGAACAACGGAATGGAGGGGGAATGGAGTTCAGAAGGTTTTATGGGAATGTAAGAACGAAAGAAAAAATTCGAAACCTAGTTCAAAGTGTTCCACTCTCGTTTATACATATTACTCTTTGTAGATATATTAATAATATATATATATCAAGTTGTGGATAGAGAAATAATTGACAAGAAGGACATCACGAAACAAATAGTTCTATTGCTAGATACATAATATCCTTTTAAAAAATCTATTTTATATAAATATATATATCTAATAACTAAGTTTTAAAATTTATTACATAAAAAAGTAAATATAAAATTAGATTAAATAAAAGCATTTTTGAGATAATCATCGTGCTTAGTTTGTTGATACAGAACTTGAACATTAGCTTTTTATATTTTCCTAGTCTACAATTTTATGAGGTGTAAATGGTGCAAGTAACCAATTTATTTATATGAAGAGTTTTTACAAAGCTTAATATTAAGCAACCCACTTCAGTGGTCAGATGACGGGGAGACAGAGGTTTTAATCTCGGTCGGGTGTGTTGAGGGTGGTTTTTCAAATTCTTTTTCCATTCTTCCACCACATAAATGGTGGTACAAATCCTATAAATATAACCTTATTAGTCCCTAAAAACATCGGGGTGATTAGTTCATTAGGTAAACTCCTTCCAACAATCTAAAAGATTGATTTTTAATTGAAGTAGAAACTGGTATCACAGAAACCATTTTCAATAGGGATTCGTTGTTTAGAAACACAGATGCAAATCTGTCAACTTCCAAAAGCGTATCGACATATCAGGATTTATGCATCCAGGATTCCTTTCATTATTTCAATTTTCCATAAAGCACCACTATAATATAGTATAGTAGAGTGAGTATATTATATTAGATGGTAAACTGGAATTATATGTTTCTGCTGAATTCAGAATTTCTTAATATGTTTTGTTGAAATCAAAATAAAATTTGGGGATATTTTTTTGAAATTTTGAAATAGCTTTGGTACTATCTTTAGATAGTCATGGATCTAACTCTGAAATCATATAATTAAGATAGGTTAAAAAAAATCACTCTAAAATAGTCGGTCAGTTATTTTGGCACATTTCAAACTCTTGGAATTTTAATTTATATTTAATGTCGCTTTTGCTCTTTCTACTATTACAATTGCCTTCCAGATGTTAACAGTTGCCGTTAATAGAAAATAGTATTTTTAAAGCTAGAAGTAAAATCAACATTTTTAAGCACAGAAAAAACTCAAAATCTCAAATTTGCAACTTGTTGAAGACATCGGCCGGAATTACCTTCTTCATGAGTACTAGTAGTATAGGTGCTGCTTATATCATATATTTTTACAGAAACCACTGCAGGCAGCTTCCTCTACTTGTCAATGGCTCTACTGGCCAGGGGGGAAGTATAGGCAACAGGGGAAACCCGAGCATACAGTATTGGTATCTTCTGCCGCGGTAATGGTCTGTTAGAGAGGCTGTTCATTTTCTTAAAGATTTTGGTAAATAATAAATAATAGGATAAAAAATTATATTAAAGTAGCATTTTAAAGTTTAATTCATAACCTTTAAGCGGATGTAATTAGTTTCTTAACGTACTCTAATTTATTCATTTTTTAAATCAAACTTAACCCATTTTATTTTGTAATGACGATTATGATTTTTTAGTAAATTCTTCAATATCTCATTTGATGTAGAATACATAGAAGAAAAAAACTGATCTCAGGTGATATATTATAAAATGTAATATATTTTGAACACAATATACTTTGAGGTGAAGACTCAAATCTCATCTATGTGAGATGATGGTGATTTTATTCAAAGTAGTTTTATCATTCCCTCTACGTCTAATCTGGGTGAATTCTTTTACGTTATCCTTATCCATTAAACATAAACGCATTATTAAATGCACTAATTAAAAATATCACCATTAAAAGATACATTTTTAACAAGGGTAATTAAAATAAATTTACACACATATATAAGATTTTAAAAATATATTATGTAGTAAGTCACATTCTTGTACTGTTTAAACGGGTTGAAGTTCTTATTTGAACTGAGATAAATGCACACATGCTTTGATGTTAATACAATAGAAGTAATAATAAAGGTGAGTATTAAATGACTGTTTTCAAAGTTCCAGTTCTCAAAGTCAACAAAAATACTAACGTTATTTGGTTTTTTTTTATCAAATGAAAGCAGACAAAAAGGTCAAAAGTTTCCTCTCTAATATGTTTTTTAGCTTGTGAGTTTAAAGTCATGTGTTGGATAGGAAAGGAGGTTGTAATGAGAGGGGGCAGAGTAGTGGCAAAAGCAGGAAGGGGGAAATACTGATGTTTACACATGGAGCGTTCAGTACTTGTTGACATTACTTGTTGTTAAGCCTCTAAAAGTAGAAACTGTAAACTTGTCTGGATAATTCAGTCTCGCCATTACAAACAAAACCATGACAAACTTTATACAAACAAATTCCACAGAGAGTTTTTTAATTGGATTAGCTTAAACTTTTATTTGAAGGATAAAATATTGTGCCGTTATTTTGTTATTGAATAAATCATACACACACGTATCTGTGGGCACGGTAATTATATGTTAGGATCATCTAGTCTGGTTTACTGGTGAACGGCAGGTCAGAGTTCAAATTACAAATAG
Source organism: Timema cristinae (assembly GCA_039000515.1). Lineage (NCBI taxonomy): Eukaryota > Metazoa > Arthropoda > Insecta > Phasmatodea > Timematidae > Timema > Timema cristinae. The sequence goes on from JBCFYV010000935.1 coordinate 13,287,996, forward strand.
ATCAAATTAAAAGTTTATTTCAAATATAATATTTCTCTCTCGCCCTCTAAGTAAATACTAGTTCAAGTATTCTGAATATTACCGTTACAGCCATACCTCATTAACTTCATATAAATGCAGGTAGACCACCAGACGGGTAGTAAAAACGTCTAGCAAAAAATGTTTATATACATATTCTCATACATTATGTGACTTCATAGGACGGATAAATCCCTTTAAATAAAACCTTGGATATGTTCGAGAACGTTAAGGCAATAATAATCAGACGTTTTAGAACTTTCTCTGAGAAACTTGATTTTAAATCTTAGGGGTATCCATTGCCTTCGAGGGAAAGGAAGATCATTAAATTTAGCCTTTGTGAGATGGGATACGGGTGGTTTGGTGTTCTTTATATAATGGTCACATACACAAATGCACATTACTCCTTTACCACCACTGCTTAAAAATTCCAATTTAAAAAAAGATCTCCGAAGGACAAACATTAAAGAGCAAATATAAATTAATATAAAGAGGTCAGCATTGTTATACTTTATTTATATTATGAAATACAACTTTCAAAATGCCATATCCTGAAAGTTGTGTGTGTAGGACTTGTGGCTTGGCGTGTGAACAAATGAGTTAAGTTTATTTCCACTATGAGTTGACTATTGATTACAAAGGTAAACAAACCATCTTTAATTTAAAGAAAATCCCAAGTATGAGTATTTGTAGTTAAATGGTTTGAAATTTCTACTAGGCTTATCTGATTTTTGGTTATGATGAAAACAATTTGATAAAGCTAGTAACCAAATTATCACTTTTTTTAGAAGCTAGTTTAAAAATATGTTCCTAAGTTATCATGGTCTAAAACCCCAAACTTTAAATCAATTGACGATTTCCAATAATGGGAATTCCAGGTTCGAATCCCATCCGGACACATTCATAGGTGGAATTGTAAATTTGACTTACTACTATGATATTAATTTGTCCTCCCCTTAAAACTAATGCAGATTAATCTCCTTCAAGCTACCCTACCAGAAATTAAACCTCACACAAAGCCGTTAATGATCGTGACTTTGCATGTAGGGGATGCTTATTTATAAACTCTCTTTGCTCGTTGGGGGTTCCACCCCTGAGCCCCCAGTGAGTTTTCTCTGTGAGTGGATGTAAACTAAAAGTAATTCCATAGCTGATTTTTGATAGGTTTTACCGCTTAGCCACAAGAGACCCCAAAGAAAGATCCACACCGACTTAAAAGTTGCTGCTCCATTCTGAATTTTTTTGGGGGTCAAACATTTTTTTTCTTACTTTTTGGAATATTTCCGTCTGTTACAGTCTAGAAGCTATAAGTTTGCCAAGTTTCAAGTTTATATCTCATATGGATGTGGGTAAACATTAATGTCAGTGAGTGAGTCAGCCATGTTGCTATATAGTATAATAATAATAATAATAATAATAATAATAATAATAATAATAATAATAATAATAATGATTAAATATGTATTTATATAAATTTATAGTTATATATTTATTTAAAATCTAATTAGAGATGAGACAAGAGTCCAGTTTTGTTATCAAATCCAAGCATACATAGCACAGTAGAACTTCGGTAGAAGGATCCGACTTCAAATAAACTCAAACATTTTTCACCTTCAATATTGAAATCATTTACTAACTTATTAGTATTAAATTGGCACACTTCATTGGTTAAATGGTCAATAACGTTACTCCCGCAATAGATTGGACTTTCGATAACGGGGAAATTTGGTGCTTGAATTCTTGTTAGGTGAACTAAAGGTTTTGTAGCATGTCAATTATGTAAAATTGACATCTACACCACGAGCCTACATAAAAATAATAAATTATGATAATTATTATAAAAAAATCCAAAGAAGGGAATTAAAATTGACATATTTAGGAATAAGATGGTTCAACACCTACGTTCCATTACTGGATGGGCTCGGATACAATCACCATGCTTTCAAGGAAATTACGACGAGTAATTACGACCAGCATGGCAACGCTCACACATGTCCTCGCTGCATCACCCAATAGTTGAAATGGACGGGACCGGCTTGGGATCAAAGTCATGAGCCTAGAGCGCTGCTGCTCTTGCGGCGTTCCTTGGTACTTCTGTTTTTTCGTCCCCACCTTTCTTTCTTTTCATTTCCCTCCTTTTTTCCGTCTCTCCCATTGCCTGTGTTTTACGCCTTATTCTCTTTATTCCTGTTTGGTCAGAGAAATCGTATATAATGAGTCCCACTCAGATTCACTTATTGTACTTCACTACATCAGATCATCGAAGACAGAATCGCCGCTTTATCACCTAAAGAAGTACCAGCTCACCATGAAGTTTGGGTCGTGGGTCTCACCTCGTCGTCGAGGGAAATCCTCTTCGATCCTCTAAGTATCAAGGCGTTATTAATAAGTCCATCAGACTTATGGGTCTAGTCTAAAAGACTAGAATTTAATCCAATGTCCTTCAGACTTGTTTTGTATAATCAAGGCGACTATAATGTTTATCATGTCCTTTTGACTTAATTTATATAGTCGAGTCAACTATAATGTTTATGTAGATTTCTTATTTCAATCAAAGTGACTAGATTTTGTTTTTGTGTCCTCCTGACCTAGTTGGTGTAGTCAAAGTGACAAATATTTTTCAAGTACTTCAGACTTCTTATATTAATCCAAGTGACCGACCTTTAAGACTAAGTCCTTATTACCTCTGGAGCTCAAGGATCCTCTATTTAAGCTATGTCATATGGACATAGGGAAAAACTTAGTCACTTGGACTAATGTTTATCCACTCTTTTTCCACTTATATGACCTAGAAAGATCTACGTTCTCCAATCTTAACACACAAGCTTAATAAATTATTTGTTAAAATGTGTATAAATGTGGTGGTTGACTTGAACCAGAACAACACGAACATCGGTGGCTTGACCTAAATGCCTTAAAGTGTACAAGGGTACTTAACATATCACAAAACACCACGTTATACAAACAATTATAAGATTTAATAATATTATTATATAAGTTATTAAAACAAGGAATGTATTGAAATTAGATTTTCTAGGTTATTTAAATTATGACATTTAAAATTTACGAGTTAATATCTCAAACAAAAATATCTTCTCGATTGGAGCCTAGTATTGAATGTTATCCAAGTTCATGTAGAAATGAGGAAAGGAGTACATTGGTGAAAGGAAATCTGTGCTCAAGATTAAAAGGGGCACATTTTGACTTGTGCCACTTATAGTATGAATATTGTGTGTCTGAGGGGTCCAGTTCCATGTTGCCCACTTTGAGATTTTCTTACCATATATAGCTTTTTCAGAGTGGGTTTGCTCTGCAAAATGATCAAACGGTGGCAGTAGGATTTCTATATTTTTAAAATTATAATTTAGCTTTTACTTGTGTAAACTGTAAATACTTTATTTCAATTATTGTATGTTGTTTTGTATGAATTCAAATGTGACGTTTATAAATGCAGCTAAGTTTTGTATTAGTGGTTCCACTGTGGTTAAGATTTGGGATTTTTACCGGTAATTGCCTGGTTCAGAATTCAAAAGCAATCTTTTGTTGGGGATTTCCCAGTGTTTTTAAGAATTCTGTTTAGTGAGTAGTGAATTGTGACTCCATTCACTTGCGCATGCGTCATTTGCATTTACTTATCGTTGTTATATTCGTTCAAAGGTGCAGGGGATTTAAAAATAAACTCTGAAACAAATTCTGTGCAGTACATAATTAATAATATAATTAGTTTTGATGAGTGTTAAAGGCCACTGCCAATTTTCAAGGGTGAATTTACACATAGGCCTAGTAGGCACGAGGTTACAACGGCAGAATTTAGGGGTGGAAGATTTTGCATTGCGAAATATATAAAATAATCTGCTTGGTAAAATAAATTTATGGCTTCAGTGTGTTTGTAGTTTTTGTGATGTGCCGTTTTCTTTAGTGCATTGAGGTTAGTGATGAATTTGACATGCATGGTGGTAAGAGTAGAAGTGATGACTGTGTCATACTACATTGCACTATCCCCATCTCCATCTCCACACTGTTTCAAGTCCAGTAGTCATTACCTATTAGCAACATCAAAAGGGTGGCGTGGCAGAGCAATACAGGCAGTAGTGTAGGAGGCAGGAGTGCGAACTACAGGATGGGAACTAGTACATGAAACCGCTAGTTCATTAGCACTTTGAAACAATAGTGTTATAACTCTTTTACAATACCTGGGGTGACCTGGTGGTCTAGGAGTAAGGTGTCAGACTTCTATGCTGGCGGCCGGGGTTCGATCCTCGGTCCCGGCACAGATTTATCTGATTACCAAACCCTTCCTTCACCTCTGACAAGACATCTTGTGAATTTGTGGAATGCCAGGTCGCCACCGTGGTTCGGATTCCACGTTAAACTGTAGGTCCTTCATTTCATCTCACAATCATCCTACCATTACACATGAGCGTAAGTGCGTATAACCCGAACGGGTAGTAAGACGCGGTGCTAATAATAATACAATACCTGGTTGGTCCGGTCAGATCTCGGACCTGATGTAAACCTTATGAATAGTCCTACATGGGGCTCTTAACACTATTAGGTTCAGGTTTGGTGTCTGATTGGAACCAGACAAGTCTACTGCGCTGTCAGGTTCCATGGCACCGGATGGAGCTATGGTGTGGATTAGTCTTGAATGCGCGCTTTCACACTATCAGGTTTTCATTTTGCTACTCATAGTGAGTGGAGTGTCGTACAAGTTTGTGTTGGGTTTGAATCCTGTTAATAATGAATATTGATGTAAGGCTATTGATTTAATCTATTAAGAACAGGCCATATATTTAGGACAAAACAATTAATTATTATAAATACAGAGTGAAAACAAACATGGAGTGGAGGGATGTTTTCTCCGTCTTGAGAGAAGATTTTGATGGTTACCTGACCAAAAGAAAACAGCCTTTGGTAAGTGCTCAATTTAATTATATAAAATATTTTCGTATATATATATATATATATATATATAATATATATTTATATATATATATATATCTCCAGAGTCAAAACCTATCGTTAATGTCAGACCTGATTAAAACATGATTTGACCTTTTTCTTCAGTTTTTTTTTTACCAGATAAGGATAACCTTATAGTGGGAAAGGGCCGTTACTGTTGGATTACAAGTGTGCCTGTGAATACATTGAGTATACACTAGTTGAAAACTTTAAGAGTTAGTGCACGTAAAGGCTCATCTTCTAACAAACACTAGATTTTAGAGGAAACTAAGTCCTCTTGAGCTGTCTCAGTTTATATGAAAAGAGGAACTAAAGGGGATCTACCCAAATGTTGGCATTGCCTTTCAAATGTTTACATGTTCTCTAGCTTCTGGGTCAACCGCAGAACGTACCTTCTAGTGGCTGAGCAGAGTAAAAAATTATCTATGTACCAACACGACAGAGGGTCGCGCTAATTCACTGGCAATTGTCTCATTTCAAGGTCACTTTTTGGAGAAAATTTATTTGTACGAGATCATCAACCAGTTCGCTTAGCATAAATCAAGGCGATAAATATTATATACTATTTTCTTATTGTGTACATGCTAATATGGCCCCTGCACGATCAGTCAGACTGTCAGTATTAATAAAGTAATAATTAACACTGACAGTCTGACTGATAAAATAGGGGCAGAACTAATGGTCGAACTGTCGAAAATACTGAAGAGAACAAAATTTTCTGATCATATCAGTCTCTGTCCATCAGTCTTGCAAGTGGTGGGAGAGACAGACAATAGTACTGACAATGTGTGTGCGCTTTTCAGTATTCTCTTCAGTCTCAGTAGCAAACATGGACTGTCCATTCTTTTTTGTCATCCGTGTTGTTGCACGGTCCATCATCCAGAAGCTGAGACTGATAAAAATAATTACGCGAATACTGGCCATGTATAATACAAATAAGCCGATGAAAACACAGGACAATGAAAGTGGGATAAGTATCTCCACAAAGAAGATTGTTTATATCGGCCATAATCCTTTCATAATCAGCTAAACTGCATTACTTGCTATAGAACAATGAATCAACTGCAAACAAGAATATATTAGCTACAGTATGAACGAAAGGTGAGAATATATTAGATACAGTATGAACGAAAGGTGAGAATATATTAGATACAGTATGAACGAAAGGTGAGAATATATTAGATACAGTATGAACGAAAGGTGAGAATATATTAGATACAGTATGAACGCAAGGTGAGCATATATTAGCTACAGTATGAACGCAAGGTGAGCATATATTAGCTACAGTGTGAACGCAAGTTGAGAATATATTAGCTACAGTATGAACGAAAGGTGAGAATATATAGATACAGTATGAACGCAAGGTGAGCATATATTAACTACAGTATGAACGCAAGGTGAGCATATATTAGCTACAGTATGAACGCAAGTTGAGAATATATTAGCTACAGTATGAACGCAAGTTGAGAATATAATTAGATACAGTATGAATGCAAGGTGAGAATATATTAGCTACAGTATGAACGAAAGGTGAGAATATATTAGATACAGTATGAACGCATGGTGAGCATATATTAGCTACAGTATGAACGCAAGGTGAGCATATATTAGCTACAGTATGAACGCAAGGTGAGCATATATTAGCTACAGTATGAACGCAAGGTGAGAATATATTAACTACAGTATGAACGCAAGTTGAGAATATATTAGATACAGTATAAACGAAAGGTGAGAATATATTAGATACAGTATGAACGCAAGGTGAGCATATATTAACTACAGTATGAACGCAAGGTGAGCATATATTAGCTACAGTATGAACGAAAGGTGAGAATATATTAGATACAGTATGAACGCAAGGTGAGCATATATTAGCTACAGTATGAACGCAAGGTGAGCATATATTAGCTACAGTATGATCGCAAGGTGAGCATATATTAGCTACAGTATGAACGCAAGGTGAGAATATATTAGCTACAGTATGAACGCAAGGTGAGAATAGTGAATGAGAGCAAAAATTAGCGAGAACAAGCAAACATTTGTTCTTGCTCGATCTTTTGGTAAATACCCAACTTAATGTAATTCTCACTGCGAGTATAACATTACAAATCTCAGCCCAAATCAGTCACCGCCTTAACTTAAATGGTTAATGAGACGCAGTAAAAAAAATATATTTTTATGATATTAAAAATATCTACCAGAACTACACCTGAATATCAGACAAATTTAAGTATGAATATGTGATAGTATATCTTGTTTGGTGTATAAAGCTAACCTTATTTTAAAATTAATTGTACTTGAATAATGAAGCCTAGGTGATCGAATTTATCTTTAGATTACGAATATATTCAAATAAAAGTTTAATATTCAGCAATTTGAAAAATTACCGCTAGACACGGGCTCCAGGCTCCATTCTCATGTACAGTTGTTACTATCCAAATTTATGATTAGAACTAGTAATTTAGCTGTTAAATAAGGCCATTCCTATGAACATAGTCATATTCTATGGACTTTTAAACTAAATATAGTAATTTTTATTTCAAGACAAGGCTCTTTCTACTATATTTGAGGTGTTATGACACGAGTTTGTAAAAAAAAAAAAAAGGCCCAGATGCTTCTATGAGTGAGAGTGAGTGTTTACTTTAGGTGTTAAGAGTATAAAAGGGTGTCTAAGATAAATGAAAAGGGTAATGAATGTAGTGAGTGTAAGGCATTTGTGTATTCAGGAGGGGAAATACATTGTTTGGTTACAAAGGAGTTTTAAAAGTCAGTTAACCATGGTACAGAGGGGTGAGGGTAGAAAATACCCCCAGTGACTCTGAAATCCTATCAATTCAACCCCTCCTCCCCACTATTTACAGCCGTCGTTAAATCCCCTCTTATTCAACCACCGCGGTATAGGTGGTGAGTTCTACAACATCAGGACGCCATTACAAATGCCTGCAAAAATGCCCTAAGCATTCCTAAATACCATGATCAATATTGTACAGATTAAATCGACCAAATAGGATAGGATTCAATTTAGTTTGTAGGTCGTTTAAAACGAGGCTAATACTTTTAGTCTTACCTGGACTATCAGTGATTGGGAGCTACTGGTGAGTATTTTAACTGACACATTTACTACAAGGGTTATCATTGAATCCTGACTGATAGGATGGATTGAGATGGATAGCTAAGAGAAAAAGATCCAGCATACCAGTGAATATATAGTTGTTCTTTTAGCCTTGTGTCTTACTACCCGTTAGAGTTATACTCCTATGTACCAACTACGCTTGCTGGATTATGTATTTTGAAGGTAGAATTTAAGGGAATTGTGCCCGTATTTGCGTGTAGAAATAATGGGGAACCGTTTAGGAAAATAGACATTCAGTGCATCTGACCTAGATCAAACCACTATCTCTCCGCCATCGGCAGTCTAGTCTAGAGATTCTCTAAGTGGGGTCCACGTGGCTCATGCAGGGGTTCCACGGATTCGTCCAGGTAATCCGTGACATAAGTTTAAATATTTCTTAGACCTTTTAAAATTATATATATATATAAGGGTAAGTCGTTGCTAGATACTAAACACAATGGAGATACTTTACCAAAATAAAATCCATGGAGAAAGGGAGAGCGAAATGTGGAAGTTTGGTCACACCCCTTGTGCCCACATCTTTCAGGTGAGAATTTGTAAATTCACTTTTATATCAGTTTTCCCTTCAGCCAGCACAAATAACATTGATGAAAAGCACTTAAACAGTTGATGCATTTTCCGACAACTTATTTTTGTGAGCATGCCTTTTCTGCTTTGTGTTGTTAAAAAATGTGAAACGAAATCGTATTAGTGTGGAATGAGACTTAAGGAGATTATCACTAAAATTGATACAGATTTCAATTATATTCTAAAGTAACACAAGCAGTTACAATCCACACAAATTATCAGTGATTATAAATGTTCGTATAAAACATAATATATTTTCTTCTCTTTTATATTGTAATAATATTGACATAAAAATGTATTATTATTAATTTATACTTTTAATATACTATACATTTATGATATTGTAGCATCGGATGGCGTACCATAGACTCTAAACAACAACAAGGCGCTGACTTACCCAGTTTGCCCGCTGCCCGAGGCTCCATGCAAGATAGACACAAGTCGGACGTAACTTCGCGTGACCGAAACAAATCTAATACTAACTTGAAGAATGGGGCGCAAATCGGCGACGCCCGTAAAGTGGACTGACTGACGCAATGCGGATATCCACATCGTGAAGATTCCCGACCGGCCACGAACTTCCCCGAAGTTCGTTTTAGGCATGCGCAATATGTTCCCTGGCGATCCTAAATGTTTTCCCCCCCAATGTCTCCCTTCTTTTCCCCCTCTGTGGCAGATTGTATTTATACGGGCATCTGATCCTACTATCGACACAATTGGGCCTTAACCGTACTAGGAGTAGGAGAAGCTCCGGCTTCATTCGTATTATAATGTAAGATCTAATTTATTTTCTGGCAACTCTAACTTAGCTTTGTATTAATATTAATTATTCTAAATTCAGTTTTGACGTCATTTCAATATATCTCAAAATATGGAGCATTGTAGTAAATTTAATGTGACCTCGTTGGTATCACAATGCGAATCGAGTCGTAATCCTTGCTGGATAATAATCGATTATTAACTTTTGAGAGTTATCGATTTTCTTTCATCAATATAGAATGTTTGTTTTTTAACTCGATATTTCTGTGAGAAATATTTAAATGCATGTTCGCGGGAACATTGAGTTGGTTGAACTTAGGATTAAAACTTTTGTACCTTTGCTATAGACTCGTGACTATTTATTGTTATAAATTATTCGGAGTAAATTTGTGGATACCAAATTAGGGTATTTTTCTTATGTTTAGTTCAAGGAGATTATTAAGTGTAAATACGCTTTGGTATTTAACTGTTAAGATATAAACCATATTATTTTAAGCTTTCTCTTGTAACCTATCTTAATCATCACAAACATTATGACAGCCATTAAAAAAAGAAAAGGGAACCAAAGCCTATAAATGTTTTGTAGCCTATCTACTCTGTCAACGCTAAAGTAAAGTAAATGATTATTTGTTTGTTATGAACTTTCTAAAATCTACTGATAATACTATAGCATTTTACGACGTTTTGGTGAAAACCATAAATATTATACAATTGTATATATTACAACTATATTTGATGTTCAATATTTAATCCTTTTAAATAAATTTGATATTCTATATTCTACAAATATCTTCTTGACGTGATTTATAATATAAGATTTTCCCACCATACCCTAGGTATACGAGAGTATATTTAAGTAAGTTTCTAATATGGTGAACATGAGGGGCAGTATATATTCTTTACCTTCTCTTGAGATGGACTATCCATATGTTTTACTCTGCGACAGGTGGGAGTTGCGAGATCTGATGATTTGAATGTTGTCTTTAAACCTTGAAAAGACAGAACTCCTTACATTCACTCCTGATGTCCCCCCTTTTTTGTATGTACCTTTCTTGTAGTTTGAGCCTCCCCCCCATTAGGACGGTTCAATATTAATTTCTTATATCCTTGATCCTATATCAAGTAGTTCGGGAATCAGCTTTTCCCTAGCTATAGGGTCGGCCTGGTTAACAATTTTGACAACCACTGGTTTAGTCTATTGCGAGAGTGATGTTTTAGATTATGCAGCCATCATTGTGGGTGAATATAAAGTTAATACTACCATTTACTCACCTACTGGTGACCTGGTGGTTTAGGGGTAAGGTGTCAGACTTCTGTGCTGGCGGCCGGGGTTCAATCCTCGGTCCCAGCACAAATTTATCTGATTATCAAACCCTTCCTTCACCTCTGACAAGACATCTTGTGAATGTGGGGAATGCCAGGCCTCCACCGTGGTTCGAATTCTACGTTAAACTGTAGGTCCTCCATTTCATCTCACAATCAACCTACCATTACACATTAGCGTAAGTGCGTATAACCCGAATGGGTAGTAAGACGCGGTGCTAATAATAATACTCACCTACTTGTTATCAATTTTATCACCTACTTACATAAATATGAATTTGTAAGAGCATTCTAAGGTTTATTCTGCAAGAGTTTAACCCACGCTTGAACCTTTCCTTGAAAGTCAAGAGAGTTGGGCTGCCATCCTGCTGAGAATAGCATATATCTCATATAGCTTGCATCCTGTTGACGAGCGAGCATGGTGCGACCGATGGACCTTTCTGATGTGGGATATCGAGAGCAGAAAGTTATGTGATAGAATAACACTTTGTTTATAATGTCTGGAGCTAGGCTGAGTGTATGAGAGTTCGACGGAGAGAATAAAATGTGATCTGGGTGTTCGCCCCTGCCTTAGGGTTGATCGCGGGTCTAGAGGAGGTTTTGCGAGTCCTGCTATCGAGCCTGCTCCCTCGTCACGGGAGATCTACCCGGTTACCTATGTAGTAGTTTAGTCATCTGAATAGATTAATAAATATATTTTATTGAACTAACTCTTTAGTCTCATTCCCCACGAACCACCCATCCCAACCCCTGCCGCTTGGGGTCCATCCCAACCATGTAAGTCCTTACGGTGCCGCGGTAGTGCTGTAGTTAGGGTTGTCTACCGGGCACCCAAATAAAAAGGAGACGTTATAAATTATAATCAAATAATATTTAATAGGTAAATAATTTAGATTACCTGTAATTCTCAACGAACGAAGAAAAATACACATTTAAAATTAAAATAAATATGTGAACAACAAGTCGGATGAAACTGTCAATTTGTATGGTGGAGAAATTACGTTTTTTCCATGAAAGTATTTGTTCCAAAAATTGTCTAGCTTCTCAGAATTATTAATCGGCCATATTTTGTGTATAGAAGCTTACTTAAAAAAATACAGCAAATTTAATATAATGTATTTTGTTTGTTTTTCTCGGTTTTTGATACACTCAAAATTATCAAATGAAATGTTTTAAATATCGTATAATATCATCATTATTAATTTCAAATACTCTGTTATTTTGATTATTTACTGTAAACTATACATATTAAACCCGGGTTTAGTTAGCATTATGTATATATTTTAAAAGTAGTAATAAAATATATAAACCTCAATCTTTCGGCTAAGAACATTAATAGTGGTCTTTAAGGTTTCCCACTTTTTCTCCACGCAAATGCAGGTACACTTACTGCATATAAATATGTCACCCTTCTTTTCCCTAACTCATTAGCGTAGTTAGCATACGTCACATAAGCGTGTAGCTCTAATGGGTAATAAGACGCAGTGGTTCTACTTTTGAATAAAAATATTACAAACACATTTAAGTGTATGTCATTTACATACACCGCGATTATACATAAGTATTTTATTACTTTAATAATTGTATGTATTAAATTCTTATATTTAACTGTTGTACAATCTACGTGGCTTGAATTTAAAGCAAGAACGTATAAAATGTGTTTTATTGGTAGTTACTGTGGGAAATATTATTACGACCTTGGAAAACAGATGTCATCCATATTAAACAATATTACACTCACGTAAATATTTTAAAATCATCCCAAGTGTTACCGTCCATCCGTGTGGATGTAATAATTCTGCAATTTAGTTTCATCTCATGGTTAAAAAATTCTAAAAACGTAGTGAGTAAAACATGACATTGGTCCCGTTATGTGGTAAATGTTGTTAGAGCGTTATGCTTCCAAGAAATACACGAATTCCTTTACAATAATTTGTTACTTTGAATCCCGTTCAGATCAAAATTTATTAGTATTTTGCGTTTATTTCTAGTCGTAAAAATTGACTAGTTTTTCATTCCAAGTGCTTCTGTAAGGCTGTTTTTTTTTTAGGAGGGAGGGTTTTAAGAGCCCGTCTCCCCCACGGATAACACTAACACAGATAGAACAAGACGTCGCATAATGGTGGTTTTTATTTGTTATACTTAAAAATAATTCCTACGACACAATTGCACGAACTTTAACATGTAGTGTAAAATTTCTTGGAATTTTTTTTTGTAAATAAAAGCACTAAGCAAACTACCTTCCCCATGAAAAAATGTACCATCTTGTTTATGACGAAAAAACATTATTTACTGTAAATTTAAAACAAATATTCAACTATTTAGTTCAAACTTTTTATTTAGTTCAAATTTTCAAAAATCTGTTATTTGTAATCTATCTTTCAATTATTTTTATTTAAAATTTTTTTAATACATTTATATTCAGGCCTATCATGAAAATTAATTCAATTTTGAAATTAATTTTAAATGTCGTTTAAGAGAAATCTAAAATGTGTCATAAGTAAACTACCCATAAACTTATTTTAGAAAAATAAGATTACATAATTTTTTATTATGTAAAACAGCCCTCAAATACCCAGATTTTTACAAGCCAAATTCTAGGGATCTTTTTAAATTAAACCCCATTACAGTTTTTTTCAAAAACTACAACTTAAAAAATTTTGAAAGAAAACCAATATGTAATAGTTTGATTTACATTCGTATCGTTGCTACATTGCAAACCAAAGGCACAACTCCTTGTTCCAAGGAAATGACTTAGGGGGGATGGGGGTTTGTATTACATGAGCGTTTATCTCCAATTCTGACCATAAACACTCAATTTTTGCGATATGAATAGATTTTCATTGAAAATTTCGTGGCACTACTTAATTTTAAAAGTTTTTATTTGAAATTTATTACTATAAAACCGATATTTTATGACCTATTTTCAAAACTATATTTAAAAATAAATTAAGGTCTATGAAATGGGGAAATGATTGTTAAACTCTTTGCTGAACAAGATGTTAATTTTTCTTTGTATATTTCTCTAAGAGTGTCTATTATTTAATCTATACTTTTTTGGGGAATTTGATGCTTATTTTTAAATTATGTCTCTTTGTCAATGTATATTATTTCGTTCATGTATCTTACAACTTATACTATAAATCCGGCCCTTAGGACTGTTCTTTATTAATGTACTGGGAGATTGGTTGACTCCAATAACATAACTATAAATAAGGCCTTTTTAACTGTTGTCATTCGTAAATTGCAAGATTGATTGACTCCCAAAAATAACATAGCTGTACGGCCACTATTGTTCTGGAAAGCGACCTGGTTTTAACGTTATAAAAACAACACGTTCTGTTAAATTGTTTGAATGTTTCATCAGTAAGAATGGAATAGCAACAAATCCACGAAAGCCAAAGTTTTGGTTCTATGCACGTCTAGTTATTTCATTAGTCACCACACGTGTGTGCAAATTAAAATGGACACGTGGTCTGTAGAAGGCCTTTGGAAGGACATTAATTGGATGATAATGGAGACCTTATATGAAGTAGCTAAAATGAGCGGAAAAATATTTGGACTTTCACGTACTATTATAAAATTCTTAACTACGTACCTTGGCTCAAAAAAAATATTATGATAAAAATAATTAATTAAATATAAAGTTATTTAAGAATGAAAGGGAATTTTTAACTTACCAGTTTACTTTTTAACATGTATTATTTGTATTTTATAAATTTTAATCTTTAAACATTTAACGTACACTTTCTAATCATAGGGCTATACCAGAGAGCTATTTAAATGTAATTTAATCTGAGTATTTAGATATGACTTTTAACACCCAACTAAGACGTCACAAATTTAACTTACTTTGAATAAGATAACTATATTTAATTTGATTATTAATTTATTATTTAAAATCATATGATGTTCTCCATTAAAGATTTAAAAAATATACAGAAACGGCATCAAAATATAGATAAATGGTCAATAAATAGATACTAGAACTTAGTATATAGAAATATAGATCGACTTAGATTGAGCCAATTGTTGTAAACAAATTATCATATGCTCTACAAGTTCTTGCGATATCTCAAGTAGAGCAGAAAAATATTGTAAATATACTTATACATATACATCTTCCTCTTCAAGAGCATCGTCTAGAATTTTGAGTTTTATTCCAGTTCCAAAAAAATATAATTAAATAAGTTTTAGAAATGATATGACATGACGTGTGTTCTGCTTTGAACCTTAACACATTAAAAAATATATTTGAAATAAGTAAACACTTGCAAAAAATAATCCATCGTCATCGGATAAACCGGTTTTTTTTAAACCTAAGGAAATCAAGGAAATGTAGGTTTTAAAATGTATCAATCGGAAACACGACTTGACTTCGTTAAAAGCACTTTGAATTTTTTTACATAAATTAAAATCGAAGATAAAGAAGAGGATTATGATTCACATTTGTATCTATTACAGAAATTTTGTTTTCATAATCATCTATTTTTTCAATAATCTTTCTCATGTTTGAATAAAAAATAGTCAAGAGAACCAACATGTTTACTATTATTCTTCTAAACACTTATACTAGAGACGGCACTATTAACATGTACACAAAGCTTAAAAGCGATTAAAAAAAATGCTTTTATCTTTTTTTTAAAAGGTTAAAAAACACGATTTTGAGTCTATTGAGAAAACACTTCAATCTTGGGTGGTACTGGCGATTATATATACTATAAACTATACGAGCTCATTATACAATCAATTTTATTTCGAATTTATTTGGGGTATTTAGCCTACACTTTCTGAACTGACTGACTATATCAGACACTAGAATTTCTATAAGCGAGAGCAAAAGTACTAGCCAATTTTGCCGGGTAATATACTTTTTTAATACCTTTCGGGGTTATTTTACACGCCACAATCGACATGAGACCGACGGATTTACATCTTCTGATAGGTTAGTTGTGCTACGGATGTTTATCGCTCAATAAAAATCCATCGATCGCAGTTGAGTTCAAACCCACAAACATCGTATCGTGAGGCAAACACTTTACCCCTAGACCACCGAGGTCGACAATTATAATTAGTGGCTATACAGGCACAGGTGATATGTGTGTAAATTAGGTCTTACTTTATCCTTGGTTAAGAAAGTTTTCAAGTCGTGTGCCTATATCATGTGTTTATAAAATGAAATGTATATGATAACACTATCCATATGTTTATAAACAATTTATACATTTAATTTCATAAAATCAGTATTAAAAAAATCATCCAAATAGTATTTTAAACTTGCACAATGCCAATACTTCAAGTTTAATTTGTTGTTAAAAGATGAGTTTAAATATGACTTACTACACTTATTTATATAAACAGTAATAAAATTATGTAACACTCTCAAATAAACATGGTTTTTCAAATGAATGTCAGATGATGGGATAGTGAGAAAATTAAAAATAAACTTGTCAGGAATATGACCTTGTCCATCCAGTTATATGCACCGACTAGTCTAGCAATTGAGTTAGACAGTTTATCTTCAGTATATATTTATAACCCTCCTAGCTTAATGTAGTAGCAAGATAGTAAGTAACAATTTTTTTTACAAGAGTGTCGTGCATTACAGTTATAGCTTTAAATTACTCTTATTATTTTACACTTGTTGTGTTATAGGCATATATACCTTTATAAAAAGTCACAGTTTCAAAATATCTAGTAATTTTGTAACTAACACACAATATATTCTGTTCACGGTAACTTTGGACCTATCTGACAGTTGAAGACTTACTAAAAACATTAATTTTACCCATACATCTCGAAAATGTCTTATTATTTCAATAAGTGATGTAGACTAGCTTAATATGTGAAATGTGTCGACAAATATTTTATAAAGGACAAATACCAAATAACTTTGTAGTAATTTTTGAACCATCAATAAAGGTCAAATTTAGATGAAGCATATTTTATAATATCATTGCATGACAACCACACTATAGGTATACTATTTGCGACCTGATTTTCAAAATATTTTTTCGGGTTCTTTTTCCTTTAAATAAATTTTATAGCTTCATCGAACGTACCAAAATTTCATGGAAGAAAAGGAAAGAAAAAATCATTTATGAAAAGCCAATCACATTACATCTAGCCGGGATTCTAACCATGAAATATTAACTTGACCCCATTTAACCTTTAGTGGCGCTCTTTCGTCCGCAGCCATGAAACTAATTAGGTCCCATGAACCAACTAAACTTTCCTTCAAACTATACACAGACTTAGGACTGAAAGCCTTTTTAGTTTAAATTAGGCATAGCTCATAGTAAAAAGATCAATATATTAATAGATAAACAACATCCGGGACAGAGATAACACACCAACAGGGGTATGAACTCTGAGAACATAATTTCCTAACCACAGTTTACAGGCTTAATTAATTTATTATGGAAACACTAGACGTATAACCTATTCTCCAGCCAGCCAAACTAATGAGCACGACATTTAGTCCACATGTCCACCGATACGGGTTGTTGCACTGATCAGTATCCCAAATAGCAATGACTTTTAGCCCACCAGTTCCAACAAAGCCCTCTGAAAATTGATTGGTAGGGTATGCAAAGCTTATATTCCAAGCTTAAAGCTCCCTTAGCGAGCGATGCATGGCTCCTGCTACGGCCCATACTATTCTGCTACTGTATTTCTGGTATATAGACACGGACTTATCAGTAACAGAGAATCGAACCGGAGATCCCCCGCCACTAAGCCGGCTCATTTGTTGCGGTTCTTGTGAACGGGCTGAATGGATCTAGTCGGAGCCCTTGATGGGTGCTTCATGGGAAAGGACATGATTCCATTTGTCTCTGTATTCGGACATGGTCATTGGTAAATGAGGCTTCACTTGGCATACAAATGTCCCCGAAATTAATGTTGGAACGGTAACCCCAAGATTGATTACGTTTTAAGATCGATGAAGAAGAATTAGCTGATGTTGATTAGTGGTCGAGGCGGGATGCTTAGATACCAGAATATAGGACACATAAATTCTGCTAAGTTTTAAAATATTGTACACATCTGTTATTAAATTCCTGAATATAGCACCAAACAATTTATTTGTTTGTGGTCCAACACTTTATCTCAGTCGGCATCTTGTCTTTATACTGAGCTAAAGATCACAAGTTAAATTACTGGCATGGCCATAAAATGTATCCTTGGTGAAATGTGCGTTAACTCTTTCACAATGATGACTGGATGGCTGGGGACTGGATGTTGTGTTTGTTCAAGATTTAAGTTAGTTTATAAGCCAAGTACTGATTATAATCAGTCTGTTCATAAAGTGAACTTACCTTAAATAAAATAAAATAATTTACATGTGCAAGACGTCTGTTTAGTTTTCCGTGAACATTCTAAATAATAATAAAAGGGTAGAGAAAGATATAATTTTAGATATAATGTATCTGAACTTACGTTGATGAACTGTGATCTATTATATATTTACCTATTTATTAATTTAATTAATGTTGGGGAAAACTTAAATGTTTCATATCCTTATTTTGCGTATTAAAGATAAACCTTCTTATATTCAGCAAAATTAAAGAGGCCCCTCATAACAACTCTAGTTGAAACATGTAAATTGATTTTATATATATATGTGTGTGTGTGAATTGGTATATGCTAGAAGGGCCTAAGCCAATGCAATCTAATTTCAAGAAAACAATAAATAAAACTTTCTCAAGCTTTATAGATGTGTCCTATAGATATGACAAAAGTTACAGGATATAATTTAATTCATGCAGTTCTATTGATAACAGCTAAAATACTGTTTATTGTTCAGTACAGTTGCAAAATAATGTTTATTTTCCTTGACTGAGCTCTTTTAGCATGAATTAGATATTTTCCTATACAATATTCTAATATGTTCTCTTTTTAATGATATTCTATTTGAAAAATGCACACAATTAATGTGAAATTCAAATACAATGATTTGTTCATACTATTGTATTAATAAAAACAATTGTCTGGCCATTCAACATTGTTTAGTTAATCTTCATTGTTTTCTGTTGGCCAGCTCAAAATGTCAGAATAAAACTCTTGGTATTCATGATAAATATATGGAAGTAGTCTTATAATATCCGTTGTATTTGCCTTCTTTAAGAGAATCTTTTCCAATCAATAAGCTCCATTTACTGGAAACTGTGGAGGTGGTCACGGGGGTTGTCAAGGTGAAAATGTATTTGAAAACATAGATCCAATCGTTGACCCAGTCAAAATGCGACCAGCGTATTCAATAATGTATGTAGAATGCGTTAAACTACTTATCATGAAGTTAAATTTCTTATCCCTTGGATAATTTTTGGCTTTACTTTCTTCAGAGATATAATTCTTTTTAAGATATAGAGACCACTATACTTTGAAATTCAGTATATCCTCTGTATCTACTTCTTTAACAAAAACTTAATAGATTGACTTGATTTTATTATTATTTCTGTTAGTTCATGCACACTATAGATCTTGTCATATTTTCTCAGTTCCCTTTTTATTATACTAAAATTCCTATCAAGGGGAGGGATGAGTGTTCCCTTATGGGGAACTAGTGTTCAAGGCTAGTGATAATCTTGATATGGCATGATTTTTATCCTGCCTCCACCTACCCAAAGTTATCAGAGTAAAAATGCAAGCTGGTGTATAGTTGAAAGACAGTCAGTATAAATTCATAGATAACTCATTTGGGTCTTTGTTGGCTACACCTTCATGTTATAGATATATATTCACTGTGTTCTTTATTATGTCGTGAATACAAAATATATTGGTTGTCATTGGCCTCAAGTTAAAAGTTTCCTGGACAGGGAATTGAGATATTTGAACATTCAACCTCATCAATGGCCAAAGATAGCACATGATAATCTCATGAGAGTCACTGACTGAAGTCCCTCTAGCAAAAACACTGCAGATAGGAACACCAATATAACATTCGAAAAGAATCTCAGTCAATCAATGAAACCCTCTTTAGCAAATACTGCAGATAGGAGCACCAATATAACATTCATAAACGATCTTAGTCACTGAATGAAACCCTCTTAGCAAATACTGCAGATAGAAGCACAAATATAACATTCAAAAACGATCTCATTCACTCAATGAACCATCTTTAGCAAAACTTTAGCTATGCTATGTCAATTTCTATGATAACCATGCATCTAGAAAGTTCCTTTTAGCAAAAAACATTAAAACTCCCCCATAAAACATAAATACAAGACTTGACTAAATTTTACTATTTTCATGACCGAGAACCTTTTAGCATGGATCGATTCTTTATATATAATATATATATATATATATATATATTTTTTTTTTTTTCATATATCCATACATAAGGTATATCAAATGAAACTGACTCCAAACGTTATGGACTTTAAAATCTGTGTTCGAAATGTGCGTCATCAACCGTTATACATAGTTTCAATAAATAAACGTCAACTAGTCGGCGAGCGGGTCAGCGGAACGATGGATAGCGGTTGGTGGCGCACATTTCTAACACAGATTTTGAGTTACTGTGTGCATGAGGCTGGTTTTATTTGGGATCCCCTACATACAGAGAAAGGAAAGTATTATATAATTGAATATGGGTGTATTACCGGATACCCTGGTATTTAGTCTGATAAGTAGTGGAACCTACCGGAAATTTATTAACTACTTTCTCAACAGGCTTTCAGTCCTCTCTGTAGAAATCTTGAATAGAAACACGTTATGAGAGAAGTTATAAATATATTCAAATATCTCTGAAATCACAATATGATTTTTCATCCACTCTTTCAAGATTAATTTACCATTACTATGTATATTTTTGAATAACTATATCAAATTTGTAGGTGTAATATTGAAAAGCCTATTTATGTAAGAATTCATCACTGTTTGTATTTTGTAGTTGATATTTTTACTGTCGGCCATTTTATTTTGATAAGCATGATGCCCTAATATCGGCTTGCAGAGGTTTCCTATATTCAAATATCTGGTTTTAGAAACCCTGTTTTTCTTATTTAATTGTATATATTCACTATGAAATTTATTTTGTTTAAAAGTGCAATTATTTTTTTATAGTTAAATTTTTAATTTGCTACATTCTTTTTTTTAAAAGAAACTAAACTATTTATAAATAGCTGTTTAAAATATATAAAGAACAAATCTATTGATTCTACATGGGAAAATCTGTTACACGAGCTAGGTTTGTCTGTGCATTAAAATTGTAGTGGAGTATTCCTTTACTTCAGGTTAGCATTAAAGATAAGATTACCAAACAATCTATTTTTAGAATGTCTTCCTATCAATTTGTTTGTTGCTAGTAAACTAATAGATCTTATAAATACGGGACTACTACTGTTGTATTCCTCATTTTTTACACTACTGGGTAACCTATATACCATCAGTCTATCTCATAATTGAGCGAAGTATTGTTGAAAAAACAAGTTGTAGTCTGTGACTATTTGTCGGGGCTGGTATTATGGGTACACAAGATGACACGTGATATGAGCTGGGGGTGGAGATCAAGGGGATGGGTTCAAATCCATGCTTATTTATGAATATTTTTACCCACAAAAAACACCGCACTTGAAGTTTTATTCTTTTCCAGCATTTGAAGTTGTTGAATCTGTTGATGTATTTTTTAATGCAAGCAAATCCACGGGCATATTCTAGTAAATTAATCGTACCTATTTAAATTTTAAAAAGAGAGAGAATAAACAAGTTTTAGTTGATAATGGTTACTGCAGATACTAGTATATTTGTAAATGTTTCGTATCAAACTCAATACAATAATTATTATCTAAAAGTTAATTATGTATTCAATTCTCTAGTTTATCAACTCTAAATATAAAGAGCTAGCATGAAATACAATAACAAATAATCTGAAATGCTGTAGCCTTCTGGAATAGTGACAAAACAAGTTTGGTTACCCGGACCTTACATTTTGGGATGGACAGCGGGCTAAATAAAATAAATTTAAGAAAGGTGGCTACTGATGCGACATGCTGAAGGACTCAGTTTGGACAGTTAATGAACTTGTCAAAAGACAGAAATTATAATAAATAAATATTTTTTTTATAAACTAATCTAGTGAAATGAAATTTACCCTCTCAATTTATTTAGTGTAGTTGGTGTACAGTATAGACCTGTCCCCTCCTCCCCTCGTATAGGGCTAGTATTCCACCTGAATCGATCAATTACTCTCGACGAGAACAAGGTATTCTGGAATAACTCATGTGGAGTACATTCCTGATAATTGCATGTCCTTCAATTCCGCAAATTGGATTTTCGAGACCTCGACAGGGCAAGTACAAACGTAATGATTTAATACGATGGCAATGGAAACTTCAAAGACTCAAATCTCGTAATCATGTCAACTGGTTTTTTTCTCTTCATATTTAGAGAATATTCTCCAAAAGGTTTGTAATATAACATTTTATTACAAATTCATCAACCCTTGGCAAGAGCGTATCTAAAGAAAAAATATATAATTCAATAATACGTTTCAAAAGAAAAACAAAATGTTAATTTTACAAAAGTTCTTGGAATTTAAAACAAGGAGCGCAACGTGTTCTAGTAATGATTTCCCATAGCAAGTTTACGTCCTATTAGTAAAACTACCATCTTCTCTTGACTATTCGCGAAATGGAAGTTCTATTTTTATTCACTAAAAGCTTAACTATATTTCTTTTGCAGTATATATTATATGTTAGTAATTATAAACTTGTCAACATCTTGGCTCAGTAGGTAGCGTGTTTGCCTATTGAGCTAAGGGTCCCGGGTTCTATCCTTAGAATGGACGAAAATTTATCATTGATAAAATATGGGTTTAACAATACACATTGATAAATTTATGGCCGAGTACTGGATGTTGTGTCTGTCCTAGTTTTAAGCTAGATTGTAAGGCATATGCCTTAGCATGCTGGTAGTGGAAAATATAATGG
This sequence comes from Timema cristinae, assembly GCA_039000515.1. Taxonomy (NCBI): domain Eukaryota; kingdom Metazoa; phylum Arthropoda; class Insecta; order Phasmatodea; family Timematidae; genus Timema; species Timema cristinae. The sequence goes on from JBCFYV010000935.1 coordinate 13,310,694, forward strand.
CTTGGATAAAAAACTTACCCATGACCCATGTCACAGAAAAAGATTTACACAATTCATGAACCGGACTAGTTTTGGTCCTGTCTATGAAATGGACAAACGAATAAGACAATTCACGGAATTGGCATGAATGTGCCCAATTTAATAAATGTCCGGTTTCCTTTTGAGAATTAACAGTAGCGTTTTTTTTCTAACTAGTTTTGGTAATTGTGGTTCTAAAATAAGTGGTGTAAATGTAATTTGATTGAGACTGTACTTTTTCTCCTAATACTATTCGATATTTATAATTATTCCTCAATTTATCGATGACAATAATCTGCTACGAAGGATGTTTTATCCCTCCTACTAACACCCCTATTCAAATTTCTCTCTCTTTTTTTTTTCACCTTACATCTCCTATGCAGGAAGGTTAATGGCGTCACTTATGTGAAGGTAAATATTTTAAAGTTGTGCTATTTATTGCTAAATAGTTTTAAACAGCTAAAATAATATTTAATTAGAGGTGACCTGGTTGGGTAAGGTGTCAGGCTTCTGTGCTGGCGGCCGGGGTTCAATCCTCGGTCCCGGCACAGACTTATTTATTACCAAACCCTTCCTTCACCTCTGACAAGACATTTGTAATGTGGGGAATGCCAGGCTCCACCGTGGTTCGGATTACCACGTTAAACTGTAGGTCCTTCATTTCATTCACAATCACCCTACCATTACACATTAGCATAAGTGCGTATAACCCAAACGGGTAGTAAGACGCGGTGCTTTTTTATTATAATAATAATAATAATAATATTTAGTTATCTTAAAAATGTTATATTGGGATTTCAAAAATACTGAGTTTATTTGTTTGAGAAGCGTATAACCCGAATGGTTATCAAGGTGTGGTGCTAAGAATTATTATTTGTTTGAGATAGGCTCGAGGTATGTAAGTTTAGAGAAATTTATTTGATCTAGGAACTTTAACATTTCATGTGAAACGTTGGTGGAAATGATGTTACTTCACATTTAGTGATCAATTAAAAAATTCTTATAATAAAATACAAGATTTGTAATACACACCGAAAGAACTTAAACATACGGTAATAATAATATTTTTGGTTTGAATTAATAATTGTAGGGTTGTACGACTACAACACTTATTACTTTGTTAATAATTCGTTCCTTTAGTTGATATTTACTTATGAATAACTTCGGAATAAAATATCATGATAACTTAGGAAATTCTATCTTGATTGATTTGTACGTAACGGGGAGGCTTTAGAGTTAAATAAATAAATCGCTTAAAATTTGATAAAATAATTGCGAGAATATTGTAAAAATGATTAATTAGAGTTGTTTAGGATTCGGTACTAGCCTAGTATCTAATTGCCTGTTCTTCACTTAAGACCTCGTACCGGTTTAGGAATTAGAAAATGAGAAACGAGAACCATAATAAAAGATCCACTAACGGAAAATTTTGGAACTAATTATTATTGTTATTTAACTAATGTTAAAACCCACTTCAGTGGCTGCATGGTCTAAGGCGCTACTCTCCAGTAGACTAGATTGCTGATAACGAGGAAATCAAAGTTCGTATCTCGGTGGGATGTACTTAGAGTGGTTTTCCAAAATGGATTTCCACATACCCTCCATGCAAATGTTGGTACACTTCCTAAAACTATAAACCTTCTTTATTCCTAAAACAATCAGAGTAATTAGTACTAAAGTGTATAGTCTGAACGGGTAGTAAGACTCAGTGTCAAAACATAATCTAATGATAAAACCTACTAAGTTGGACATGCGTTTTAAATGCAAACTTATTAAGCTTAATTGCTGGCGACAAAGAGGTTAGGGTTCAAATCCCTACACGGTGTGCTGAGGTTTTTTATCTAAAATGTTTACTACTCTCACTTTACTCAAATCAGGGTACATTTCCTTTAAAACTACCTATCTGGGTCACTAATTCATTAGCGTGGTGTATATTATTCTTAGATCTCAAATCAGTACTGGTATTAAGACGCAGTGGAAAAAGTAAACTAAGTTAAAACGTAAATTGGTTTGATTGGAGGCTCTCAACCAGGAGACCGCGGGCGTATTCTTACCGCTTTGATATTTCCACTCAACCAACAACGCATTAGAGGTAAATGTTAGGAAGTAGAGACGTAGTTTGGGATTAGCGTTTATGGTTTTTTATCAATAGTTTTCCCTCAAGTCGTATCAAATAAAATTGTTCTATAAACCCCAAGTGAGCTCATAAAATAAATAATAAGCCTATAATATTTATCTTTTTTTAGCACATATTACTACCTGTTTGGGCTGTGCGCCATATATACTTATTACACTAATGTGTTATGAATAAGGAAAGTAGAATCCAGAGAAAGTGTTCCCGCATGTGGGTGAAGTATTAGTGAGGGGAAATATTAGATTTATATATTTGACAGTCACAAACAATTCCAGATTGTCACTAACATATTTAGTAACTCTTTATAGAAAAATATACTTTTGTGTTCGAACGTATTATTCTATTCATTTTTGTAAAATTGTTTCAGAGTACAGAGATCAAAGAATCAGAAAGTCAAATAAAACATATTTATTGTTATTTTGGTTCTAAATATATAAAAATAACTATCAATACTATATTGTCATATGGTGGTAAATGTTCACACCAGTGATCGCAAAGTCCAAACCATAAGGCCCACAATGTATTATAAAGCCAGTGAAAGGAAGTGGCAGGTTCAAATATCGTTATTTCTCACCCCTAACGATTTAATTTGTATTTCATCTATTTAAGGTGTTTAATGCTCACTTTTTAAATCTCTAATTATATGAGTAAGCGAGAATTTCTATAAGTGATAGCAAAAGGACCGGAAAAGGTATTTTTAATATTCTCCAGGGTTTTTTTAGATGCACAGTCGACATGGAACCGACGGCTTTACTTCCCCTCCAAAGGATGTTTATGGATTGTTATTGCTAAAGGAAAAACCGCCAATCCCAGCTGGGTTTGAACCCACTAACATCGGGTCATTTAACTCATACCACCGAGGTTGACAACCCATTTAATTAATATGTTAATAACACTAGGACTGGCCTTAATTAGCCCTATCACTTCAAAAATGTAGGCATCGAATAGTTAACAAAAGTAACTAAAACTACGGTATTATAGTTATTTTAGCATTTGACAGCAATTAAATTAGAGCTTATGTGTCTTAAAATTACCATTTTACCTCTGATATATAGCCTTTCTTTGAGTTTGGGGCAGCATGTAGGATTGTAGGAGCGCTTTACTACGTCCCGATGAGTTGATGTGATGATTGTGATGGTGTCAGTATAAGTTTTAAACGAAACGTGAATTTAATTTATAAGCATAGAAACAATTCCTCTTAGAAAAAAACAACTAAATGGACCACCTGGAATGATCCCACAACCTATAATTTTGTAGCCAGGAAAGCTGACCACTGCGTGACATTGTGGTTTCAATATTATAGTGAGTTTTTAAATGTTCTTTGAAGATTAAATATAAATATAATTTAAATATATGTTATTTTACAATTATAAACATTAAATTCATAAACCATTGTGCATATATTTATATATAGAGTTGATGATTTTAAATTAATATACTAATGTGTATATACAAGATATTCGGAAACTCACTACCCAAATTGCGCATATAGTTTGTGTGAACCAAAATTAATACAGGATTTATACAACTTACATTCAGCAAACTCTACTAATAACATTAAATGGTGTTCAAAGCTTCGGCGTACAGCCCGAGAGAGCAAAGCTGTGCAAGTATGCGTGTACAACAGGTTGCATAGGAGTAAGGTGCGTGGCACTGCCCACCTCAACAACTTGGAGCACAGCAGCAGAACATACCACAATTGTTAGTAAACAACACACCAGTCCATCTAGAAATGGGAATACGATTCTAAGGGTCATCATTAACAGTCATACATCACAGAAAGTGTTTGCCATTATTACATGTGAGTGCCACGTGCCTAGCTCCTATGCAACCTGTTGTACACGCATGTTTTAACAGCTTTGCTCTCCCGTAGCTGTATGCCGACACATAGAACACAATTTAATGTTATTATCATAGATTTCCAGGTACAAAGTGTATAGGGAATTTGTATTGCTTTTGGTTCAAACAAATTACATCTGCATTTTGAGTTATGGTTTTTGAACGTTCTGTATACAATAATTCTTGACACCATGTCTTACTACCCGTTCGGGTTACACGCTTCCTGTGTAAATAAATAGAGAGAACTAAAGGAATATATATAATATATATATATATATATATATATATATCAATTATATAAAAATTATTTAAAACTAAATATGGTAGTAAATATATAAGTTAACAGCTTTGGCCGTCACACCTTCCTGTCAACATTTTTGAAACATAATACTTTATCTTTTGGTTTTGATAATTAATTTGTCTATTGCCCAACTTAAGTAAAAAATAATTTGTCAAGTATTAACAGGCTACCTAGGCCAACAGTGCTGAAATAATTCGATTAAATTATATCATTTTTATAAAAATGCACGTGGCTGACAACAAAAATGTTCGATACAAAACTAAGCTCCAACTAAAATAAGTAAGTATCCACACAACTAAATCATATGTGCAGTACAACACTAAGTAAATGGACTAGTTCCCATTCTATCATGTGAGTGGTGTAGCGATCTGTTTTTGTCACGGTTAGTCCTCCCTCCTCTGGTGATCTATCCCAACCACTCAACAAGCGAGTGGTCTCGATGAAATCACCATGACGTCACTGAGCTGGTTGCACTGGTGATTAGTGGTCGTCCTGATTGATCAACAGGGGTGTCGAGTATTAACAAGGGCTCACATCTGTTCTATGTCACAAATTTGGTGAGCTGTTATCTGTGCTTGCATTTTGAAAGTTAAACTTCTCACCAATACGTAATATTAGAAAATTTAATAAACTCTTTATTTGAATCAATAAGGATTGATTACGGCAAAGCTGAAACATTTCTTGTCCTGGAGGGTGAGGGGGCCAAATGGTTTTATGTCCAGGTTAAGTTAGGTTGAGTAGTAAGCAAACACGGGGTTGGGGGGCCAATTAGGTGAGCCAAAATGACGTTATGTCTAGGTTAAGTTAGGTTGAGTAAAAACACGTGTTTGTGGAGAGATTTAGGGGGGGGGCAAAATTATGTTAAACTAGAATAAACTAGGTTGAATAGAAACACGTGGTTACGGAGCAATTTAGGGGGGTGCTAAAATAAAGCTATGTCTAGGTTAAGCTAAGTTGAGTAAAACAAAAAGGGAGAAGCAATTACTGGGAAAACAACATACATTAAAATTAATTAAATACATGTATGCTATCGGAATTTTATTTTGAAAAAAAAAAATACAATTGATGGATTGTCAAGATTTTTCAAATAGTGTTTAATTAACACTAAAATAGAAAAATGTAATTTTAATTTTGGGTATCACTGAAGACACAAAAGGCAGTGGACGTTTTCAAGTACGGATCTAAAAGTCAAACACGTTTCTGAACAGTTTACAAATGAATGACTCATTTATATTTGTATCGTTCGATTAAATTACTATCAGTAAATCAGTAAATCAGACAAATGTATTTTTTTTTGTTCTTAAAATATGTATATCAAGGAATAATAACTAAAGTAAATTAAATCTCAACTACTAGTGATATTTAAAAGAATTAACAACAATATTCATAGCTTGAAAACGTGTAGGTATAGTATGATTTTGGTTAGTGAGAATAGTAAAAGTTAGTTACTAAAGTTACTAAAACAATTTTAATATATTCATACATCAAACCATGTTGTTTAAAGCTGTCACTTTTGATAGATATCATCAATACCTATAAAATAACACAAATGATATACTAAATTTTATCAATTTTGGGCGCAAAGAAATATGTTTGGATTTTCTCTACTGTTCTCCAACCAAAATCAGGGTATACAAATTTCAATTTGGAAGTAAAACGCTGTTGTTAAAATGTTTTGTGTTTCAGAATTTTTGAAGAACTATTTATTCTTTAAAAATGATTTTATGTTTTTTAATCTGTTTGAATGCGAAATTTTAGTAACGTCTAAAATACTAACATATATGTTAGTATCATCCATCATAATTTATTATTATGATGGTGATTTTGCTTACTTTACGAATTCAAATTGATTTTCTTTAAATAGAAATCAATTTATCCACAATGGCTCTAACTAGATGCATTCCTTCATTTTACTCAATTGTGTTTCAATTTCTCAATCATCACTTACAAATGAGTTCTGAGAATACAAATAGTTTTAACGACACTGTTTTAGGCACTAACAAAATTCATCGTTCTCACACAAAAAATATTGTCTAAAAACAGGAATAAACGAAAAAACGCCAGTGTCTATTTATCTAAAAACTTAAGGCTGGATCTTTTTTTTTCATTGCTATATTTTTATCTTATTTTAACCTCAAAGACTTTAATATATTTTGATACTGTGCTCCAAAAAAATTATAAAATGAGAATTTTGAAAGAAAGGATTACCCTAATCAATCTTGTTCAATGTTACTGGTCAATAGTAGCGAGAATCATAGGTAAATTGTCAAACAATTTTTCCACGATCTTTTTCCCCCTTGCCCCCGTGTTAAAAATCATATCAATAACAAATGATTCATCAACTTCATAACATTAATAACAATAGGCACATTTTAATACTATTATGTTGTACAATGATGCGTGAGTATTCGTGAAAGTATATTCAAGATACCATACTAATACAGTCATTAAGGATTACAGTGAGGGATAATTTTTTTATACTATCAGAGTATTTTTTTTTTCATTTTTCTGAGCATTTTTCATAGAAGCTTATCGCCAAGTTAATATTGGATCTATGTGACCTCCTACAGGTATTGAAACTTTTAATCAATTCAGATTCATTACTATATACAGCTATCTCATAATCTCGTGTACAATTACTTGGGCCACACGGACTTATAGAAAATAATTTTGAAGAAAGTTTACAAGGATTATTATTTACAGTAATTCTAGGTATTTACTTTTCTATTTTACAGGCATACGAATACATCGAATCAGCATTTACCATTAGAGACTCAATTTATGGCTCATCATTTTTTATAGCATCAGGTTTCCATGGTATTCACGTAATTATTGGTACTACATTCATCTTAAGTTGAATAATTCGTCATTACTTTTTTCACTTCTCATCAAACCACCACTTTGGGTTTGAAGCCGCCGCATGGTATTGATCTTTTGTTGATGTAGTTTGATTATTTCTATACATCTCATTATATTGATGAGGGAGTTAATTACTTATTTAGTATAATTAATATATTTAACTTCCAATTAAAAGTTCTAAGTCAAATTAGATTAAGTAATTAAAATAATTGTTATTTCATCTATTTCCATCTTAATTATTTTATTATTTTATTATTCGTGAAAAAATAGGTCTCGAGATTTTGATGAATCTATACGTTTTAAGTGAAGATGAACCCCTAAAAAGGGGATTTTAGAATTCTGTCTGTCCCCATATATATCTATCTATATGTCAGTCAGTCTGTCAGTCTGCCCCTGGCCATGAATCCAAAAAGTTAGACAAATTTGGCTCAACTTCAAACTTAATATAACATTGTATAGGACTATATCTGACGACATCAAGTCTCGTATTTTATGGTGGGAAGGACATGAAGAGCAAATGGGAGATTCTAGAACCTTGTTCAGGGTACTGACTGGCAAACTCGATGGGAAGAACAAGTTCAACATAGGGAGAGGGTGTAATGAGGTAGACTGGATAGAACTAGCTCAAGATAGAGATAGTGTGTAATGAGGTGGGTTGGATAGAACTAGCTCAAGATAGAGATATGGTGTAATGTAGGGTGGACTGGATATAACTAGCTCAAGATGTAACGATCTTACAAACGAGTACGAGTTCAACCAATTCAACACCAAGTAATATGGGGCTACACTCACCACCTGCCTGTTGAACGGGCCCGCTTTCCGCTCGCCTTGGACACGCACGCACTCAAGAAAACCCAACGGACACTGAGAGTGGGGCCGCTGCCTTCACTTCGACTGTGATTAAGGCCCCGCCCACCAAGAAGAAATCGTCGAACTTGACTTGAGCTGTTTCCGGTTCTCCTAAAATTAAATGCTATCAGCGCTATCTTTAAAACCCCAGAGCTGCCATTTTCTCCCACCTGAGCGCTGCTCGTTTCCTTTCGTTCATTTATTCCTTCCCTCATTTCCCCCTCTCTGAGGTCAGAATCGACGCTCACAAATCGTATAAAAAGGACTGTATGCTTCTAATCTCTACTAACTATACCACAGGCTCATTAAGGTGAGGGTGTTCTCCGACGTCTCTTCTGGGATTACTTATTCTTTGAAATTCTTTTTGGCATTATTATGGGGGGGAACTGTTTTCTAAATTTACCGTTTAGGCTTAACTTCGAGAGATTTAACTTAGTTCATGACTAATGGGATTTAAGTGGCGTATCCACGGCTTGTCAAAATTTACTTAGATCCTTTTGGTGCACCTTAAGTGCTATCTTCACTCTTACCTTAATCGGTCATACTTGGGGTGCATTCAACCGGGGTGTAATATAATCTTTATATGAAACTAAACTTTGGTACTTTATTATGCTTTATGTGTTAGGCGTAAACACGTTTTGGTGGCGTTATGTTAGCGCAGGTTAGACTGAAATGGTTATTGAAAGCAATCATTGGAGTTAAATAATGGGGACAGCCATTACGGCGTATCTGACGTTGACTTGGAATTTGGTTGTATCTCTGATTTTTAGGCTGAGAGCATGGCTCTGTATTTAAATTTAAATTATCAGGTTCTTTATGTAAATATTAAATGAGTAGGATTGTCGTCTCTCAGACACCATGTATTGTTGATGTGCCTCATAGGATTCTTCTAGCCGAAACATTAATAGAATTGGTCCTAAAATTGTATAGTGAGTTAGACTTGAGTTATAAGTCTAGGATATACTTGCAAGCAGATGTCAAGGTTATTAAAATAACAACATATGAGGTTTAACCATAGTTGTATGTATAGGTATTTGAACTTAGTAACGTATAGTGATATAAGGTTTACTAGTTTAGGGTTTGATAAAATGTAACTAAGGCTTCAGCTCATGAAATTTAATCATGTTTATATGTAGTTAAGCTCAATTACGTAAGGTAATGAAAGTGACGGCCTTGCGGTCTAATAGAGTTAACTTTATTTTGGCTATCATGCTGAATTGTTACCTATAGCCAGTTAGGGCTTAACTTCATATTGATAATGAGTGGAGAGGTAAATGTATAGCATGTATGTGCTTAGGCTGCTAGGGTTAGTACGAGGACTCTACAAATTAGTATCTCGAAATATTGACATTATAGGCGAACCTCACCAATGAACTTGTAACCAGGTATCCACGGGTCGGATTTCTTGAATGGACCCTGAACTGAACTTTAACTCTAAATTTAATTTTGTAATCTCTGGGTCATATCTTTAATAGAGAAAATTCCTATTATGAATATTTTCAGCTATTTAGCTATACTTTGACATTGTACTATGTTTGTTATTTTTGATATAACTAATAAACTTGTCAACATTATTTTCTTGTATCTCTTCTGCTCTCCTGCACGCTCCATTTGTTTTAAATAGATGAGGGTGAAAGACGGTACAAGACAAAAGTTGTAGCAGAGCGTGGTTACAAAGTTCAGGCTGTGTGGTTCGCAGCTCCATGTCCTATCTCTAGGGGAGATCTGAGGTGTCTGCGGTATAACCGCACTTTATTTATCATTGTTTACTCATGCTTGTCTATTTTCTCTCATGCTGTCCGAGGCCATGGCTCCGCCACTGAAGCCCGATACCAAGACTTCAGCTGGTATGAGGAAAACTGAAATATACAAGCTTAGCCGCGACCAGCTGCTGTCTGAGCTCGCGTCCAGGGAGATCCCGGTTCCACCCGGTGCTACGGTGGGTGAGTTGAGTTCTCTTCTCTCTGAACAGTTGAGTGAGGTTGGGCAGGCTTCGGCCGGTCGTGGTATGGCTGAGGATGCGAGTGAAAAACCTGTTACTCTCCCCACACCACCCCGTCCATGCCTGTAGGTTATCTCAAATGCCAGAGCAAGGTTCTCATCGAAATTTTGGGTCGCATTCCCATATGTGATGGCAGAACCCCACCGACTTGTTTAGATTTCTAGTAGAGGTAAATAGGGCTTCGTGTCTTAAACTTGTTAGCGAAACACAGTTTCTAACCTTGTGTCTGACGAAAACGTCGGGGTTCCTCACAGAGCTATTCTCTCAAGGTATCCAAGCCAATCTATCGTTGAGAGGGGTGATTGATTTGGTCTTGGGCGCATTGTTGCCCGGGAGGACGAAACAGAAGTTATGTAGAGAAGTGGTTCACCGGTTCCAGTCCCCCCATGAATCCTTTAGAAACTTAGTTCTTTTTTTATATAACTGAAGCGGCTCGTGTGCTCAATGCTGACTTAGAGGAATTAGAGCTCGTCGATATCATTCTTGAAAATGTCTCGCCTTTGACCAGGCGCCATTTTGTCTTTTCGGGGAAACCTACTTCTATACAGGATCTTTACTCGCTGGCGTCAGTCATTGAAGGTACTCTTCTCGCTGAAAAGGAATACTTGGACACGCATTCGCCAGCCGTGAAGAGTTGCGAGCGAACGGGTTTGAGTCCCGGGGCGGCTTGTACTGCGTTGCCGTTTGAACGCGCCCTGCCCGCTAGGAATAATATACCTACTACTGGGGATAACCACGTGGGTGGGAATCGAGGGACCGCGCGCCCCGTGATTTGTCTAGAGTCAGGTGCTACCGGTGTAATAAGTTAGGACATGTCCGTAGGCAGTGCGTGGGGGGAAACTCCTGAGGCGCGGCCAGGGTCGTGGCACGGTCGCGCCCGCGTGTTGTAAGCCACATGTTCAGAGCCCGTGTGTTGCTGTTTCTATTGGACCCGTAGAGTGTGTGGGGACTCTTCGATACCGGGGCCAGTCATTCTTTCGTTTGCAACAAATTTCTTGATACTGTTAAGAATAAAGTTAATGTCTTGTATGAGCACATAGTGCCTAAAGCGTACGCCGTGGCCAATGGACAGTGTTTATGGGTTTCTTGCAAGCTTAACCTTCCGGTTAAGATTGGGCGGTTTTCATCGAGACGCTGTTTGTATGTTGTGGCCGATCTTCCTTTTGATATTATCCTAGGTAATGATTTCCTATTTGAGACCAGGGCTAGATTAAATCTAGGTGAGGGAGGAGTGTCATTTGGTTTTGCGCCTGGGGAACTTATCCCCTTTGTGGGTGGTAAACCCCCTTTGGGTCTTTACTCCATAAATAGTGATGATGAAGCTATACATGACGTTGTTAGGCAGTTTCCTGACGTCATTACTGAGCGATGGGGGAAGTGTGATATCTTACCATATGATATTGTTGCTCAGGACGACATCCCTGTACGCTCAGGTCCTTATTCCTGTGCCCCGCCCAAGATGGAGATTTTCAGGGAAGTAGTCTTCGACCTCGAAAGGAGAGGGGTTATTCGCCCATCCAAATCTCCGTATGCCAGTCCGGCTTTCATCATCCCCCGCAAGAGTAATGGATACCGCCTCATCGTTGACTATAGAAAGGTTAATAAGAAAATCGTATTCGACCCCTACCCGATGCCTAGCATCGAGTCGGCGTTCCAGCATCTTGGCAAGGCCAAATTTTATAGTTTAATTGATCTCAATGCGAGCTTTTTGCAATGCGCGCTCTCGGAGCCTTCCAAGAAGTTCACAGCTTTCGTTACCCCATGGCAGGTCTACGAATATAACCGGGTGCCCCTGGGTATTAGTTGCGGGAGGCAAGCATTAAATAGGGTATTAGATCATATTTTGGCCGATCTTAAATTTAAGTTCGTGTTTAATTACCTAGATGACATATGCGTTTACAGTAACTCTCTCGAGGAACATCTACTCCATGTGGAGACTGTTCTGCGCCGCTTGCGCTCGGCTGGTCTTACCGTCAACCCGGAGAAAGTTACGTGGGCTAAGCGGTCTATCCCGTATCTAGGCTACATAATCTCGGAAGGGAACCTTCTCGTGGATCCTGGACGCGTAAAACCGATCCTTGACTTCCCGGCCCCAAAAAACTTGAAAGGCGTGCTACGTTTTTTAGGTATGTGCGCATACTATGCCAGGTTCATACCCATGTTTTCCGAGATCGCCAGCCCATTAAACTCACTTAAGAAAAAAGGGGCAAGTTTTGTGTGGGGAACAGAACAAAGTGAGGCCTTTCTCTCTCTCAAGCGACACTTAGTGTCCCCCCTGACTCTGCGTATGCCGGACTTCTCCCTCCCATTTCGGTTGCACGTGGACGCGTCTTCAGTAGCGCTTGGTGCCGTTCTTTCCCAGCTCACCCTGAGGGCGATAGGCCGGTTGCTTTTGCAAGTAGAACGTTGAATACGGCGGAAAGGAAATATAGCACCTACGAAAAGGAATGTCTCGGGTGCGTATTTGGGATTGAGAGATTTTCTGATTATTTGGAGCTCAGGAAAATTTGACACTGTCGTCTACTTTAAAGGGGACAGGGACTCGTCCTCGGTTGTAAGCCGAGGCGACCTTCCGTTGCGACTTCTGGAGGTTAACAAACGCTAACTCACACTTCTCCTCAAACGTACGGTGAGTGGCTTCCGACAAAAGTAGATCCACATCCAAGATGGCCAGGAGGGGATGGTTGAGGTCTCTGTTGAGGAAGATAGAAGCCGGGGTAGCCCGTACCGACTCGTGATAGGCCGAATTGAAGGCGAGGTTTAAGAAATCTAGGTGCTGGTCCCAATAGGATTGGTCAAGGTGGTGAAATATGGTCAGGGCTATGTTCAAGTTGCGGTTAAACCGCTCTATATGGTTGGGAGATGGGTTGTAAGGGCTAGTTGTCACATGCCTTATCCCCCATAAAAAAACACATATCTGCAAAAGCCTTGGCCCTAAAGCATGGCCCATTGTCACTCACAATTATTCTAGGGGCGCCTAACATCGCCCAAATACGCCTCGACAAAGCGTTCACGGTGGTCGTAGCCTTCATATTTTTAAGCGGTATTAATATAACAAACTTTGAGAAGGCATCCATGGCAATCAAGATCGCGGTGTTGCCTAGGGAAGTGCGGGACAAGGGCACGACATAATCTACGAAGACCTTTTCCCAAGGCCTTGTCGCGATGTCGGCAGAGTGAAGACCGATCTTCGAGTTCTGGGCCGGCTTAGCTTTCTGGCACGACTCACACTTTCGTACCCAACATCTCACATCCTTAGGCAAATTGGGCCAGAAGAACTCTTTCGACACCTTTCGATCAGTCTTAAGTATCCCACATTGACCTCCAAACGCTGAATCATGAAAGTACCTCATAAGCATGGGCCTGAGTTTCTCCGGGACGTAATATCTGGTCCTACCTCTAACTTTGACTACCAGGAGGCCTTTAGAAACAGAGTAATTACCTACTACCTCACCTGCACCCAGCCTCTCCACTACCTGTTTACAAAAGTTGTCTTGGGACTGATGGTCACCGATCGAAATAAAGGACTCGGGTATGGTGTGGATAACGCAAAGGGGTTCGGCATCCGGATGTTTCCCAATGGGCTCAATGTGGTGGGTGGTAAAGTCGAACCTGGAAAGTCTCCACACCCAACGCCCTATTTTCCCAAGTTGCTTGGGGTGATTCCACATCCAAGACAACGCAACATTATCAGTGAATAGGTCAAATTTCCTGAGTTCCAAATAATCAGAAAATCTCTCAATCCCAAATACGCACCCGAGACATTCCTTTTCGTAGGTGCTATATTTCCTTTCCGCCGTATTCAACGTTCTACTTGCAAAAGCAACCGGCCTATCGTCCTCAGGGGTGAGCTGGGAAAGAACGGCACCAAGCGCTACTGAAGACGCGTCCACGTGCAACCGAAATGGGAGGGAGAAGTCCGGCATACGCAGAACCAGGGGGGACACTAAGTGTCGCTTGAGAGAGAGAAAGGCCTCACTTTGTTCTGTTCCCCACACAAAGATAGAGATAGAGTGTAATGAGGTGGGCTGGATAGAACTAGCTCAAGATAGAGATAGGGTGTAATGAGGTAGACTGGATAGAACTAGCTCAAGATAGAGATAGGGTATAATGAGGTGGGCTGGTTAGAACTAGCTCAAGATAGAGATAGGGTGTAATGAGGTGGGCTGGATAGAACTAGCTCAAGATAGAGATAGGATGTAATGTAGGGTGGACTGGATATAACTAGCTCAAGATAGAGATAGAGTGTAATGAGGTGGGCTGGATAGAACTAGCTCAAGATAGAGATAGGGTGTAATGAGGTAGACTGGCTAGAACTAGCTCAACATAGGGATAGGTGTTGTACTTTTGTAAATGCAGTAATGAACTTTTGAGTTTCTAATGCCAATTTTGAATTTGAATTTAGCCCCCAAATTTAGAGTAGCTTAATGATTAGGGATTTTTTTGAATTCCAAACATTTCTAAAATGGTTTAACGATTGAAAATATAGAATTTAGGATCCAGAATTTATTTTACTAACTAAGTAATATTATAGTCGATGTGGCTATATCAGTAACTGTAAGATAATTTTAATCTCTTAAGCTTCGTTATTCATGTACAAACAACCACACAGGCGTTAAATTTATCTCGTCCAGCACTGTAATCCTGTGGGTGCATTTTCTAGAATTAATTTCTTCTTCCCCATTTCTTACAATAAGGGGTTAAACATTATTTGCTTTAAAACTTATAAAGAAAACTTTATTTGCTGATAAATTTTTGTTGATAATTTAAAGAAACAAAATGTTTTAAATTAGAGTTACACGATTAGAAAATTTGTGTATACTACATAGTAAACTTAACCTTCCATCATTAAAAAATAAGGGAGATTTTTCAATTTTTACTTTCTCGCTATCTTACAGATAGAGAAAGTATTGTGATCATAAAAAAAATCGAACTCAAGATTTTGATGAATCTTGACGTTTCATGACCCCCGAATCCAAAAAGTGGTTTTTAACTTTCTGTCTGTCTGTATGTCTTTACTTCCAACTAAAACCTAAACTTTTTTACCGATAGGGCTAAAACTTGGTATCTAAGGTTTCCATTGGGTAGCCCTGAGTGATTTTTGGAATTGGATATCTAACCCTTAAATTAAGGGTAGTTTACTGAATGGCAAAATGAGAAAAAGTCGATTTCCTCAAAATCGGCTCTAACGATTTTGATTAAATTTCATTTCTAAGCATTTATAAATATTCCAAACAAAATTGCTTCACTCAATATTTCGGAAAATGACTTTAAAGACTACTGTATGATATATAAATTATCTTTTTTTATAATTCCTCATAAACTATTTGAGATATGAAATTACTTATCGCTACAAATATGTAGGCCTTTTTATTATACAAATATTTTATAGAAGGCATATTTTTATAAAACCAATAACTTTCAAGCTATACATATATATATATTAACTATTCGAACACAAAAGGTAAAAGTATTGCAACTGCAAAATAAAATCTAACCGGTTGAGGGATGTCGATGTCTCAAGACCCCCCAAACTCTAAAAAGTGGTCTTTGGAATGACTTCTGTCTGTGTGTCTGTTTAAACTTAAAATTAAGAGTAGCTTAATAAAGTACGAAAAGAGAAAAAATCGATATTCTCAAAATCGACTATTAACGATTTTGATAAAAATTCTTATCTAGGTGTTGATTAAGATTATTAATAAACACGCTATTTTCATTTTACCATGAATATGAATTTTTGGGTACTTTACAAAAGCAGAAACTTCCGTATATTTGCAATTATTTGAGATACTAAGTAACTCATTATTGCAAAATTGTAGTACTATTAAAATTAAAAAAACTTTTATTTGAAAACATATTTTTATAAATACAACAGTTTCTGAGATATTGGCAAATATATTAATACAATTTTGTGTAAGTCTCTTAGGATAAATATTTGTACAGCAATGATATATATCCATTTTAGACTCAATAGAAAATATTTACATTTTTTAATTGGTCAAAATGTATAAATGAGGAATTTAATAGCAATGAGATGGTATGAAGGTTTGCAACACCTAATAAAATGTCGAAAGTTTTAACTGGAAGTTAAAGTTTTAATACGAACTGTTGATCCTTGTGGACCCAACATTGATCTTTTTTTCGGTCCAAACATAAAATGAGGACATTAATTCTTTGAAAACAAAATTATAAAAATTAAAACTAGTACTAAAAAAAAGTTTTGCATAATTATAGTGCAATTTATGCTTGGGTTTGCAATTGTATATTATTTAGCTTCTTATACATTACTAGTTTTGAGTAAATATCTCCATTTTCAAACAATAGAGCGAGAAAGTCCATGCGGAGTTCTGTACAATTTATTTTTTTAAATTACAAGTTCTACTTTATATTCATGGACCCAGCATAAATAAATAATCTAGTACAAAGTTTTTACTTGTGTCTATCTTACCACGATGGCTTTCTTCTCTACAAATGACTTTTAACAGTTTTTCCCAATGTTTCTAGGTCTAGTATTTGTAATTGGGTATTTCTAATTAACACATGATGATACAGCATACTCATTATTTAATTATTGTTCTTGTTGTTATTTTACCAATTCTCTTTACACGCCTATGAAGATAAGCTTCCTTTTAACTGACCCAACTCTATCCTTTATACTAAGTCATTGATAACCTTTGTTTTAATAATACAAAATATTATAATGCTTACTAATTCGTTGAATACCTGCTTTTCTATGAAAATTATGCTTCATTCTTTGCATAAAAGCAACGACATAATACTGCTTTTTTAAATATGTGTATTTCTATTAGAATACCCATACATCAGTTATTTTTATATAAACCTTGAATAATATGGGCAATAAGGATTTCTACATTGCCTTTGATTAAGCTTGGTGGAACTTCAGTATAATCTGAGGTGATATTCATCAATCTAAAACTGCAGACCGCTGTAACATGAATCAGTGAGACTCACCCACCTTCTCACCTGGCAGTCCTTCAATGAAGCCAATCAACGGTGGCAATCATTTGCATCTCCCGTTGTAATCTCGAAGAAGGGGGGGATTACGGCTCGGCAGAGACCGACAAAGACGCTTTTCAAGTTCACCAGATAGGTTTGAAAGCCTAATAGACTTTCAGTAGAGCTTTGAGGTATAAATTTTCACTCTACTATCTTCTACCTTGCCTGTTAGTGAGGACAAATTGGCAGAAATTGCTACTAGTTTACATTTTGAAATTCTTATATAGCTCAAGTAACCGGTTACTTTAGATCACTTTATTCTTTTAACATTACTTATCTATCTAATAATAATATGACACTAAAAGTCTCTTATATTACTACTACAATTATTAAAATCCCACCATAAAATAACCATACAAAAATCAATATTTATTTCAAACTACGTATCAATTTCGGATTATATGAATATTTGTTTGATTATAATACCTAATTAAAGTATTTTATAAAGCTAATATATTTTCTTTATCAGCTAGTTTAACAGGAAAGTTATTAAGTCTTATTAATAGGGTAGGCACTGAGAGTGTAGCATTGATAAAACATACCATCATTTGCATGTAGACTGGATGGATGGAACAAAGTGATGAATAATATTAGTAGACAGCCCCCTTTCCCACCTTACCCTGTGAAGTGACCCTGGTCAAAATGCAAACCACTATTTTCCTATCACCAGCACTTCATTTTTTTACTAGCCAGAAGCCTTATACCATAAGACTATCGATGCATGTAATAAATATTTTTAAACGCTTTAATTAATAATAAAATAGCCAAAACTATTATATTTGTTTTAATGAGGATTTATTCGCATATAGATATAATATTCTGAAAATTTAATAATGGCAACTGGACACAGGAATTGAACCTGGGACCTTTCTTTGGCTTAGTACAACGATTTCCACACATTAATCATAGACTCTGCCTTAAAATATGAGTGAAGAATGACCCTAGGCACGGGACGATTCCTGAATAGCGCAGTAGTTAGACCATTGGCGTACTAAGCCAAAGGCCCCGGGTTTGATTCCCTTCTACAGGTGTCTTTTTATTTTAAATTTTCAGAATATGGTATCTTTAATTGTAGTGTGTCAATCATGTAAAGTTGACACACACGATTAGGCTACGTAAAAATACAAAATTATAATAATTATATTGGCAAAATCCAAAGAAGAGTAGTAGATTTGAGATATTTAATAATAATATTCTTCAAAACCTACTGTTAGCGACTGGATGGACTCGGATATGATCCACGTGCTCTCAATAGAAAATAATATAAAGGATTTTAATAATACAAATCTGTATAAAAATACTAAACTTATAATAGTGGAGTCCAAAGAAGATAATTAAAGCTAATACCTTCAGGAATAATATGCTTCAAAACTTACTCACTGTGGCTGGATGGGATTGGATAACGCCAATATGCCTTCTAGCAAAATATTCAACAAGTATGGCGACATGGTGCTTCCTAATACATCAACTCTCTACATCTCCTGTCATGAAAAAGAACTCGAATAAGTTGGGCTCGCTCCCAAGACCTTCGAGCGCCACTGTTGTGGTGGCGTGTCTTTGATCCTCCCCCTTACCTCACCCCTCAAGCTCCAGTCCTTCCTATCACTACCTATGTTATTACGCTTTTTCTATTTATTTTTTTATTCCGTTCTAGTCAGAGAAAGGGTATAAAATAAGTACTCTCAGATTTACTTTATATTATTCAATCACGTCGTTGAAGAAGGAACTTTTCTCCACGAAGGAATCGGTGGCCATGGAGTGTTGGACGTGGTTTTCACCACAGTGCCGCTGAGGAAAATCCTCTCCGATTTCTTAAGTATAAAGGCGACGTTAATAAGTCCATCTGACTTATTCGTCTAGTTGAAAGACTGGAAAATGTTTAATTAATAAATCCAGCTGACTTATTGTTTATCACAGAATTAGTATAGTCGAGGCGAGTATTATGTTAATTTCGATTTCTTGTTTCAGTCTTGTTTTGGTTTTGTGTTGTTATTCCAACTTTGTTGATGTAGTCACAGTAACTCTAATGTGCTGATTAAGTCCTTCAGACTTGTTATATTGGTCCAAGAGACCGTGTTTTTACTATATCCATATTATATAGCTTCAATATAGGAGCCTTGAGCTCCAGATGTAATAAGGACTTAGTTCAAATGGCTAATATTCTCTACGAGCACTATATATCTCTTTTGAGTCCTTAAGACTACACACTTGTTTTTATGGCTACAACCAGTTTGTATATCCTTTTTCTAAGACTTAGTTGGGATACTGTGTTCAATGTATTGAATCATTCTTTTTGCCACGCTTCGCGTCTGGTATTATCTTGGGTGCGTAAAGCGCGGAACTCCACTTGTTTCTATATGGGGTCCGCGCAGATAATACCTTTTTCTCTTTGCCCGTTTTTGGCACCTATTGACTGAGTATTCGTATTGTATGAACTAAATTAGTGTTATACTCCAGGGAGTGGGTCATTAAATACATGTACTATTGAATGCCTCTGGCAGTACCAATAGGGAAAGGACCGGCCATAGTACTATTGTGTGTAGACATCTGTATGTTAGCCATCTACCAATGTAATCAAATGACCTTTCTATTGCTAATCATTATACTATGTCTCTTAAAGAATTTTCTTAAGTCCCAATCAAGCAAGCTAGTTTAAGTTATAAATGTGTTAATAATAATATATGTATATAATTTACAGTTAACGTTTGTTTATAATTACCTCACTGTTTTTCTTTTAGAATCACCTGACCGTAGCCTGACGTCAGTCCAGCTGTTTTGTTATTGAACATTGCTCTTCAAGCCAACTGCATTGAATCTGCCCGTGTCTCGACAAGACAGTATTAATTTTGAACTTCAACCTTATGTTCTTATATATCTATTTCAATCAAACATATTTTCTATTTTTCTGTTATAATAAATCTATTATTGTTATTCTAATCATTTTATCAATCTGGATAAAATACTTCCCTTGTATCCCCAACAATAACACCACCCATGGAGTTGGTGCATAATTAATGCTAGTACACTTAATTAACTAGGAAAGATTTAGGTCTCTATAAACAAACAAATGATGAACTAAATAAATAACCGTATTGACGTTTCTCAAGATAAATTATTGGCTGAAAGTAAACGTGTGATACACTTTTAGCTAACGTAATAACACCTAATGTGAAAGTTCTCCCTTGGAGGGCTTCATGGTTAAGTAAACGTAACGTTAACAAGCTAATCATTAATTTCATTTAAAAACAAGGGGATAACCCTTAAGTTATAAAAAAAAAGTAATGTGAACGATAAGATGATCGACGTCTGACTAAGACCAATAAGGTGGAATCAAACATTTGACCATTCAACATGAAATAATCCATATGCAGCTTCACCTGTCGCAGGCTGAGAAAATGTATGTAGGCCTAGAGTATATTTAGATCATCGATCTACATTGTTGGCCTGAAAATAAAGTGTATCGTTATACATTTAATGTTCATGGCTTATGACACAAACTTTGTAATTTAAAATAAATGGTGCGAAGCATCTCGCAGACTTTATCCCTCATTAATCTTTAAATATACATTTGTGAAACGAATTAGTTTGTCTATATATTGTTGTAGAAACATTACACCAAAGATCATAAATGAAATAATATAACCTGTTACTTAATCTATAGTATTAGGAACTAGGAACACTGTAACAGAAAATTAGGACGAAAGAAATATCTTTGTCCACCAAAACACATAAGAATCAAATTAATATTAAAAAACCTGAACTAAAAATATACACATTTGCGTATATCTTAGAAGTTTTTTTAAATTATTTAATTAAAAGATTTTCATATTTAATAGTACAACATTACAATGATAGTTATTTCGTATCTAAAATAGTTTTGTAGAAATTATGAAAATTGGAAAATTTTCTTCATGTATGCTTTCCTCGGAGTTATTTTCATGATAAAATTAGAATTGACATTTTGTTTGAATAATAAAGAGTGTTTAGAAATAAAATTTAATCAAAATCGTTAAAACGAATTTTGAGAAAATAGATTTATCCTCTTTTAGCCCTTCAGTAATTTACACTTAAATTTAGGTTTCTGTATTTAATTAAAATAACCCAGGGTGGCCTTATGAAAATAATTTCGGGACAAGTCCAAGGTACAGACGAACAGACAGTCGGCATTGCGAAAACGACCTTTTTTGTTTCAGAAGGTCATGAAACGTCGACATTTCGGATTAGTTTTATTAATGCTCACAAAACTTTCTCTCCGAGTTGTTTAGAGGAAGTAAAAATACTTGTCATAAAATTTGATGCTTTCGATTAATTCCATACGCGTCTCCAAGGACATATATATGAGTAAGACACATCTACAAATTGAAGTTGTAATTGTACAAGTGTTTCAACTGAAGGCGATACATCATTTATTTATAATTACCATAGATCATAGAAATGTTAATGTATTGCTTGGTATACGAGTCTCTGGTGTATAATTTATAGCATCCAGGGTTTGTAAAATATAGGTTTGAATAAGGAATGGTCAACTAGGGGGCTGTTTAGAGCAATAGGTTCAGAAGAACACGTGTGACGTATTACACGACCCTCGTCATTATGGCTGAGTGAGCTTGGTCCGATCTTTGATGGTTTTATACTTCAAGTTGTTTAGTAGATCCTTATAGGTTATTCCTACCAATTAGTTATACACGTCTTACAACCCCCTCAGGCTATCTGCATCTTCACTCTAAGAGAGAGGGACTGGGAGAGAGAGAGTTAGAGAAAATAATCCCACTAATAGGGGCAGGGAAAGATGTCAAGTATTTATAAAGCACTTACAAATAATAATGATAATTTCACGATGCATTTAGTGGTGAGATTATGGTCCTAAGCTATATTAGTATGGAAGACTTGCACTGTTAAGACTGTGTTTACAATAGGCTACCAAAATTTAATACAATATAGGACCTGCATTGAACAATACAATAAGTGCTCGTCTCCGTAAATACATGGTGCATGCCTTAGCGTCACTCTCACAATAGTAGATGATAAGGATATTGGGTTTGAATCTGAGTCAAGTGGTTTTCCCTCAATTGTTTTCCACTAATTCTTTCTATGGAACAGAGGGCTCACGTCATTAAAAATTCAACCTTCTTCATCCTTTCCCATTAGAGTAATTAGTACATATGGGTACAGCCTAAATAGGTAATACGTACTTGTAAGAAAAAAAAGATTTCTTATTAGGTACGGGGATAGTTGTTTTTATCCTCGGATTAATACATCAAGTAGAGGAAGGTAATATGATGTTGATTACACCACAATAATTAGTAAATCATCTTTACTATAAACTTATGTATTTTAATATGAATTAAAATTGCACAAATATTTTATACAATATTTAAAATACTACGAGTACCTCTATATTTGATTCAGTGGTCAGGGAGCTGACTACAAGTTCGTTAGAGTTCAGAAGGTGACAAAGTATATCATACTTGTGTATGGTTTTATTGTAATTAATATTTATATTATTTTATATATTTATAGTTTGAGTCTAAGCTAGGGTGTAGGTTGTTTGCTATATAATTAATTTTGCAATTTCTCTTGAACAAACTTGATTTAAACCTTGAAATCCCCATAACTGACAATCCAATATTTTGTGAGACTAAATCCTTAGACCATATAACCACCAGTGTGGGACTTACAATTAATTACGGGAGTTTCATTCCCACACTGTCCTAGAGGAGAAGGAGAATTATTAGGGTGTTTGACTACAACCCGACACCTTAGCTCAGTTTGTAGCGTGTCTGATTACTTTAATAAGGGTCCCGGGTTTGACTCTTAGCATGTTAGAAAAATGTAGAATTGATGAAATGTATGTTTACACTTTCATAGTGAGGAATTAATGGGTGGGGGGGGGGGGCAGGGTGTTGTGTTTGTTCTAGACTTAATTTAGCCTATAAGTAGTGAGCTGAAATAATTATCGATTCAGATAATACATGATAGATACCTCAAATAAGTGAACACATATTTGGTACTGAACACCCCACAGATTTTCTCCAGCTTTTAACTTAAAATAGACATTTAATAAATACTCATAAAATATGTGAAATGAAATAATGGGTTTATACATTATTGTAGAGACATTACACCAAAGGTCATATTTGCAATAATGTACAATGTTAAGAACACTGTTACAGACGTAGTGAGAAAAGATAAATATTTTGTTCACTGAAGAGCATACGACTAAAACTCATTTTAAAAGACCTGAATTAAAATTTTTATATATTTGATTATAGCTAAGAAATTATTGGTTTTATAACTATACATTTCAAGTAAAAGATTTGTACCTTTAATAGAACTAGAACTTTAAAATGATAAGATATTTTGAATCTCAGGTAGTTGTGGAAAAATGATGAAAATTGGAAAACTATCTCAATTTAAAGTACCCTCAAATTCATTTTCATGAAGAAATCAGAATTTCCATGTTTTTTTATTATGATAACCAATGTCCAGCTATGAAATTTAATCAAAATAGAAATTAGAAATAATTTCAAGAAATTGGGTTTTTTCTCTTTAAGCCCGTCAGTAAACTACCCTTAAATTTATGGTTGGATATCTAATTCTAAAAATACCTCAGGGGGACCTTATGAAAACGCCAGATACCAAGTTTTAGCCTAATCGGTAAAATAGCTTCGGCTCTAGCCTGACTGACAGACTGACAGACGGACAGACAAACAGATGTCATTGTGAAAACAACTTTTTTGGTTTCAGGGTGTCATAAAACGTCGTTATTTATCAAAATATCGAGTTCTATTTTTTTAACGATCACAGTATTTTCACTCATAGGTTTCGATGGAAAGTAAAAATTAATGAAAAAATTAAATGAGTACAACCTCATTGTCTCCTGCTCTACACCGAATCCTCGTTAAACCAATAGTAACCCAACAGTAGAACGGAATGGGCGAACACATAACGTGAATATTGTAACCTAATATCGACACCATTTTATAATCATTAATGAGAAGTAATTCCTAAGCTTCCCTCAGGCTAGATATATCCCCGCTAACACTCTAGAAAGGCAGGAGGTGCTAGGCTAACT
Organism: Timema cristinae; assembly: GCA_039000515.1. Classification (NCBI taxonomy): domain Eukaryota; kingdom Metazoa; phylum Arthropoda; class Insecta; order Phasmatodea; family Timematidae; genus Timema; species Timema cristinae. The sequence continues at coordinate 13,334,788 of JBCFYV010000935.1, forward strand.
TTTTAATGACATTTTACAGCGGTACTTCGTAGATTTTAACTACCTCTAACATTTATGGGAAGGGTAGAGTGTTGAGGGGAAACTTTGATTTTTTTTTTTTTATTTCCTCTCTTTCTATCCACCATGGTTGGTGAAACTTGACGCAAACGACGTCAACTTAGTTAGTAGGAGGCTTGGGGATTTGGTTTTCCATTGTAGAGATTTCAAGTTTCGCTAATAGCCTCACATCAATATATAAATATTGAACCAGCTAGTTTATATATATTCCGTATTATACGTCTTTCTATCCGTTCAATATATCTGAATATTTACTCTAAATTAGCATGTAACGCATCAATGCAATAAAAAGAAGTGAGGATTTGTTTTGCTACATACTTACTTGTAGAATATGTTCATTTACTTGTAATTTATTTACTATATATACACATTTTTTGATAAAATTTTCAAATTACTCTCAATATGATTTTTTGTGGTATTCCCATTAAATGTAAAACTATTGTAACTATTTAATATTTTTTGACATAAGGCATTATTCTTGAAATGATTTATTGATATAATTCAGCTTTGATTGTAAAGTATCTAATGTATAATATTTTAATGAAACCGCGTCCGTAAAGTTACAGTATGATTGTTAATAAGTGCGTAATTGATTTTGTTGAATTTTACTAGGTTAATTATTAAATTTTTTTTCGAAAAATAAATAGCTTTGTGTATGCGAGGACTTCTACATGTCACTCCTTTGGATTTCCAAAATATACAAGTCAAGTTTGATGTCAGTGACATAATATCCGATATATATAATTTTTTTATAAAAGAAAGTTTATGTTGTATTTTTTGGCAGAAGCTCCTATAGAGTCTGGGATTTTATTTTGTGTTATTTGGGGTGGTATATATTTCGAGTGTACTGATCGAACCATTTTACATTTCTAATGCTCTTAGGCCTATTAACTTTTGTGCGTACTAATATGCAGCGATACCAACGCTTTTTAGTTTCAATGTCTGAGCTCTATATATAAAGCTTATCCAGACAAAAATATATTAAACCGTAATTTGAAAGTGTTCAATTGACTTTTATTTCTTCCGTCATAAATTATAAACGGTTTTACAATTTTATGTTCTGACATTCAATTATAAATAAAATTATGTGAAGGTATAAATTCAAGCTAAAACCATGTTATCTTAAAGTATAGCATGGTTCTTAATAATATTTAATTATATTTATGATAAGTGGCAACTAAAAATATTTCATAATAATTCTTATATTGAAAAGGCTATAAATAGTATTACATATATTGACATTTCGAGGTCACAGTCATTTTATACATCGTAAATTGACTAATGGAAGTCCTTTTCACTGAATTGAATTATTTGTTGATGTCGGACCTCTTCCGTCTTGATCTCATGACTACCGAAAAACGATGGTTAGTAGTGATTTATTATATTTAGGAATGTCAAACCAAGAATGTGATTTAGTAAGTATCAATATACTTTTTCCTAAGAACACCCATGACACGGCGCTAATATAATATATTTAGCTCGATAAAATAAATCAAATATAAGTCAGAAACCAATTTTGGACATTTAAAGTCAAATTTAATTAAAAACTAGCACCCTGATACACCATCTGATTTATTTATAAAGTTTTTTAAACCTTATTTTAAAGGTTTTGAAGACAAGGCATGAACAACGAAATTATTTCATTAGTTGTAACTTTGGTGTGCAATATAGTTTAATGCCAGGTAAAGTTTGCATGGACCAGATAGTTGAATTGAAACAATTGATTAATAAATGCATGGTAGTAAAGAAGAAGGTGTATAGTTCAGTTGTTGATCTGGAGAAAGCATACGATCTGGTTGAATAGGAGAATGTTCTGGAATGTTCTGAGAAAGTAAGCTGTTGATTCATGGTTAGTAAATCCAAATGTGGTAGTGAATGATGATGTCAGTGTTAAAGAAGTGCCTAACAGTGATTTAGATATATTAAAAGGATGAATGTGAATCGAAAGACGAACACATATATGAAGGTAGAATGTGTGTGGATCAAAAGGATGGGGTAGGACATGTAAGACGTGGCTAAATGTAGTAGAAAAATGTGTGAAAAAGAGAAAATTTAAGTTATAAGACTAAATGAGCATGAATTCTGAGGATGGATTAAGTAGAAGTTACTGTATTTGAGCTATATTCATAGAATGTATGTACGTATATACGTATATATGTATGTATTTATGTATGTATGTATTTACTTTCTCGCTACCTTACAGGTATAGAACATATATTGTGATCGTCAAAAATTTATCTCAAGAGTTTGATGAATTTCGACGTTTCACGGCCCCCAGAATCTGAAAAAACTTGTTTTTGGATCTCCGTCTGTCTGTCCGTCTGTCTGTCCATCTGTCTGTATCTGGGAGTAGAGCCTAAAATATTTGTTCTAGAAATTGTTATCAAGGGTTTTCATAGGGCTACTCCAAGCGTTTTTAGGAATTGGAAACTTAATCCTAAAATTAGGGGTAGTCTCCTTAAGGGAATTAGAGAAAAAATAAATTTTATCAAAACCGCTCCAACGATTTTGTTTAGATATCATTTCAGAGCATTGATTAATATGAAACATAAAATGGCTACTCTCAATTTTTCGTCAAAATGACTTTAAGGGTTCCGGTTTTATGCGTAAATTCTAATATTCTACAATATCTCTGTAACTCTTTAAGATATGAAATTATTTATCATTGCAAATATGTAGATCTATTTATATTAACAATCTTTTAATTGATACTTATTTTTATAAAACCAATAATTTTCATGTCACACGCAAATACATATAATTTTAACTTATCGAAAACTAAAGGTCAAGTATTGCGACCGTCAAAAATTCTAACTCTTGATGGATTTCAAAGTTTCATGACCCCCCGTATCCTAAAAAGGGTTTTTTTACAATGCCGTTTGTCTGTATGATAGTTTAATCCTAAAATTAAGTGTAATTTAATAAATAATTAAAATAGAAAAAATCAATTTTCTCAAAATTGGCTCTAACGAATTCAATTAAAATTCGTATCAGCCAATAATTAAGATTATAAATAAAATGGATTATTTAATTTTCCCGTGCAAGTGAATTTTAAGGTATTTTACAGAAGCGGAGATTTCCGTATCTCGGTAACTATTAGAGATACAAAATTTCTTATCGTTGCAAAATTGTAGTACTATTAAAAATAAAAATATTTTTTTTGAAATATATTTTTGTATAACCAATATTGTCTGAGATAATATCAAATATATTAATATAATAGTGTGGGCTTTATTTTTACATAGAAAATACTGAAGTTTTAACGCAATAGTTCTTTAATGCCATAGAGTAAGTAGATAAGTAAGTGTCTCATAAAGATGTTATTTTACCTTTAACCTCCTAGGAGAAATGTTTGTACAGCAATTATTTATCTATATCATTTTAGTCTCAATAGTCAAAATTTGCATTTTTTTTGGTCTAAGCTTATGAGGAAAATAATAGCAATGCAATAACTATAAGATGTGCAACCTTTAATAAAATGTCGAAAATTTTAACCTGGAATTTGAAATTTTTAAACGAACTATTTACCCTTGTGGACCCAATATCGATAATGTTTTATTGGTCCAAATATACAATAGATTTTAAATTCTTTAAAAATAAATTTCTTAAATTTAAATCAGAGAGTAGCAAAATGTTTTACGTAAGCATATTGCAATTATTTCTCAGGTTTGCTAGTGCATATTATTTCTTTCACATATAACAAGTTGAGTAAATATCTCCATTTTTAAACAATAGAGCGAGAAAGTTCGTTAGGCGTTTCTTATCATTTTATTTTGTAATAGTGCTATGAATTGTTTATGAAATAGTGATAAAAAATTATCTCTTTAATATGTGAAGTAATACTAATTAAATAAATTTCCATTTTTGCGAATCCATGCACCAATATAACAGATCAGCCAATATATGAAATAAGACTTAATTCACAAAAATTTAAAAAAACTTGTTTCTTGTTGTAAGCAGTTAAATTTCTTATTTTCGTTACAAATCTATATTCCCCAGATTTTAGACGATTATTAGGAAGGTTTTGGCCAAATAATACTACTCCACTAGTTGTCTGAATTTTTTTAAACAATTATCACACACTTAATGAAACCTTTTCAAACACGCTATTATCACAGAAAACTATTTACAATATTAATATAATATAACGCCTCTAATACCAAAACACACATCCCTGGTCTATTAATTGAGATTATAGTTAAAATGGACGAATACACTCGGTGATATTATTTGTCTATACATATATTGCTTGGGCGCAGATTTCAAACTAAATAATACATGTGAGTTATCAACTTGATTTATTTAAATAGTTCTAATATTTTAAAAATTCTGTATGAATATGGATGAAATATTATGTAAAATAGCTTTAAGCTCTTATCTATTAATATTAAAATCAAAAATATAGTCTATAACAACTCTGAAATCAAAATGAACTCAATTATATAAATATTTTTGTTTCCAAGATACCACCACAAACACAGGTATTTTTAGGCTTTATATATAGTCTTAATTATGCGTCTATAGAGTAAAATTTTACATTTAAAAATTATCTAATAATCAATTCAAAGATGACTGCATAATTATTTAATTTTTTTAATCTTAGTCTTAAGATTGTAGTCTATACTTTTGCTTCAAATATAAATATTAATTAAGATTATCTTATAAAACATGTAATAAGGTGTATTTTATGAAACAACTTATTATAAAAATCAATCCAAACTCATTCTCAAAGGCAAAATATAATAGTCTTAGGCTTATTCACCGCGTTTATGGGAAAAATCCTCATTTCACCAATGTAGATATAGAATACAGAACTCTTATTTCACCGGAGAAATGCGAACTATTTGAACAGATGTGTCTGTTTTTTCACCACGTCCTGCCTGGATCCAAACCACCCACGTTTTATTACACTGGTAGGGTAGGGTTAGGTAAGGTATAATTCACAGGGAATATATCTAAGTTTGCGTAAAGTGAGAGCGGAAAATTATTTAGAATAACCATATAAAGTGTACCCTTCCCGTATTCTAACTCCAACCTCTCCATTATTTTCAACCTGTCAAGATTGTGAAAATGAAACAACCCAAATATTGTATTTGTCCCTTGACCTTGAAGGAATCGCGTTTAATGCGTCTTCCTTCCCCCCTCGGTATCATAACACTTCACCGCCGATGACCCATTTTTCTGACATCTCTGCCAGAACCACTCTTACCACTCTACCATCACGTACGATTCGTTAAGTGAATTTCCTTGTAACGGGGCGCTACCATTTTAACGATAACTAGTGTTCCTACCACTTTCACCAGTCTTGCCAACAATTTACGGGTAAAAATAAATTATAAAACGAAGTATTATTATTATTGTATTTGAGTTAACCTCACATTATAGATTAAGCTTTAGATTATTTTGGTCGCCTAAAGTATTACAGAGGAAGAATGTTTTTTTCTACACGATACGATTGGTTTCAAATATTTAATAATGGTAAAGGTATATCAGGCCTAACATTAACTAGGAAAACTTGTGTTCATTCCTAAAAGGGTGTGCTCCTGATGAATTTACCCCTCCGGGGATATTTATATTATTTTCTCCTAGTAAAAATGTGTTTATAAGTTTTTAAATTAACCCTCAATATTAATTTCTTTTAATGTTGGACGGTTTTTATTTTTGTTAATATTTATTTTATGATTTTATTTTTTATGTTTTGCGAAGATAGGATTAGTTACTTGAGCTAGCGAATATATTATGATATAATTTAAACATTTTGCTACATATTTATTTAATAAGGCATTTAATGTAACTTTTCTAAATAAACAATATATATTACTCAATCAGGATAAGCGTACAAGTGCGAATATTTTGTTATATTTGATTTTCTTGTAAGTGTTTTTGAAAAATATATTCTTGGTTGTGTGAAATAAAGGGTTTTATCCAAAACTATTTTACAATTTTTCCTTAGTACATTTGTGGATATATTTCCTCTAAAACTATTAATTTCTTATCCCTTTAATATAAATAAAATGATATCCCGAATGGGTAATAAGATGCAGTTCACAAAAATTTTTATATGATCACATGATTTACAGACTAGTTTAAACTAGGAACCTACATCTAATATTACACACCTCTACTTAGGACTATCTAATATTTTCTTAATTGGTTAGAATAGCAATACGAATATGTGAGCTAGTAGTAAATATATTCGTCAATTCTTCCTAGAATCAAACTAGGAGCCCCGATAATTATGGCCGACCACTCTTAACTCGTATTTATAACTTAAAATTCTTCTTCTTTTTTATATCAGGAATACATTATTTACTTAGTATTTTTTTCATTTTTAGCACTGTGTCTTAATACCCTTTTGGATTATACGTTAATAAATAATTATGTTAAACATCACTTTGATGTTTGGTTTAAAATTCTTGTTTGTTTCTTATAAAAATGTTTCAAAGCTCTTTTATATGAGCGCCTTGAAAAGTATTTAAATTAGTTTCTTACTGAGCTTCTTAACCTAAATTATAGAGAATTGGTGTTATAAGTATTAAGTAATAATCCATTGTAATAAAACTTTAGTAAACAATTTTTAATTAATATTATTTTTGGAGTTCCAAACAAACTAAGGGATATTCAGTAAGCTAGACCTAAAATAATTAATGCTCTCGTTATTAGTGAACGACAAACTATGAGGTTTGGGGAGTCAATTTCCCTAAACAATGGAAGCAGGAAAATGTATAGATTTTTTGCAAATGCAATGCAGATCACACTTTATAAGAAAAATAGATCGATCATCACTAATATACACACCAGACTAACAATCTCTCACGTTAAATAATTCTTATTGAAATAGAAAACAAATTTACGGCTTTAAAATACTTAATAAGTTCTAGTTCTGATGGATAAAAAAACAGCACTTTGTTAGGTCCTTACAATACCACTGGGCTTCATAAAACCTTATATTCTATTTAAATTAACTATGGATTGTTATCACCTATTCTAATTTATATATGACTTGACCTATATAATATATATGAAAGTAATTACCGTCTTGATGATAATGGAATGGCAAATCCCGTTTCATCCAACTGTTTGTATTTATTAATGCAAAGTAAGCTGCTATTGCAAGCCATGAATGACTTTGATTAATACAGTGAGATTTAGAAAGTGAGGAACTCTTATTAAAACTTTCAAATTAAATAACACAATGTTATTATATTTATATTCAAATCATGTAATCTGTACTTATAGTTTTTTATAAATATAATATCAACATTTATACGATCATAATTAAGTAAAATATCATCATTGCCGATCTGAAAACATTGTGATTGTATTATTTAAAAGTTCTTTCATTTCGACTACTACTACAAAGTTGCGGTTCAAATTTTATACCCGAAAAAATCTCATATAATAAAACGTCATATCTCTCCCAAAATCATCAAATTAAGAAAACTTTCCCAACGGTTCATGCCATTTCAACTGCCTTGGAGTAAATTGAATATGTTCAATTGTCATAGCAATTAACACCAATTGGTTCAACTGTGTTATTACCAAACATTAATAACTGTTCAACTGTGTTATTTTATGTTATTTATCTGTTAGAACTATATAATGCTTCAAGTCACTATGTGTATGGTTTATATTAACTTGTTTTCCACTTTTATTCAAAACTTGGTAAAATCTACCAAATTATAATACCATTCCAGGATACATGTTTATTTTCTGTATGATTCAAATAACCAAACTTATAATCTTTAGATATGTGTACAATTCTAGAATTAATTAATATATAATACGTATAGCGAAAAAATTTAATAAAACAATTTTTACTGATCTGTGTGACTAAAAATGTAATGCATTAATATCTTAATTTATATAACATGATAATACTACTTAGTTTAGCATAGGAGTACAGTCGTATGGATATAAAGTAATATAATACATTACTCTACACACTACAGTGTGTTACTATCAATTTTAAACAAAATTTTCCCCTATATTTTTGAACCAAATTGAGCATTATAAAAATACTATGAAACTTGATACACATTAAAATGAGCCAGGTGAGTTAGTTAGTTGTTGGTTTCTTGATTATACTATTACTAAACAAGGTAGGGTGGGGTAATAACAAATATATATAACAATAATACAAACTCGTTACAGTTAAATAAGCACTGGTATGAACATAAAACTGAAATGAACCAGCATTTATAAAAAGGTGGATAAAAGAAAGAAATGCCACGAAGGATATAAAAAAAGAAGATATTATCTTTATTGTGATTTGGTACTGAAAATTTAACATTTATTTCCCTCAGAGGGGATATATTTCCATGCTAAGTAGTAAAAGTGGAGATTAAGTATCCGAAACTGTATTATCTTTCAAGTCTGAAAAAGCGAGAAAAATGCTGTGCAAGTTTTTTCTCCCCTCCCATTAACATTTAGAAGGGTACTGTTCCAAACTCAACCATCACATCACTTACAATGATTATGGCTTATTTATTTCTAAGGCAAGACTATTTAGTACTTTTTTTATTTACATGAATTAATCACTTTTAGAGGAGGGATATAACGTGGTGTTGCGCCTTCTAATCGGAGGACTTTCACTAATTAGCGGCGGCTATTATTCATACTCTTAGAGTTTTTGTCAAGTGATTTTTATTCCATAACTATGGATATGAAGTAGATTTAAATTATACTTTAATTTTTAAACATATTAATTTTAAATAGTTAAGTTAAGTCATGAATATTGCATACAATTTTTATTTCTCTTATGTATAATATTATATTGTCACTGCCTGCTCCCCTTGGACGCTTATTATAAGTATGGTCGTGGGGGAAGGGTTGAGGAGTGATTGAGATAAATGGCTTGAAACTGGATTTTAAGTGTTTTACTGCAAAGATAATTGCTAGAGCATATGGCTATTTATACATGGGAGTTATGTCTAAAATAGGAACCAGATTAGGAGTGAGACCTGTGTTAGACCTGGGTAGATACCCGGGAGAACCCTTGTGTTTCCTCTGATGTCAGCCCACGTGGTTGCATGGTGGCTCTCCTACACGGCTCCTATGTGTCAGTTAAATACAGCTGGTCGTCGGTTTCAAGAAATATGGCCTCTCATTATATCATAGATCGTAACGACATTTATATTCCAAGCTCCCAACATTCCAGGCTTCTGGACTCCTGAACTTCTGGAGCTGGACAGAATACTCAGGTATACAATCATCATAAGAGTGCTATAACCTCTTAAAGGTGTAGTCCCTGAGCAATCAATATCAAGGACATTTTACTCAGTTAGTTAATCATCATAAGGGGGTATACTCCCTCTTAAAGGTGTAGTCCCTGAGCAATCAATATCAAGGACATTTTACTCAGTTAGTTAATCATCATAAGGGGGTATACTACCTCTTAAAGGTGTAGTCCTGAGCAATCAATATCAAGGACATTTTACTCAGTTAGTTAATCATCATAAGGGGGTATACTACCTCTTAAAGGTGTAGTCCCTGAGCAATCAATATCAAGGACATTTTACTCAGTTAGTTAATCATCATAAGGGGGTATACTACCTCTTAAAGGTGTAGTCCCTGAGCAATCAATATCAAGGACATTTTACTCAGTTAGTTAATCATCATAAGGGGGTATACTACCTCTTAAAGGTGTAGTCCTGAACAATCATACCAGAACGAATAACTCAGGTATTTAATCAGCATGAGGGAGTATATTGCCTCGTAACGGTATAGTCTCTGAGAAATTAATAGCAAGGACATAATACTAAGTTATTTACGCAGCTCCCTTGTTTGCCTTAAACTACTAACTCTGAGTTTCAGAAGCGACTTTCAGAGGAAGTAGGCGGCTATTTTTGCCTAAAGTACCGATCTGTAGTCACAGATCATAACCTTTATGTGTGAGTGTGTAAGTTGATTGTGAAGGGAAAATGGAGTTGGTGGGTGAAGGTTTGTGTGTTGGGAGCAGCAGTGTTTGTTTGTAGTAGCTAGATCGAGCCCTCATACACTGTGATGGAAAACACATGCGCAGTTAGGCCCGATGTGAGTGGTGTAGTGTGTAAGTAAGTTCTAGACGAGCTGAAAGAAAATACATGGAATAATATTAGTCACTAAGCGAAGATGGCGTTGATGAAAGTGAAAGTGTGAATAGAATGATTCTAGTTCATAGTTGTGGGGTCGTGAGAGGATCGGGACCCAGGGATTGGCTATGCTTAGAAGAGGAGTGGTTAATAGGAAGGGGCTGATTGGGAAGGTGTGCAGATGTATTTCTCATTCGAGTCGGGGCTTCTTGTATCTCCTTGTCTCATGGGGGTCGTATTGGCCGAGTCTTCTAATTATGGCGTTATCCTCTACCTCGCGGGCTCGTTTATAGAACTTGTCGCCTCGCTGCCGGAAGATTTCCTGTAATATCGCACAGCCAGTGGTAGCGTGAATGAACTCGTTGCTGGATCGAGTGTTGACACCTAGGACACTCCTAATCACCTTGTTCTGTACTGTTTGTAGTGTACCTAACACTGACTCTGGGGCATACCCCCACGCCTCACATCCGTACAGCAGTATTGGTTGTACTAAACTCTTGTATAGTAGCATCTTGTTGTTGATCCCTAGCACTGGGGTCTTGAGCAGGCCGTAGTTTGCGATGAATGCCCCCATTGCCTTTTTTCTCGTATAGTTTACATGCTCCTTCCATGCGAGTCTAGAGTCGATCATCACCCCAAGGTATTTCATAGCGTTTTTGTAGGGGATATCCTCCTCCAATACTACAAACTGGTCCGGTGTTTGGGGTCTCCTCCTAGTAATCAACATGGCTGACGATTTTTCTGCATTTACTCTAATTCTCCATTTTTCCAGCCAGCTGCTGAACTCGTCCAGGTATCGTTGCAGACGGCGATGGGCGTATTTCACGTTCCTGTTGGCGGTGTAGAACATTGTATCGTCTGCGAAGAGCCTGGTCTTTATCATCGGGTCGGTGAGGATGTCTGCGACGTAAATAGTGTAAAGGAATGGGGAGAGTGCCGACCCCTGTGGCACCCCCGCTCCGACCCTATGAAGAAGCGACCTTTTCCCTTCCATCTTGACCTGGAATTGTCGCCCAGTTAGAAAGCTGTTGATTATCTGCACATATACTTTTGGGAAATTGGCTTGAATTAATTTGTAGATAAGGCCGGCGTGCCAGACCTTATCAAATGCCTTCTCTTCATCCATAAGTACTGCTAGCGTGACTTCCCCGATATTGAAACTTTCTGTCACATCTTCCACTAGGCTCAGGACCGGGTGTATCGTTGAGTGCCGGGTCCGAAATCCGAACTGGGCATCGGGAATAATCCTGTGCTCCCTGCCGAAGGCTTTCAGCCGCTGCAAAATTATTTTTTCAAATAGTTTCCCTATATTGCTAAGAAGACTGATGGGCCACCTGTTCTGCGGGAACTTGCGGTCCTTGCCTTGTTTAGGCAATGAGACAACGTCGGCAACTTTCCATGCCTCCGGGAAGTAGCCTGCCGACAATGCCTTTGAAAACATTTTTGTTAATAGTTGGATTACCCCTTCCGGTGCGTGTCGCAGCATCTCGTTTGAGATCCTGTCTTGGCCTGCCGCTTTTCGTGGCTTAAATTTTTCCACCTGGTAGGAGACTTCATTCCTGGTGATGGGGGGTGGTAGTTCTATAACCGGCTCTGCTAAATATACCCTAACCGTTCTTCTTACAGTCCTGGTAAACTCTTTGTCTTGGTGCTCTGAGTTTGCCTTGAACTGATCTTCCAGTGATTCAGCTATGGCCTCTGCCTTGGCCTCTCCCCGGTATACCAACCCTCTTCTTCCGTGAATGACCGTGGTCCCCATCTTTCCTTTCGTGCCTTTGAGCTGTCTCGACGCCTTCCACACGTTGCCGTCCACAGCTAAAGTGTTCGTTATGAATTCGTTCCAGTTGGAGATCTTTAGAGCTTTGGCTTTCCTGCGCACCAGGGCTCTCAGCCTGTTGTACTCAGCCCGATGCCTCAGATCTCGGTGCTGCTGCCATTCCCTACGCGCTTCCCTCTTAAGGGCTATCATGAAGCTCAGCTCAGGGTCGTCCCTCTTCAACGTCACCGGTGGCGTCTCGAAAACAGTTGTTCCACGGTACGCTTCGAGTATTGTAGCCGTCAGAAGGGTAATGGAGCTGTCCACTTCTTCCGGGGAATTTACCTCCATGTTCAATGGAATAGCCTCTGTCAGTACCCGTCGATACTCTTCCCAGTCACTTCTGGGTATCTTCCTCCTGTGGTAAGCCAGTCTTGGATTTGTCTTAAGTAATATTCTTCCGAAGACCGGGAGATGGTCGGAGTCGAGTTCATTCAGGGCTTCGAGATCTTCCGGTAGCGTGTCGAGATCCGTCAGGACTACATCCAGTACGTCGGGGAGATGCCTGTAGTTTGAAGGATAGTACGTCGGCTCGTTGTTCGCCAGGACTGTAAAGTTTTTGGTTGATGCCTGGCCAACCAGTGTCCGGCCTGGCTGATTTGACACGCGACTGTTCCAGCTCGTGTGTTTACAGTTGAGATCTCCCGCTATGAGGAAGTCCTTTCTCGACGTGAGTCTGTCTAGGTCCTCGATGGTGAAGGGGACAGCAGGGCTTCTGTAAACAGCTGTAATCACTATCTGCGTCCGCCCTGTAGGAATGGCAATCGAAGTGGAATCGATATAATCCATAGCCGGTAAATTCGTTTGGTAGTGAGCGAGGTTGCTACGCACCAACACGGCTGTGCCCCCTCCCCTGCCAACTGGTCTATCGTTGCGGTACATCTCGTATCCGAAGAACCTCATCTTCTTTTGTTCTGATAGGTGGGTCTCACAGATCAGAGCAATGTCGACTCCATACGTCTCCAGAAGTTTTCGGAACTCGTGTTCTTGTAGTACCAGTCCATTAGCATTCCAGAACAGAATGTTCAATGAGTCTTCTGTGCCTCTTCCCTGATCAGTATCCATCGCAGAAGAATTCAGTTGCGGCTTCAAGAAGTATCATTACTTTGGTTGTTTTGTCTGGCGCGTTCTTCAGCCTTACTACATACTTCCTCAGGAGTTGGAGTAAGCCTGCGACGTTAATATCTTTGATTATTTGTAGGAGGTCCTTTAAGTCCAATGATTCATCCGTGTCACGGTCCTCTTTTTTGTCCTTTTTGGTCATCCTCTTGACAACTCCACTATAAGATGGTTTGCTCAATCCCATGTTTGTTGGTGGTGTTGGTTGGCTAACCGAAATTTGCTGGCCTGTTGATGGTTTAAGATACCCCACCACGCATGGAGAAGGGTTAGCCACTTTGCTTTCCCCTTCCTTTGTCTTTCCTGACCCTTGGTTTTTCTTTTCCAGCTCACGTATAAATTTAGGGCAATTGCGATAGTTAGCTGCGTGCGGTCCCTTGCAGTTTACGCATTGTGCTGGTGTTGTTTTGTCCTTTTTCTGGCACTCTACTGTCAGGTGCTCTCCTATACACTTGACGCAGCGTGGTTTTTGGGCACAGTAGTTCTTGGAGTGGCCGAAACGTTGGCAACGATGGCACTGTAGAATTGTGCTCAGTGAAGCACGGTATTCCTCGATCTTCACTACCGTGTGGTTGATGACTTTTACCTTGTATATCTCGCCCACTCCTTCTGTCCTCGCAAGGGTGCAGACAAATATTGGCAGGGGTCTTGGTGTCGCTACCTGTGGAGCAGATTTCGAGTATAATTGCCTCACATCGGTTGGCGTGAATCCCCTGTTCTCCAGTTCCTCCTTTATTTCTGCGCAGGGCATACTTGCATGCAGGCCCTTGATTACTGCCTTAAAGGGCTTGTCCTTGGAAAGGACATAAGTGAAGTGTTCCAAGGTTTTCTGTTTTAGCAGCTTTAACAAAGTGGAGTAATCTCTGAAGGAGGTCGTGACCACCTTGATACCCTGTGCAATACAATACACTTTATAGTCATCTTGCAGTCCGCTGTTTAGGAGTTTTATGACTTTGTTATATTGTGTTGCATTTGTTACTATCACTGGAGGGGTCTTTATGCGCCGTGGGGTGGAACTTTCTTTCGTATCTCCACTCGGTTGCCCCGTTTGACTAATCGTTGGTTCATCCCGTAGGCTAGACAAGCTTGCAAACTTGTTATTGACTTTTATGGCCTTCGATTGTAGCACTTCCTGTCCCGGTCTGGTCCTGAGTTTTCGCTTGAGTCCAGAAACTGGCTCAAAGTTTTTTTCTATTTCAGTGTTGGCTGGGGCCCCTTCCTGGCCTTGGTCTTCCATGTCACCATCATCGTCCGTTCCTTCAACGTTGATTTCTACATCCGAGTCTGAGTCCATTTCCCCCTCTTGACTTGTACCTTGCGGTATACCACCCTACCCAACTTCAGTCGGCATGTAATAGGTCACTAAATATACAAAAACTCTAATAATATAGTACAAAATTACAACCGTTGACGACTTAGCACTGCACTTATAATTTGTGTTCTATCACTGTTGTGTTAAGCTGTTGTCGTTCAACACACTATCACTACCCGACCTCAGTAGGCACGTAGTGTATCTCGAAATAAACAAAAAACACACAAAAATACACTCGTTGGCAACTTAACACTACACTTACGCGTTGTGTATCAAGCACTGTTGTGTTATTTTGTTGCCATTTTACTCACTCACACTACCCGACTTCAGTCGGCACGGATAAATCACACAATGAATAATAACAACGTTTCACTGCACTGACTGAACGTAGACTCCTAAGTTTTTTTTTTTTTTTTTTTTTTTTTTACCTTGTCGACCCTCTCTTATGCTAACACTATTAATAAGTGTCACCAGTTCGAGAGAGGCTTGATTTGATTTTGAGTGCCGAGATAATTGCTTATCTCTTTTCTCATCTTTGTATTGTGTTACCTCTGTTACATGTCTGTTTTCGTGTCAGTTCAAATTTACATTTGTAAATCTCCATTGTGTTTGTTTTAGTCCTCGTCCTTACCTGCCGCTTTCTTACGGTCATTGAGAGGCCGTAAGGGCTTGCAGGTAATGACGAGTCTTTCTTCGTGTTTTGTTGGGTCCTTATGAGGTGGATGGTGAATTAATGGAGTATGAACCTGAAAGTAGGAAATTTGTATTATCTTGTGGAATGAGATGTTTGGATGATAATGAATGTCGAACCTGTAAAAGAAAATGACATTAGTGCAGGTGTGAGGGATAAAGGATTGAAATTGTAATAGGTTTCCTTATTTTGTTCTTGGTCTTTTATACATGGTTTTCTCTTGGAGGTTGTATGACCCAAGTACTCTGATGATGGGATTTTCACTTTCCTGACATTTTTTGTAGAATCTCTCATTGATTACTTGGATTTCTTCACTTATGGTGTTGATCTTGCACATAGTGTGCACCATATCGGTTGACGACCTCCTCCCAATACCGAGGATGGTTTTCAAAATTTTATTTTGTGTAGTTTGAAGTGATTTGATGTGCCCTTTCGCTGCAGAACCCCAAATCTGGCAACCATAAAGGATGGCTGAGTGGATCAGGGATTTGTACAACTGTACTTTTATTTTTCTTGATAGTTGGTTAGATTTGAATAATGGATATATTGAAACTAGTTTTCTAATGGCTGCATTCTTAGCTTTTACGATGTGAACACTGAAGGTGAGCTGCCTGTCCAAAGTTACCCCAAGGTACTTTACAGTTTTTTCGTTTGGTATGATTGAGCCAAATAGTTGGGTTTCGGTGTCAGTGCTGGGGCGTCTCCTAGTGAAAATGATTTTCGCGCTTTTGTGGGTGTTCACTTTAATCCTCCATTTGGTGAACCATTTCTCTAGGTTGAGGAGGTACCTTTGAATTTTGTTTTCTGCTCTCGTGATATTCTTGTCGGATGCGTATATAACCATGTCGTCAGCGTACATTAACAGTTCGCATCCTGGATCTACCGGTGCGTCGCTGGTGTAAAGGTTGTATAATAAGGGTGAGAGGACTGCTCCCTGAGGGACCCCTGAGAATATGTCTTTGTTTTGTGCTGTACAACCTTCCATCTTCACTTGGAACCGTCTCTTATTCAGATAGCTTTTTATTAGATGTACTAGTGCGGCTGGGATTTCTGCATCGATCAGTTTTCTTAATATTCCGGCATGCCATGCCTTATCAAAGGCTTTTTCCATGTCTAGGAATATGGCCACTGTATGTTTCCGGTCGTTAAATCCCTCTGTTATGTACTCTGCTAGTCTTACTAGAGCGTGTGTGGTACTACGTTTATTCTGGAACCCGAATTGTATTTTAGGAATCACTTGTTTTTCATTTAATATTGCATGCAATCTGGATAAAATAAGTCTTTCAAAAAGTTTATTCATGGTATTTAGTAAGGTAATTGGCCTCCGGTTTTGCGGAAAAATTGGATCTTTTCCAGGTTTTGATAAGGTTATTACGTTGCCGGTTTTCCACTCCTGTGGGTAGTGGTGTTTACGTACTATTTGGTTGTATAATTCTGTTAGGTGAACTATTGCTTTGAATGGAAGTTTCGCTATGGTTTCATTACTGATGCCGTCCGGGCCTGGTGATTTGTTCTTGGGTAGTGTGGTTATCACTTCTTGTGTCTCTCTCGGTGTAATATATTGGATACCGTCAGACACCGGTCTTAAAAAGTAGTCTCTTAAATATTGTTTGTTTGATCTGGTGAATTCTTCATCTTCCGGTTCCAGGTTCGGAGTGAATTGAGTTTCTAGGGTTTCTGCTATGGCATCAGTCTTGTCTTGTGCCTCGTAACACAGGCCGTTTACTCCATGAATTACCCCTGTCCGTTGTTGTTTCCTTTTCCCTGTCAAGTTTTTGGTTAGTTTCCAGAGGACTTTAGGGTCCTCTCCGGCCTCAGTTACAGCTTTGTTCCAGTTTTCTTTTCCAATTCTCAATTTTGTGCCTCACCTCCCTTGTTATTCTGTTAAGTCTATGTTTGTCTGCAGGGTCTCTGTGCCTTTGCCATTGTTTCCTTAATTGATTTTTTTCTTTGATTGCTCGTTCTATCTCCGGATTTATTGCGTTAGATGTTGCGTTTGGAGGGTTTTTTCTTTTAGTTGATTTTGTGGCTAGTTTTATTCCTTCTTTGATCGTGTTTGTAAAAAGTTCTACTGCTGTGTCAATATCTTTTATGGTCATTATGTTTGTCTTTCCCGGTATTGATAGCTCTATGTGGTTACCGAACTCCTCCCAGTCGGTTTGCCTCTTTATTTTCCTCCTGATGTTGCGGTTTGTCTTATAGTCCATTATTAAGGTGCAGTACACAGGCACATGGTCAGAGTCCAAATGGTTTAATGTTTGTAGCTCGTCTATGGGTAGGTCAGTGTCTGTAAGAATTAAGTCTATTACGTCCGGTTTATTTGAATTATAAGGATGTATTGTTGGGGTTGTTGGCGCAGTCACTATGTATCCCTTTGTATTAGCATGAGTTTCCAGGGTCCTTCCTGCAATGTTGTTTAAGCTTGAATACCAGTCCTGGTTCTTCGCATTTAAGTCGCCAGCCAAGAAAAATGGGTGAAACAATTCTGTGATCAGATCAAGGTCTTCGGGTAGGAGTTCTCTATTTGGAGGTCTATACATTGCCCCAATTAGTAACTCGTCATTTCCAATTTTCGCAATAATGGTCGTAGCTTCCAGGTTCCGGAGTCCCTGAAGTTTGACTTCTCTGTACGGAAAGTGTTTACGTATTGCTATGGCTGTGCCCCCACTCGCTTTGCCTGCTAGTCTGTCTGAGCGGATCACGTAGTAGTTTGTCATTGTAAATCTTGTTGTTGGTTTTAAATGAGTTTCACTGAAGAGTGCTACGTCTATTTCCATGTTTTCTAAGAGTTGTTCCAGTTCTGTTAATTGCTGTTTTATTCCATTTGCGTTCCAATGTAATATTTTTAATTTGTTGTGGTCGACCATATTTAATGTTCTAGTCATTGAGTAGGTAGGTTGACATTATCTCCAAGAGGATACATTTTTTTCCATTTTGTCCTTTGCATTTCTTATTTTCGGGAGTGAGGTTGTGATTATTCCAATGAAGTGTAAGAATTCGGAGTCTCTTAAAAAGTTTACGATCTCCTGAAATTCTGTTTGGTTTGGTTTTTCCGGTGTCCTGTTACTGTATTTCGTCTGTTGTGATTCTGATCTATTTCTTTCTGTTGTGTTTCCTTTTTGTTGACCTGTGACTATTTCGCTGAAAGTTCTATTTAGTGACTGTTTGCTGGTACTCTGTTCTCTTGTCTCCACTGTTGTTGCCGATGTCTTTTCTGATATTCTTGGTGGGTCAGTTTTGTTTATTTTGTTACTGGGAGCTGCGGCGCAGCCCCTGTAGTTCGCCGGGTGGTCCCCTCCGCAATTTGCGCATTTGGCCGGGGTGGATCGGTCATTCTTCTTACATTCTTCGGTGAGGTGGCCTCTGGCACATTTAACGCATCTTGGAAGTAGGTTGCAATTAATCCTTATGTGGCCCCAACCCTGGCATTTGTGACACTGTGTTGGCTGTTTTCTTGGTTTGTAAGCCTCTATCGTCACTCGAGTGTAGTACAGTACAGTAAGGCTGTAAACTTGCCTACTGTGCTCAGAGTTGGGGAGCGTGGCAAAGTATACGCCTAGATTACGCACTTTTCCATCGGTTTTCGTTTGTAGTTGTCTTATGTCCTGTATCGTGAAACTCAAAGCTTCGAGTTCTTCTTGGACCAACTCAGGCGTCATTGTGGAGGGCAAGCCTTTTATGCAAATTTTGAGTAGATCATTATTGCGAATTGAGAATGTATAGTAGTTTCGTTTCATTTCTTGTAAGTATTTTTTAGCACGGTTGTAGTCCTTTTCATTGTCGAAGTGGTATTTGAGCCCCTCTGAGGTATGAACCACTCGCATGAATCCCTCAGTTTTAGATTTAATTGTTCTCGTGTCCTCCATGTAGTTTTTAGTATCGGTAACTATTATTGGAGGAGGTCGTCTTTGTCTGGTTTTCTGTTGTGTTTCCTCTGGTTTTTGTTTTTTTCCTTGTTCTTCTTCGTCCATTGGGAGTGCATCATATTGGTTTGCAGTCTCAATGTTGAACAGTGTTCTTGTTGCCTTAATTGAAGGTTTCTTTGATGCATGTTTTTCCCCTTCTTTTTCCTCTTCTGGTGAGTTTCTAGGTCTCTTCTTTGTCACAATCTGGTAGTCCATGTCTGTAGCAGCTTCCTTAATGGGGAGTCTGTACTTCACTAAGGTTGAAAATTCTTCATCCGTTAGGTAGTCTTCTTCTTCGAATTCATTGTCCGTTGCTTTGTCCGTCATATTGATGTTAGTGAGTGAGTTCTTGGCCCTGAAAAGGGCCGCTTTATTAAAGTGTATCGCCTATCAAGTGTACGCCTACGGGGTTTTTTGGGATGAACTGTGCGGGCACTGGGCACCAGGCCGTTCAATGGGGAGTCCCCTGCCCGATAGCGTGCAATGGAGTACGGACTAGCCCGTTTGGGATCGTCACCCGTACTCCCGCCAGTGGCACCAGCCCCGCACTGTGTTGGATCGTGTGGGACGTCCTAATGTTCCTATAGGGACTAATTTGAGTAGCAGCTGCTCTATTCTTCCCGGGTCGGTAGACTAGTAGACCTTCGTTCGATGTACTCTGGTCTCTGGTGAACCGCAATCCTTGGAAGTCGATCGTCGTCTATATACCCCTAAGTTATTTAATAATCATGAGTAAGTATATAACCCCGTAATGGTGTAGTCCCCGACCAATCAATATCTAATGCGTGTTTTTTGTGTGTTTTGATCATTATTGCTTTATTAAGTTCCATAACAAATTTTGGCTTTGAACTAATTTGACACATTTTGCGTGATGATTGGAATTACTGTTATTGTTTGGATGATGTTGCTGACAGTTGACTATCTACTTTGGTAATAATTACCTTACAAAGCGAGTAGAGTGGTTAAGTAATCAAAAACTACTTCTGAGAAAGTTACAATTTATTAAAATTTTCAATAGTGGTTCTTCGATTAAATTAAATTTACAGCAAACTCCATATTATTTTGTAAGTAAAAGCTTGAAATTTATGAAAATTCATAAACTAGTTCTACGTTTAGAATATTTGTTCAAACAATTTTGTTGTAATTAATATATTTGTAGATATATAAATTATTAATACAATTTATTGATACTCTAACCGACTGTGATATAAGTTATTCATAGTACCAACAATTGTATTATAGGCTCTCCCACTTATTAAATCTATAGAGTAATAATATCTCGACTTATGAAATAGTGGAGGAGGTGGTTGTTAAAACAAACTTATTACTCAGATGAACGATACTCTTACAATCTCCGGACTACTGGGTTAAGAACAACCTCACTGAACTTACCTGGTTGTCATAGCAAAATTCTGACTTACACTGGTATTTGGACAGCATTTTAGTGGTGGATGTAAAAGGATAAACAAAAAATAATATTTTATATCAATTGTTGAATATTTCGTGTATTCTTATATTAAACAAGACCACCTTCCCGTGGAACTCCAATAACTAGAGCGAAGGTAACTAAAATACACTTGAAATGTGTTTTTGTCTATTAAATTTTAAATCTGTAGAAAATATTATTCGCTCATCAATTTAAAAATAAAATATATTTTTAAATGCAAATAAATAAAATTAAGTTTTATTTCAAGTAAACCATAATTCATTATATTAATTGTTTGAATTAAATAATTAAGAATAACATAATTATATTCTTCAGACTTGATTAAGAAAATATTTTTAGTTTATCAATTGCTGAAATCATGACAATGAAAGTTGACCAAAGCGGAATAATTAAAAATATAAAATTGTTAATTTAATTATGTATGAAAAATCACATTAATGATGGTAGTTAAGTTTTTATAGAATATTTCAGACAAGTATATGTTATTGGTTTCATTGCGATGAGGATCTATCTATACATTCAGGATAAAAATAGAAACATCTTACCCATTTAGTCCATGAATTTGTCTTTTGGTAAATATATATCGTGGAAATTTATTGAAGAATAAAAATTGTCTTAATACAAATAATATTTGAGAACTTTCCTCGCAAAAATTCTCAGTCCTAGTTTGAATAATTACTAACACATTGAATTTAAATTTGAATACTATTTCTATAATATAGTTCTATAACTTCTCTCTCACACGCTTTTTTTCAGGATTGATGCTAGAGGCACCAGCTTGAAAACAACAAAGTCAATAGCCTCCATACGTGAAACAATGTTTGTAAATAATATTCTACATCTCGAAGAATTTAAAGTATTAGCTAACCCACACTGGTAACTGTCCAATATGTTACCTGCCAAAATTTATTTATATAATTCAACGTTCATATATATTCGTATAACGCTCAAATGTCTTGTTTGGTTATATAAAAATAAACGTTATGAAAACACGTCACTCTTGACTAGCCTTCCAGGCTCCGTGTGCTCATATTTGAATAATTGTTAGGAGAAAGTTATTATAATAGTGAGGGAAAAGTTAGGTTGCATCACAAACTTTATCTTAAAATAAGATAACTATTCAATTTAACTGAAGCATCTTGGAGTGTTACGCATATTTTGATCAACAAACTAACGTGAAGGTAAGTATAATACGTAATACATCACTCACGTCATTATATTTGAGGTAAGTCACAGATAGTCATCAATATCATTATAAATTAATATGTGTTGCTAATGTATATTTATTAATAAACAATTAGCTAATATTAAAATTGTTATGATAAACCAGAAATTATATGATAAGTCCTCAAATTATTAAACCAATTACCAGTAGAACTCTTGAGATATTTCATAAATAGGTGGAGTAAAAACTTATATAAAAATGTGGATACTTCCAGAAATTCATCAACAAAGTATGTAAAATAAATGGTACAAACGTTCTCCTATATTTTATCTAGAGTTTGGGACAAATAAAAAAGTATATTGTCAGTTAACTAACATAAAGAAGGATTTCCTTCGATAAAAAAGTTCATATTTTAGAAAAATCAAATTGTTTGTCTTTGTAAAGAATGACCATGGGCATGGGACGAATCCTGGATAGCTCAGTGGTAAGAGCAGTGGCTTACTAAGCCGAAGGTCCCGGGTTCGATTCCCGTGTCCAGGTGTCATTTTTCAATTTTCAGGATATGATATCTAAGAGGTGCTATCCTCACCAAAATGCATAGATGATAGCTTCGGCTATCTGATTCATTAAAAATAATAATAAGTTCTTATTTATTATGAAAAATAATTTCAAAATATAAATTTTTAGCTGAATCCTAGATACACCTTCCAAATAATTTCAAACATATATATATAATTTTCATAAATAAATTACCATTAAATTTATTTATTTTAGAAAAATAAGCATACAATATTATTCATAATGTAAAATATTTCTAACTAATGATTTTCTACCAAATAGTTAGAGATATTTACTAAAATCTCAAGTTTTTAAAAAGCAGTCTCCAGTAAAATACTATTAAATTATGTCTATAAAAAGACAAATGTAGGGCTATTTATTTACTGTGAGTGTATATATATATATATATATATATATATATATAGGTATGGTACATTTTTACAATATATATATATATATTTATTGTAAGAATTTACCATACCTTGCTTGAACCAAATCATTAACTATTTATTTAATGTAAAGTTTTCTAATCACTAATCATAGGTATTGTGCCCAAAAGAGTTAGTTGTCACTTCGACAATGACAAAGGTTGACATTTTAAGATTAATTTTTTAGATTTTCTGTTGAAAAATTTGGCATTCATAACATCACTTATCGACAAACTATCCTTCAATCAAGAACTAGGGTTTAAATCAGACATATATCATTATTATTCTTAGCACCGCGTCTTACTACCCTTTCGGGTTGTACGCACTTACGCTAATGTGTAATGGTAGGGTGATTGCGAGAGGAAATGGAGGACCTACAGTTTAGCGTGGAATCCGAACCACGGCATTCCTCACATTCACAAGTTGTGATTAATACACGTCTTGTCAGAGGTGAAGGAATGGTTTGGCAATCAGATAAATCTGTGTTGGGACCGAGGATTAAACCCCGAACCCCAGCACAGAGGTCGGACATCTTACCCCTAGACCGCCAGGTCACCAATTCAGACATATACCACCATATACAACATATAGCACCACACTTGAGGTTTACTAAGTCTGACTATGAAACTGGCCCTTAGACACTACTTGTCAAAAATATATGTGTTTTTTTCTGTGTAACCGGCGTTACTACCCATTCGGGCAATCCATGTACGTCCACTAATTGAGTAAAAAATGGAGAGATTAATGTAGAGTAAGTGTACCCATATCTCGTTTTTGCTTGGAAGAGAAGTAGAAAAGGATTAAGTAAGAAACCTAAGTACAACCAGCTTGGATTCAAAATCGAACCACAGAATCACCATCAATCCAGATAATTAGAGACGAATATCTGTCTCTATATATTAAATTGGTGGGAAGGGAGCGGGAGAGAAAAGGGGTATAAATTGACAGTCACAAACCCTATGAACTGACGTACAAATATATGAATTTTGCCTTTGTATATAATATAGCCGTTCTTACAGCTATACTATTATAAAGATACATTTATATGGAAAAATCGTTTTTCTGAGAACTAAAAATTTTAATTAAACTAATTTCAGGCATTTTTAAGTCTAAGTCATATGATATGCAGCTGTCACTTTTGATAAGTTTTCTAAATATTTATAAAACGAAACTGATTATAAGTAGTAAATTGTTATCAATGCTGTCATCAATAATATGTTGGTATTTTATAAAAGGATCTTACTATGAAAATTGGTCTGTACACGATCTTAAATCATAACGTCCAGGACAATGGAGTTAGCCCACTCTCGCCCCACGGCTCCTCATACAGTGTATATGGAATGACAGGAGATTACACAATGTAACGCAATTAGGTGGCGTGACAGCTACACCTCGAGATTACATTAACTCTGCCCAGTAGGAGGGAGGGATGATGAACAAGAAATAGGAAGAGAATAAGAAGAGGATTCTTGCAATCAAGAGGTGCTTGCTGAGACATGACGTCACACGTCTCTACAAGATTCACTAAATTGAGAAGTGTATTTCTTACTATCCGAAATACTCGGCGTTGCCCGGAATAAAAAGAAATAGCTTAAGGTTGAAGGTAGGGAACGGAACGTTGATTATAGACTTATAGGGCAATGTTTTTTTTTCACTTTTTACACCAAAATATCTATTTGGATAAAATAAAAAGTTGCTTCAGTACAAATATAGAGAATTATTTTCTTCACAAGAGGATATCAACAGTTGTTGAATATATGTCATGAGTAGGGGGCGGATTTTGCCTTAAATGCCTTTTTAAATCCTATGCTTTGAAAAGTAGGCTTTTGAGGTATAAGTTTATTTTCGAGGATTACGAGGATAATGTGATAACTTTTATAGTGCCTATAAATAAATGCCTATCTCGGTGTTTAGTGCCTATTTTACAAATGGGAGCCTTAAAGTGCTCTTTTTTTAATATCTACTGTTACACTGACCACTGTGGCAGATATGTTGCAAATGTTGTGGTTGGAAAACTTGACTCTACGGGTCCTGGGAAACCTCACTTGGTTGTTTCAAAGATGCTTGAGGCAACCAACAGCTCGACAATTGCCATAATTGTCCGTGATGCTTTGCGTAAGTATATAACTTAATTTCACAAGATATACTGTGTTAATTTAATGATTTGGTGTGTTATTCCTGTAAAAATGAGAATTACAGATCAGTTAATTTGTTTACATTGGTTGTCCTGTGGCCATCAGAAAACAACAATGAAAGGTTTTTGGTTTTGCTGACAGACAGTGCGGCCTACATGTTGAAAGATTCTGCAAACTTAAAAGTATTCTACACCAAGCTAATTCACGTCACTTGTCTGGCGCGTGCTGTTCATAGGGTTGCAGAAGATATTAGATCATGTTTACCAAATGTTAACGCTAGTATTTCTACAATCAAGAAAGTGTTTTGAAGGCTCCATCACGAATCTTCTCATTTAAGGCCGCCCTACCCAACACACCCTTGCCACAACAGCCATTGTTAACACGTTGGAGTACATGACTTCATGCTGCGTTGTGCTATGTAGATCACCTGGGGCAAAATTCAAAAGATATTATACAATACACTATATTTAGATGTGTTCACAAATTAAAATTTCAGAGAGCGCTTACCACTAGTTTTATTGATTTCACCTGTCCGTCCACATTATTGAAACATATTTAAAATGTAATGGTTATACTTGTAGAACACAATATATTAAATGGTGAATGGTGAGTTTTGATTTATCAACCGTTTTGCTTGTAGGTAGTCCAAACTTTTGACGTGGAACAAGCTGTCGCCATTACAGAAGCGAATGCTGCCATCTCCTGCTCAAGTGTCAGTGCGGATCTGGCATACGTAAAAAGAAGTTTTGGAAATCTTTTTGGAACATTCACAGTTTTTGAAGAGAGGGATTTGCCTCTTGTGAAAGCTGTGAATTTAATTCGGGGAATAGAAGAAAACCTGAATCAGGCTTCTGGCTCAATTGACACAGCCATCGTTGACAAATTTAACAGAGTATTACAGCGAAACCCTGGGTGGAAAGTGATGGCAAGTATTGCGGACATCTTAGAAGGACAAACTACATCAGTCCCAGAAGTCAATCTTAGCTCAGCAGAGATAGCTTGTGTGAAGTTTTGCTCGATGACTTCATGTGAAGTCGAGAGAAGATTTTCACAGTATAAAAACATTTTGTCAGACAACAGAACAAAATTTACACCTGAAAATCTTGAGAAGTATTTGGTAATTAACTCTAATGGTAATTAATTTGTGTTAATGGAAAGTGTATGCTAAATTTTAAGAATTAATATTAAAATGTTGAGTGTTTTGGTGCATTTTTTCATTACTATACCTATTTATGTGCTTATTTTTTCGTTTTGGTGCCTAATTATTGGCCTTTTTTACTTTATAATGCCTATTTATGTGCCTATTTTTGAGATTTTTAGTGCCTATTTGCCTGCCTTTTTTAAAAATTTTAGTGCCTATAAATCCGCCCCCTAGTCATTAGCATAGCAGCATTAGATGAGAAACTTTAAAAATGAAGAGAAAAAGTCGTATTTAAATTCCAGGACACCCTTGATTTATATTCAATAACTGTTGAGGTCATAATGTGAGGAAAATTGAACTTTATGTTTCTACTCGAGTAATATTTGATTTATTTTATTCAAAAAAATATTATATATAAAACTACAAAAACACTGCCCTTAACTCTCGTTCCCTGTACTCCCACCTTAATGGTTGTGCGTTAAATGTAGCTTTAAAAGTAGCTCATTAAAATCCCTGCAGTGCCCGGGGCCTTTTTCTTCAGACACAGTTTTTAATTATTAGTAAAAATATAATATGTTTTTAATTATTCCCTGTAATTTAAGACGTTCGTACACAAGGACTACTATTTTTTTTCAATCCCAGACCTCTGTTTGTGGAAGATATTACGCAATTTTCATAAAAGTCAAATTAACTCTTCATTTTATTGGTATACATTTTGTCAAGAAAGACGAACATACATTTGAAAGCATTTTTTTTTTCATTGTCATAAATTTGTATGCAAGGTGGGATCAAAGAAGGTGCGTATTATTAAGTTTTATTCCAAATAACAATGTATTTATCAACATTAATAGAATATTGCTTAGTATATTCTATGTTTTATACATAGAAATCTAATCAGTTCTTGAATATTTATAACGGGCATCATAAAATTAGACCAGGACTTTTAAAATGAAGATAAAAGGCACTGATCAAATTAACGTAATGTTTTGATATCTTCAAGAACTGTCGAGGATACATACACAATATTTAAAATATTAGACCAAACGAATCTATCTATCTATATATGTGTTATTTAATCTGATTAAAAAATAAAAATACAAATAATCAATGCAAAAAATAATGACCTTAACTCTCTGTAATATTATTCTACTTCTAAATTAAAGTATATTGACGGTTATATGACGTAGTAGAGATAACTAACCAGAAAACCCACCATTACCTCAAAATATAATATATTTTGAATGTTATTCTAAACTATAAAGCATGGTATATGTGTTTGAATAGGAATCTATTTGAATTTTATTAAGGAAATAAATTAGTATCGTGGAACAAATATTAATAGACTAGTAATTAAATTTTTATATTTTTTTCTTTTCCTTTATTATAGTGCTAGCCAACATTCATTATGTCTAAGAGTATAGCGATGGAGAGTTGTAATAATAATGATAATTTAATTTAATAATTGATGTTAAGTCTTAGTAAAAATATTATTCTAAGACAGTTATAATAAAATACCCTTAGAATGTAACGTTATATGAGCATACATTCAATTATATTATATTTGATGGTACATTCCATGAACGCTAAAATAATTATATCATTGTCTTATTTAAAAGACCGGGCTAGGAACCCATATTGGGTTCAATTAACCGGGCTAGTCGGAGCGATAACGGTTGAAGCAGAAACCATATCAAAGGGTGGTTTTATAAATTCTTCAATGACAACAACATTTTTGTATTTTTTCAAGAATGTTAAAATGATTTTACTGGAGTCAACTCCACTCTCTTCCAATAAATGCTACACGTTACATTAGTAGGAGTTGTATGTATTGCTTACCTAAAGGTAGAAGGGCTCTTAACCTAAAAATTCTGTTATAGGAAGCTTAAATAGGTTGTAAATTAGTAGGTTGTGATTTCATATGGTCGTTTTAAACACAAACTACACAAATAAAGGCAACATTCTCGTCACGTCTGGTTTGTAAATATTGGATGTTAGCTGGGTGTTAACAGGGTATATTTTTACTAAATTAACTCCCACTGTCCCTCCGAGAAAATATGGATAAATTTGATACAAAGATATTAATTTATCTGCTTCCCCATTTCATTGTAGATATGTGGATGATCCAGATGTGTAGTCAGACGTGAACCTTAATAAACAATAAAAAAGCTCAATACTAAAATAATTACGTAGTTTTGAGTTTTATTAAAACTATATTTAGCTTAGGTTTCCAATATATCCTATCTAAACCTATCTATCCTTTAAATATATCTTGAACCACTCTTCTGTATAAAAAATAACATTTTACGTCCAACCAGTATCCTTTGAGATGCCTCGAAAATAGCCATCTAGATATAAATGTTGGAATAAACTACATAAAAAATATACTTACACATTTTTCAATCTTGTAAAACTAAAAAGATGAATAATCTACTATGGTCTTATCTCAACCCCTGGTAGGTTTAAGGATACAGCCTGCATGACACTTCTGTCAGATGAACTGTCTTACAGAACATTTCTAGGTGTTTAAACTAGATATGACTTTGAAGACAATTTTACGATCTTAAAATATTTAATTCCTCTAGGCGTACTAACCACTTAACACAACTGTAGGATAAAATATTTGTCGTACCGTTTCCTGGCACTTGCCTTAGATGGAACTAAAATAAGCACTTTAATAAATTACGTTTTAAAATTTAACAAATTAAATATTAAATTACGAATATTTAGATCATATATTTTGTTAAAATTATAAAAGTTGATTATATTTCTATAACAAACTATATAACGGGACTTTAAGAATATTTTGAATATAATTTAAATTATTAAATAGTGATTTTTCTAAGAATCATATAGTCCCCACCCGCCCTACCAGAATATATATCTTTCCAGAAAGCATAGAAGTTTTTAAAGAGTCTATTTTAAAAACACATTCACTTAGAACAGCATTTTTACTTTCTCACAATCTTAGAGGTAGGGAAAGTATTGGGATAGTAAAAAAAATCTAACTAGAGATTTTGATGAATATCGACGTTTCATGACCCCCCAATCCGGAAAAGTGGTTTTTGAATTTCCATCTGTCTGTCTGTACCTCCAAATAAAGCCTAAACTATTTTGCTGATTGGTCTAAAACTTGGTATCTAGGGCTTTCATAGCGTTGCCCCAAGGGGTTTTGGAACTGGATATCGAACCCTAAAATTAAGTGTAGTGTACTCAAGGGGAAAAAAAGAGAAAAAGTCGATTTTCTCAAAATCAACTCTAACGGTTTTTATTAAAATACTTATCTAGGCGTTGAATAAGATTATAAATAAACTGACCATTTTCATTTTCCCATGAAAATCACTTTTAGGGTACTTTACAGAAGTTGAAATTTCCGTATCTCCGCAACTATTTGAGATAATAAATAACTTATCATTGCAAATTTGTAGTACTATTAAAAATAAAAAACTTTTATATGAAATATGTTTTATAAATCCAACAGTTTATGAGATATTGGCAAATATATTAATACAATTTTGTGAGCTTTAGTTCTAAAGAGATAATACTTAAATTTTAACGCAATAATTCTCCAATGCCACAGAGTAATTAAATATAAGTAAGGCTCTAAAATCTTATGTTTTTTTCCTTAAACCTCTTAGGAGAAATATTTGTACAACAATGCTCTATCTTGACTTTACACTCAATAGTCAGTATTTACACATTTTTTTATTGGTCAAAATTTATAAATGAAGAATTTAGTATCAATACTATGACATGAAGTTGTGAAACACCTAATAGAATGTCAGAATGTTAACAAGAAGTTGAAATTTTAATAGTAAGTGTTGACCCTTGTGGACCAAATATTGATCTTATTTATTGGTCCAAACATACAAATGAGAACATTAATTCTTTAAAAATAAAATTATAAAATTTAAAACTGCGGCTCAACCAAAGTTTTACATAAGTATAGATGCAATTTGTGCTCGGGTTTGCAAATGTATATTATCTTGATTCACATATATTACGAGTTTTGAGTAAATATCTCAATTTTTAAACAATAGAGCAAGAAAGTCCGTATGGAGTTCCGTACCATTTATTTCCAAAGAGTACTACAATTTTAAAACAAAGAATTGTCCCCCCCAAATAACTATTTTTTTTTACTTTTTATCAAGAAAGCACATTATTTTCGAAACAAAAAGTACTTTGGTCAAAAATCCCAGTATTTAAACAAAAAAGAAACTTAACATAAAAAATGAATAATCATATGTTGTATCAGGAAGAGTAGGGTAAGCCATATTAAATTAAAAACAAATTAAAAATAATTTATTGATAGCCTTTACCCCGAGGTCTAGTAGACCAGTATCTGTATTTCGAACTTATATAAAAAAGTACTAGCTAAACCTATTTGTTATGGATGAGGAATATTGAATTTTAGGGAAATGTTTATTCATTTGCGTGAAAATAGAGTGGAAAAACCTTTAGAAATAGCCACCTCCAGTATACCTGACAGGGATTCTTTGATATCGCACTAAAACCTATTGCAAGAGTGATGCCTTAGACTATGCGGCCATCAATTTTAGTGTGAACTTTATTACATTATAATTACTATATATCAATATACGTGGTTTATTTGGGTAATGTAGCTATTTGTTCGTATTAATAAGGTAAATATGGTAAGATAATTACCTAGGTCAAAGCAAGTTTAATATCTCTCTAAAGAATTACAGTATTGTTCGATTTAAAATATAACCTTAGAAAGATTGACGTCATTGTGTATTGGAGCTATTCATTCTTACCCTAAAATAAAAGCTTTACATAAATGCATTACAATTAAATTTGGCAAAGCATATTGTAGAGGAGCAATTTTTTTTTGCTGTTATTAAAATACCTATAGCTTATATTTATCTTCCATACCATGGATATTCAATTTAAAAGTATCAAAAATGAATTAAACCTTGCAATTTATGTTTTATATGAATAAATCATTATTAACCACTATTATTTTTATCAAGGAGGAATGTTTAATCAAAATCATTACAATCCTTTTTAAAAATGTTGTTTTAGTGTTTGAGGTTTTAGAAAATTACCAATAAACTTCTAGTTCTTATTTTATATTGGTAATGCACCGATAAGAGATTAAAATGCCTTTAAATATCAAATTGACTTAATTATTTAAGCTCTATACTTAAGCACCAACAGATAATTTACAAATGTAATGCATATTTTTTTATGAGGACAAATCAAAATGACAATTTTGATTGAATATATTAAGAGAGCTTTTCAGTGTCCCAATATTTTCTTTATTATTCGTTTATAAAAAATAAATAAAAAAGTTTTAATTTTATAAACAATTTATAAAGTCAAGTACATACTATTGAACATTTTTAAGACTTTTATAAAATATCACATTACTTATATTTCATGAGTGGAGTAGAGTCTTTGACGTAATTTATGTTGAGATATTTCCAATTTACTATTTGATCCACACTCAGAACTGCGACGACACCAAAAATAAAGTCAATTACACAGAAATGTTTAAATACAAAATTAATAGTCACGGTGTTTGGTGAAGGTGGTACATTTTCTCGGGAAGACAGTTTGAAGCAGAAGAGTCCAAACCGCAAGCGCATGCGCGCTACGGGGCAAACTCAGCTGATACCTCAAGGCGTCGGTAACGAAAGGAGACGGCGAGAAGAGACGTATAAGAGAGAGGGAGTGAGAAGGTAGCATCTGTTTGAAACGACGTCATGGCCAAAACTCAATTTCCCACCCGGGTCCTCCCCTTTCCCCTTCAGCTTCCTTTCACTTTATTTTCAAAAGACTTCTGAAAATGAAATTATCATACGTA
Organism: Timema cristinae; assembly: GCA_039000515.1. NCBI lineage: Eukaryota > Metazoa > Arthropoda > Insecta > Phasmatodea > Timematidae > Timema > Timema cristinae. Next base: position 13,366,459 of record JBCFYV010000935.1, read on the forward strand.
TTAAGAGAGTCAGTGTGTGAGTGTGTGAGTGTGTTTGTGTTTGTGTGTGTGTGTGTATGCCATTTTGAAGGTGAACAACAAGAAGAAGATCCAATCCGTTGGATTTTGTGGAGAATACCATTCCTTTACAACCACAAACCGACAACTTATGAATACTTGAATAAAATACTAATGAATATCATTTGAGTTTATTACTACTTGTAAAATGTTTATAAATAGATGACAGAAGACGGTTCAAAGTAGCTACCAATAAAAATAATTAATGTATCATTTAGGTGAAGGGTTGCCTACCCTTTTCTCCAGCGTTCCACTATTTAGGCTGATTAACTTGAAAGTGCCATTATACTCAAAATTTCCACTCTAACATTACATTATCACCCCTACCCTGTCACAGTTAAAATATGAAATTTGCCGAGGGCAGAAAGATTAAGGTTCAAATCTCGATCGGGTGAACTGGGGATGTTTTATCCCTAAATGGGTTTACCTCCATGCATATGTAGGCTCACTTCCTCTAAATTCAACTTTCTCACTTCCTAACCCATAAGCGTAAATAGTACATAAGCATATAAGCCACACGGGTATTTAGACGCTGCGCTAAATAGATAAATAAAAGTCATGTTTTTTTACTCTTTAGTGAGTTATGGAAGTTCTGGGTTATATCTATTTAGTTTGGGTTATATAAAAAAAATTCGAATGTGAGAGTGAAAACAAAACTATATATTTGATATAAAAATTGTATTGGGAATAAATAAATTATTCATATATCCATAAAACACAATCCAGGAACAATTTAAGACTATTTTTAAAACCACTTTGATAAAAACATGAATAACAAAGTGGTAAAGACGTAATATACTACATAATTGTATACTTATTTTTAATTAATAAAAATAGCATGAGTAAAACAACCAAATATAAATATACATTACAAATGGTCTTTATAGGATTTTTTTTTTTTAAAAAAGGTATTTGAGTTTTTAGTGATTATTTAGATAATTTTGTCTAATAAAAATATAAGTTTGTCTTCCAAATATTTTTACACAACGAAAGGTAACGTTGAGATGATTAAAATTATATATGTATATTTGGCGCCACTCCTAGTAACTAGGAGAAAATAATAATAAAATTAACTATAGCTCGGCTAACAGACAGTGGCACGATTACTCTTAACACTCAAGACCACTGGGTGTGGTCGGGAGTTTTCTGGATGATGCATTGTTAATGATACCTACAACAATGGTGTGCTTTAAATCTCTACAAGAGGTGAAGGCAAAAAACACTTAAAATAAAACATGAACAATTGAAATAAACTGGATCACTGAATGAAATGAAATAATTTAAACTACAATAAAAAATTTATTGAAACTTTTGTCGGTTGTTATAATTATTGTTTCATTGTTACCACATTCCAAACAAACCTATGTCATTCCGAGTAAATACATTCTAATCTGACAAAATGAAAATAAAATATATTGTATTACATATATTCTTATACAAAATTAATAAATTAAAATAGTAATCTTTGAACATGGTTAAAATTAGAAGTTTATAATACCAGAGTAAAAGAAAAAATAGTAAAGACTAAGCATATATGATATTGGAGTGTAACAATACAAGAGATGTATTTTACAATCGAAACCCCACCCAAATCGATGCAACATAGACTATCGTCTGATTCATACTACCCACTCCAAGAAACGTCGACATTTATTCAAATCGCCTACAATAGTATTCTTCACTATTGTAGTTCCATGTCACTTCAAGCAATATACAAACAATATCATTCAATATAATTCACTATCAACTCCTACAGTGTAAACTGTTCATATACGTACCCTCTGTATAAACTGGGTAGCACAGCCTAGTAACCTGGCTAACTTCAAAACATCCTAATTCGAGGAACGGGGCAACCTTACCTTGAGTGTCTGAATATATTTAATCTTTTTTGAAGTTTTATATTAATTCTGGATTCTTGACGATAAAAAGAGAGAGAGAGGAAAACATATCTATAGATGTAGGTTTGGCTGGATCTCACCAAGAGAATATGTTGTGTTGAAACAGGAAAATGTAGGAAAGTGGTTTACTTTTCTTAATTGTAAACAATCCACAGTTTTAGGATACAAGCAGTCTCTAGTTATTACCTAGGCACCCAGCTTCCTCTTGATATATTATTGTCCCACATATAAATGTTGGCTATGGACTAGAGATGAAAATAAAATAAAATGCAATTTTAATATAAAGATTGAAATATATGTCAATGAATATGAACAAATTTCTTAAAAGAATTAAAATGTTTATTTCCATCTGTCAAAATTGAAAAGCGCGCTAGTTTGGAGTTATTAACATCTTGCCTTGTTTCCTCTTTTACTTCTTTTACAATCACGAGACCCGCCACTCACTTGTTGTGACAGATATGCGCATGCGTTTAAATAAATCATGGCCGACAGTGAAATTAAATAAAGAAGAGCCAACAAACTTCTTAGAAGGATAATTAATATGTTTAATAAAAGATAAGTGTTCTTCCTTAGGTCAAAATTCATTATTTAAATTATTTAAAACAATGCTAAACGTTCTTCCTTTCATTTTATTTTGAATGGATGTAAATAATATCATTTGTTATGCCAGCCACACAGCGCATTTAGCTGCGGCCGAACTAACTTTGAAGTGCATCATTTCAAACGAAAATAAATGGGGAACTATTTACAAAATTAGAAAAAATATAAGGACATACATAGTAGGGTGGCAAATAACGTTACATTTGGTAGTCAAGTTTTCTTCATTATTTGTTTTTTTTTGTCGGTGAAGCAAAACTAATTAACCTTGTCTTATCACTTAAAGTTCCTCCGCGTGCCATGAGTGTCACCCGTGCCATGTGTTGGATACCCCTGAGCTACGTACAGTACATCTCAAACGAATGCTAAAAGGCGGAGAAAGAAAAATGATAAATAATGTTTCAATATAGAACTATTGGAATCTTACATTGCCTTATTGTTAATGCATGAGTATAACCACAGGATCAGTCCTGATACCTGACTTAAATTTCATTAGATGAAATATAACAACCTGTACCCGGGTCCTGGGCTCGATTCCTGTGTCCAGAATGTCATATTTCAATTAATTGAATTACTTAATTAGTTTTATTACTGTACGTATTGATAGATACACAATGAACGATATAGTACTAGTTAACGATACCAAAATTATCATCCCAATATTGACTAACGTCTTGTCTCAGCCCATAGTGCGTGTATCCACTGATATAGGGATCTTAATTTCGAGTCCTGTAATAGTAGGTGAAAATATAAAAAGGAAAATTACCACGCTCACTGTTAAGCACATTAATAAACGACCTAAGAATTGGATGCTCTTACAGGTCCATAATTGACTTTTCTTAGGTTTTTCTACCAACACTTCTTACCACCCATTTGGGTTATTCGGCTATGGAGAGTACTGATTGCTTTAATGTGTTAGGGATTAGGAAGGTCTAGTTACAGAGAAAAGGTACTCACATTTTCATGGACAGAGGGTGAAAAAAAAATCAGAAAAAAACCACCCTCAGTAAATCTGGCCGGGATATAACCTCACTATCCACGTCATCAGAATTCTAGTCTATTGAATGTGACGGCTTTGACCATGCGGCCACTGAAGTGGGTCATAATTGAGTTAGTTTATAAATAGTGTGTAGATACAATACATTATCCCAAAAAGTACAATAGCCCTAATAATATTTTTCTTTAATAGAAATATCATTAATTAATTGAATAGCCGCCCAGAACCAGGTTGCAAATGATGCACAGAACACGCTAGAGATATTGGAATTGCTCTAAATGATATTTTTATTAGTGTTAGGTTGGCTACAAGTTTGCTTTGAGCAGAACAAGCTTCATCAGTAAAAATTATGGTGGAAACATCAAGTTTATCTCTTATAAAATGTGCTCAAAACCATATGAATAAGAAAAAAAACACGCAAAAAACGGAAACAAAATGTTAGTTAGTGGCGTGACGTTAAACGTAAAATGCTCAGAGAAGCTGGAAAACAAAACATCATAACGTATAATAACACAATATAGTGTGTGCTCTGGTAGTACTATTATTAAATCGCTAATGGATTTAACTGACAATATAAAAATATACTAGTACAACAATTTTAAAACATATTATAATGTTAGTTAATATATTACTACTGTGTGTTTTCAGGAATGTGTTTGCAGATGCTCTTATGAATGTAAACAGATGACATTAAAAGTGCAACACAGATTTTTTAAAGACTTCTTCTCTTTAAATTATGATCAGTAGACAGCATTGTTAGGATAAAGCTGTGTAAAACTTCTGGATATTAAAAAAAAGAGGTTGAAGAAGCAGTTTCTCGTAGATATTGCAGTTTTTCTTACTTTCTTTTAGTACCATCAGATAAAGCTTACAAGGTTTGTCATAAAATACTGTATCATGTTTATAAAATAACTCCTCGTAGAATACAGAAGTTGCAAGAGAAACTAAAATTTGGAGAGTCGTTATGTGGGGGAAACTAGGCCTAATTCCACTCTTGATCATGTAAAGGAAGCTATCCGAGATCACATTCGGTCATTGCCAAAGCAGGAAAGTCATTACAGTCGCAACAAATATGAAAAGAATTTCCTGTCTACTGATCTAAATTTGAAAAGATGTTTGATATATTTAGGGAAGAACATCCTGAGTATAAATGCAATGAACACACATATAGAGATATTTTCTAATCAGATTTTTATCTGAGATTTGGTCTTCCCAGATAAGATTCCTGCTCATACTGTGACAAGATGTATGTAGACATTATTTCAGCAGATACGGATGAAAAGAGAAGGGCTATTGAAAATCAAAGTAGATTGCATCATTCTAAAACTAAATAGCTTACAGAGCAATGAATGAAGATGCACAAAAAGCCAAACAAAGTCCTAAATATATTGTATTTTATACAAATTTACAGCAAGTGCTTTTTTGTCCTTTATTGTTCCATTCATCTGTTTTCTATCAACGGCAGTATTCTTGTTATAATCAAGCTATTCACAATGCTGGTACAAATGAAGCAACAATATGTTTTTGTCCTGTATTTCCCACTCATCTGTTTTCTATCAACGCAGTATTTTGTTATATCAGCTATTCACATGCTGGTCAATGAAGCAACAATAGTTTTTTTCTGTATTGCCTCCTCATTTTTTTATCAACGGCAGTTCTTGTTAAATCAAGCTATTCACGATGCCGGTACAAATGAAGCAACAATGTGTTTTGTCATGAGCGTGTGGCTAAGTGAGGCTCAGCCGAAATTTCTTCATGCTTATTGAAGTATATAACCTCAAACTACCAGCCCCTTGTCCACGGAGAAGAAAGGACTCTATTTATTTGGTCTGACAGATGCTTGGCCAAAATAATAACTGGTGTATCCTGTCACTTTGTCAGTATTTAATCACATTAAGATATTTTACAGCAGTAAATCAGAAGTTTTTGGTATCAGGTCATAGTTTTCATCAGTGTGACGAGACTTTGCTCTGATAAAGCGCTAAAAGAAAAATTGTACTATGTATGTTCCTAAACACTGGGTTGAGGTTATAGTTTCAGCTAGGCCAAGTAAATCTTTCCTTGTATACGATATGAAACCCGAGGATTTCAAAGACTTGACTGCTCTTTAACATTCTCTTAGGGGGGACTCAGATTTTAAGATAACGTCATCGCATTGGCTTAAGATATCAGAATATGATCCAGAAACTGTTTGTGCCAGATACAGCTACAGCAAATTGCAGCTCTGGTGTCAGTATTAAATCCTGAAGAAATCAAGAAGTGTTCGCAATACTTATTGCAAACCCAATAGTGTATCACTGAATGAAATCCCTCTTTTATATTCTCAAGGGCTACCAATAAAATCTGAGAAATTTAAAGACCTCTTGGATATGTGCAGTTACAATCCATTGGAATTCAGGCAATTTTATGAAGAAATAAAGGCTGATGAATCTAACATAATTTAACATCAATATCTGAAAAAAGAAATTAATTCAGTTTACAGGTATAAAAGTTAGTTAAAAAACCTCAACATTATTTTCTATGCATTAAAATTAGGTATTGGCAGATGCATCAAAAGTAAATAAAATGTTCTTAATAAACCTAGTCAAAGTTAAGTGTTATTAATAAAAACTATCATATATATATCGTTGTTGGTTTCAACGTTGTACTTCAACACTTAGTTACAGCCTTGTTCTGTGCTCAGATATTATTTTTACCATATTTCCATTTTTACTAACTTGTAACCTTCGAAAGTGTTGGTAATGTTAAAATTAAATTCAATACAAATGTTTGGCTTTCATTTTGGTCTTGAGATTAAAAATATATTAAATATGTGTTTTTTATCATTTCTGAAAAATTTATCATTATTTGTGTGCTACAACCTTGTTCTGGGAGGTTATTCATTATTAATCTAGTTCCATGTTTAACGGCTTTGGAAATATTAGGCAACTAAAGTATTTAACACATTTTGATCAATATAAAATAGTATATTTTATATATGTAACTTATTTATCTATGAATTGAAGTTTCCTTCAATGGTAATAGTGAAAATAATATACGAATGAAAAGAACGAGCTCTTCTTGAGCTCTTCAAGAAATTATTTAAGTTTCAAAAGAGAGTAAAAAGTAGACATGAAATGAATAGTAAAAATAAAATCATGAAAAAAAAAAAGATCCGCCCCTCATAAATCATTCAACGAACGAACAAATGAAAATAACAGCATCTGAATAACGACTTGACAGAGAGAAGCGAGCAACAAATAGCAGCCGACAGGTGCGAGAAATGAACAAGTTGGGTTCATACATACATTTCCATTTTGATAAGAGACTGGCGAGTTCACAATAAAAAAAAACACACATGGCCATTTGTTTTGTCTTTTATAGAGAAATAAATGTAAGGAATGACATATTATTAATACACTATGTATAGTTCAGTGAGATAGATTAAATTAGAAGCTATAAAAATCTGTAGGACTAATTTCATATATAAAATCAGAACATATTTTATGCTACAAAAAGGAGAGCCACGAAAAAACAAAAATACATAACTTTATATTTTTTCCACCTTAATTAATACAACGATACAAAGCACAATCCTAAACCAACAAAAAACTAATAGTATAGATAATCTATAGACTAGTAAATAAAACCACTTAAAATAGGAGCACAATCCATTGTCATAATTTAAACACATGAATATTAAGTAGATATTTAAATGGTGGTCAGTTTAACAGTCAATTCGTTTATAGCTCTTAGTAGCCAATAATATTCACACGTCCATTACAGACTTTGACTTAAGCTATGAGTGAGAACGACTTGGAGCATTGACTATCCCTATATGGCTCAATGGTAGGGAATCGGTACGTTAACACAAAGGTTCAGGTTTCGATTCTCGTGTCCGATATCATTTTTTAGTTTTTAGAATAAAATTTAAATACATCTGATTCCCGTAGTTATAATAATTCGCCTTTCATACATACTTTATTGTATAGCGTTTCTTTCTTCCACCTTGGTCACTTGTAAGGTACAATACATATATCTGTCGTATCTTAATCATATTTAAATTAATTAAAAAATGACACCGGGCATGTTAACCGAGCCGGGAACTTTGAACCAACGCACCAATGCTCTACCACTGAGATATTCAGAATTTGTTCCAAGTTCAAGGTCACTCTCACTCATAGTTTTAAGGGACGTGTGTATATCGTTAAGCTACTAAGAGCTATCATTGGTATCACATCCACCGACTTTATGCTCTAGAGGGTAGTTTTGGGTTGCAGATAGTAGCCATATTGGATTATGACCCCTGAGAGGGTGTATGCATAGTTGAATAGTGAGATAACATGAGATACACAATCAAAAACATGGATTGACTTTGAACAATGTGTGTGACGGGACCTACACCCTACACCAAGTATTAGAGGGGTTTTAGGATCCATATCAGAACAATATATGAGTCGTACCATGCTGTGGTTGAATCCTGTGACTCGTGAAGAGAGGAGAGAAATGCAATATTGAGATAAATTTATAAATTTTAAAAATGTTAAAAGTAAGATGTTATTATAAAACTAGACATAGATAAATTGCTCTTGAAATATACATATATATATATAATATATAAAATATATATAATATAATAAATCATAGATTAAACAGTTGCTAAGTTGGTAGATGCATTAAGTGAAATTTACAAGTCAAGATGTATCATTTAAATATACTTCTGGGAAAAAACATATTGTAAAATATGAACGTTTCGATAAAATTATAATGCATCATCAACTTGACCATAAACGAGTTGATTAAAAGTCTAAAGCATAGGTTGACACGTTAAAAATATTAATACAAAAACTTTAAAGATACATTATAGTATGGCACGAAACAATGTTTTAGGTACAAATATGTTGTGAAATAAAAGAATAAAATTAAGGTTAACATATGCCAAACAAATTTAATTAAGTCATTAAATAATGTGGAATAATCTAAGTCTTATCTTTTTCCTTGTCCCTTCACTCCTTTTTGATATGCGATATTAACTTCATTCCGACATGTTTCGGTACCATAATCATGGATATTGAGTCGTCGTGAAAAACACGATGTGTTATTACGACGGCTGGATGTTAACTATACATTTAATTTTTATGAATATATTCTAGAACAATTTATCTAAGTCTTAACTTTTAATTTTAATAGTGAATGAATTTGGATAAGCACCACATTGTTCAAGGCGAGGTATTGAAAGCCAATTTAGAGGTACGACGCGTGTTTGGCCAGAATAATATTTACCTTAACTTTGGTCAGTGACCATTCATCTCAGGTACACAACAACAGCAGTTGCTTCTGCTGAGGTGTCGTAAATGTCATGGAGTTATGTTAGTATCTTGAGAAACAGAATAGAACGTTGAACTTTTATTTTTCGTAAATAAATTAAATCATCAATCAATCTTTTCTATTGGGTAGCAAATTCATTTGGAAGTGATGAAGTCCATTGAAGCCCAAGTGTCCCTAGGTATAGTGTAAGACCAAAATAAAACGTGAGGGAACAAATCACATGGGTCGTAGATTTGTTCCACTGATGAAAAAATGTTGGATTTAGTGGGTACAGTCTTTTCTATGTTTATATTGAATGAAAATAGGTCGGATGTTGGAATATACTTGAGATCAACTATTCCCAAATTATCTTGTTTTGGGGTGTTAAAGTAAATCGATAGCCGATGATCCTCCGGTACGTAGTTGAGAAGATGCGTTTGGTTATTTGACTATTTTTTAAGATAAAAACACCTTTTCATAGTAGTTGCAGTTGTTCAGTTTCCAAAATAAGTGTTTCTTCAACCGTTTCATTGATAATATCATAAAGAAGTTTGATATTTTAGTGCATGACAGCATGAGGGAAAATATGTCCACCTTGGCCAGATTGGCGTAAAGTTCTGGTTTCCAGAAATAGAGAGATGGACTAAACATAGCCAACTGTGGCGAGATAGTATACCGAAAGATGAGTAGTGGGATTACTACGCCAATAAACGAGTTTTCACTTATTATCCTCTGGGTTCACTTTAAATTGGAGATACATCTGGTGAATGTTACAGATGACACAAAAAATTATCGTCGAGAATGACGTTATAAATCCTGTTTTGGTCCTGTTAACAATGTATTAAATGAGCGATAGTTTATTAGGTGTGTGATCACTGGCATCAAGCACTACTCGGAGCCTGTGCAGGAACTATTATCCTCAAATTGTCCGTGATGAGGTGAAAATATGCAGTGAGTCATGAGATAAGGGTTATCACAAAAAGTCATATGACCAAAATTGGGAGATTCTTGCATACATTCGGTGCAGAATGTTTTTAATTGGGCCTGATTTTGTGGATTTTTTTTTTCGAGAGAAGTGAAATTATTGTTTAGTGGCGCTGTATGACCTGAAGAGAATAAGGTGATTTTCTCTGCTTGATGATCATTTAAAATACCTACATGTTTCATCCCGTAAGTGGGTGAAGATAAAGTGTTTTTCACAAAATTGTTTATTTTTATTTGATAATGTAAAATGTGGGTGTTCCTTATTATTCTATAAGCTTTGAATCGAGTCGTGAAAATAACAGTCTGAGGTGGAGAAAAGTATCATAAATCCACCGATATGTTCTCTATCATTGTTGCGTGTGATAGTGATAGTCAAGCCCATGATCACATAGACAAATTTATTCCAAAGACAATGGTTAGGTTAGGTCCAAATGTTTGACGATCACCAGTGAAACCCTTAGCAAAGAGGCCCGTTCCAATCAACTGAATTGTAATATAACGGGTCAACAAGTATCAATTCTTAAATTTTGTGTTTAATATCTGAATTTATTTGCGTACGTGACAGGTACGACGTAGTTTTATTCAAAATAATCACTGGATGTGATAGAGCTAGGTAATATCCATCTATATGTACCATTACCTTCACCTTAAATGAAGAGAGAACGAAGGCATGTGTTATTAGTGAGAGATTTACGTTAATTAACTGAACAAAGTGTTATGTCATAAAACTGCACAGAAGGGCTGAATCTAGAACTCCTCGTACTATCTTTGGGGAGCAGAACGGAGGGGTTATTTTGACTAACATCGTATCTAGATGCATTATGGTCTGAAGCATTCCCATAAAACCAACAACATATTGAGTATGTTCAATCATATTCTCAGAAGAGGCCGTGTAAAGTGTCAGAAACAAAGATAGAAAATACAAACCAATAATTTGGGACCAATAAATGGCCTTTGTCTATATTGTTAATGCTATTTTACAGCAATTTATATTATCTATCAACAGTGACTACTTCAGGCCACATGACTTGGCGTATGTATAATATATATGTGAAAGTTGAACTCATAACTTTTCTAGAATTTTGATGAAGCTTTTCCTATGAATATTGTACTGTTTTAAATAAAGAAATAAAATGAAAAATCAAATACAAATAGTAAACATATTAGTCAACGTTATCCAGCGTTAGCCTAGGGTCCTTAATAACTGAGCTATACCATTCCAAACACTCATTTTCCCTTGTATTATATATTCATAAAAAAATACTAAATCTTAAAAACTCACATTTGTGTTAATAGTACACCATATTACTCAGAAATCAACCTATTTAAGCAATTAAATCCGTCGCCTTAAATTCCCCCCGGCTTTGCTTTGATGTCTTAAGTTTATGACAACCCAATAAATGTTACCAAAATATATAAAGATACAAAACATCATGTTGTTTCTTGCAAGATTAATGTACCCCTTCAAGACTAATTCCCCTGAAGTAAATGGTGCATTCAGCTGTATACATTGTTTCTTTCGTCTACAAAATATAAAAATGGTTTTGTGTCAACTTTGTTACCACAGTGCTCCTTACAATTCTCAATTACTTTTATTAGCTTTCTTTTTCAACACCGGTAGTAATTAATCAAAATGTACTTTCCATTTGGTTGATTTTGATAAATAGTTTTCAATTTGATGTAACTGAATTATTAATCGGTTTTATTAGTTTAACTAAAAATGAATATAGAAATAGAAAACACAACCGAATGATATACACTCAGGGTAAAATAAAAACTACGATCATTCAATAAACGTTACATAAATTAAATACATTCTTTTCCAATTTAAGTATTAACTTAATCAAGGAAATTTATATAAAGAAAGATTTGTTTGAAAATAGTGTAAGATCATATTAGTTGTAAGTTTTATTCTGGTGCTATAGTCATCTACAAGCTTGTACATGTACTCTACATATCCTTGAAAATCAAGCAGACTCTGTCTATCATATTGATGATAATCAACCTATTTACGAGCGAGTGTAGTGCTGCCTATAGACCTTACCTTCTTGACAAAATACTTGATTCAACTAAATTTAACTAATAACCCTCGGATCGTTGTTTATTGATTGGCTGTCTTAGAAATAGGAGATGGAGGAAGTTTTACTCCAGTTGAAGAGAAGCCGTGCCTTGAATGTCGCTAACAATCATTAACGAGCAGACTCGCTATGAACATCTGTATCCCTAAATACCAGAATCGCGATGTTACTCTCCTATATACGTTTATAGCGCTAACTGTACTAATTTGTTGTAGTGGGCTACATTAGTGTATTCTATGGACAACCATATTAATTATATCAATCAATACTATTTGTTTCACTCCCATGTGCCGAAAATCATACAATATTCAAACCCTTTACAACTCGGGAGCCATTTGGTAACGATTCATTGTGACAGATAAGTGTTGTAGCTAGAATAAATACTATCATCTTAGAAAATGTAGTTAAAATAGCAAATTAAATTCCTGTAATAGCAAAAATAGCTATATACTTTGTTGCAGAAACATTCCACCAAAGAGCATGAATAAAATAATATACACTATTCCAGATATATATTGATAAAAATAATAAAATCTCTGTCCTGGAGTGTGTGTTTCTTTCCACACCTCCAGAAGCGTGGAACTTGGAAAGAGCCTCCACGACTTTCGGCCGTCCCCTGGACAACGGTACATTAGTACTGGATAATCTTTCCGAAAACAGAGCTACAAATGTACGTAGCTCAGCTATTACATTACTATTTGATAGTAAGGGTAGTTCACCATAGGAATAAACTATAAGGGGAAGATTATGAACCCATTCAATTGAATTTGAGGTATGAGATAATTTGTCGATTAGTACTTATCCTTTTTCATAATTTGAAAATGAATAATAGAACTAATTACTGAAATAATATTTCACATTGTACAAGCATCAGAATAATCAGAGTATTGTCGAAGTATATCTGCTTATATTAAAAAGTGTTGAGGGAAGAAGGTCACGTCTACTACAATAAATATAAGAATAGTTTGGATTTTCAACCATTTTGGATTAAGTGATAATCTTATAAATAAATTGTATCATTGGATAAATCCCAAAATAATAGCAAATACAGTTCCTATTGATAGTACATAATGGAAATGTGCTACTGCATAATTAGTATCGTGTAGTACAGTGGAACCTGACTAAATCAAACTTCCGTAATTCGAAATCATCTTTTATTCGAATTTTTCGCCCAGTCCCGTGGATTTTGTATTAAAATAATGTTTAAAAAATCATGGATAGTTCAAATTTTGTTTTGGTTAATCCGAACTTTTCGTAAATTGTAATGTACTGTGCAGTATCGTTTTCCTACTTCTATTTGTGGCACCGTGTTCTATTTTTAGAAACAAAGGATATGACGTTGGAATATGGTCATTACACTTATTTACGCCCCTTCCACTCCCCCATTCACCCATACGTCTTTGTTTGCACGTACAGTTCTGTACTCCGTTAGTCAAGGTCAAACATCTTGAGCGGTTACGTGCGCTGTTCTTAGTGGTTTGGTCGTAGTGATATTCTTGTGACACACGAGTTTATTTTGTTTTATTGTTTAGTTTTTATTTAGTTTTAATCTTGCTTAGTACATACTGTACAGTAGTGTGTGTGCGTGTAAGTGTGTGTGTATAGTGATGTTATTGTCCAAGCGACAGTCCTACAAATCATTAATTTGGCAGAAAGATTTACGGTGATAAAGGAAGTGTAAAAGGGAGTTACTATTAAGAAACTTATTTAATTCGAATTTTTGTTTATTCGATTTTTTTTCTGATCCCTTCAATTTTGAATTATTCAGGTTCCACTATACAACATCTACAGAATATAATCCTCCAATAGTGAATAGCAATATAAATACTATTGATCATAAATAAGGAGCTCCATATGTTAGTCATGAACCATAAATAGTTGTAAGTCAACTGAATAATTTAATCCCAGTAGGTACTGCAATAATAATTATTGTAGCAGGTATGAAATAAGCTCATGTATCAATATATATTCTACTGTAAATATATGAGTCACCACACATATTATTATTATTATTATTATTATTATTATTATTATTATTATTATTACTAAGATTATTATATATTAATAATAGTATTATTATTACTAATTTTATTAGCTCTATTATAAATATCATTATTATTATATTAATAATTATTAATCATAGAGCAAATAAAAATAATAATACTAAACAATGAAGTTTATTTAATAGAATTTTTTGCTTTGATTAAAACAGTTCCCTAAAAATAATCTGTAAAAGTACTAAAGTAATAACATATTTTATTTTTTTAACACATTGCACACTGGCGTGAAATTTGCATGGTGAAGTGTCAGATACCAGCCAAATCTATAATATTTTGATTTTTTGCTGTGAGAATACTTTTTGAAATATAATACGGTGCTTTTTTGTGTGTTTATTGTGTGGTGGGGTGTTCAATGGTGCTTTAAAAATAAGTGTTACCACTTAATTTAATAATGGGGGTGGAGGGTAGTTTGTATAAAAGGCCCTCACATCAGCAAAAGAGGATCCAAACTCGTCAATGACAAACCACATGTATAAAAAAAAATCTCCAGTGTACCAGTTCTTGAATAATAGACGGATCTACCCGTCTAAGCTAGGACAAGGATAATGCGAGCCTAAGTCATTTAACCACGTGACCGCTGCTGTGAGTTATTTGATATTGATTGATAGCTTTTCACAATATTATTATGTATTTATAAAAATATGTTTTTATCACGTCTTTATATCCACCTAGGCTAACCAGATATATAGGGGTCTACACTAAATATATACATACTAGGATGGTAAGATGTAGATAAAATGTACTTGCGTTTGCGTGAATGGATATTAGCAAGTAATTTGAGTAAAATTACCCTCGACGCACCCAGCCGGGGCTTGAACCCCATTATACCAATCGTGAAAAATACAAACCACGTGTCCAACATTACAGCTTATTTTTTATTAAATATTTGAGATTCATGACACACGTATAAAGTATCAAAGGGTCCATATTATTGAAAGATAAAATGAAGCTTAATAAAACTTAACTACTCATTAAAACCACAGCATCCAAATTAAAACAAAGAATGGACTAACATTTCTCAAATCTAAGAAAGTTTAAGGTAAGAGAAAGATCTGAACGTGTTTATATAAAAAAAAAGGAGGTTTGAGGTTTTGTGGTTTAAAGAGATGACAGTAGAATGGGAAAATGGGGAAGAGAGAGTGAGTCGATAGAGAAAGGAGCAGAAGGAGAAGTGGAGTAGTGCAGAAAACGTGAGGTAGTAAGGGAAGGTTAGAAGTGAGAAAGGCTCTCCCCTAAACTGTCAACCAGGGCTTCCTGTCAGTGCCGCGTGCGGGTGACACTTAGCTCGAGGAGGGTGGTTGGGGTATATGGGTAATGGGGTCAATAGGTCAAGGAGAGTAATCCTAACAACCTCGCTACCACAACCAATAAAGGACAACTCCTCTCCCACCATTCTTATTTTCCTCGACAAAGTAGAGAAGAGACATTTCAAAGACGTAGAACATTTCATTCCAATTTAAGATTGCGTGTTGTAAACTCATCTTAAATAAAGTCACCCTCTGATAAAATCTCAAGTGACAATAATTCACAATATTAACAGTCAATTAAATTTTATAGCATAAATTCAAAAAGGGTTGTTTACATGAAGCTTAGTGTGACCCAAGTAATAAACTATATCCATATTTATGAGTTATTAGTTTATGTGATTTAATTAGTTTGTTAAAACTCGAACTATTACAAATTGATACTATATTCATAAAATGCAATTTTTTTAAATTTTCAATCAAATATAAACTCTATATTGATAGAAAAACATTATTAATATTATTAAAATAAAAAATTATCTTAAAAATGTGTTTGAATAAATGGAACGGCACAATCATAAAGACTTTATCTATAGTATGGAACAGTATTATAAAAATAGTTATTCAGCTACAAATGAGTTTTCTTGAGAAGGATAAAATCAAAATTGTTAATTTTATTAAACTCTCTTCACATATTAAATATAAACAAAAATCTCCAAGCAATTTAAAAAACATCATTCATAAACTTTTCATTTGTGTATACGAAACTATATATATATATATATATATATATATATATATATATATATATATATATATATATATATGTACTATTATTTCTATTAATCATGTAAAACAATTGACAGACACCCATTTTGAAATAAATCGTTAAAAAGAAATATCAAATATTTAAATATTTTAAATTATTTCATAAGAAAAAGTCCTTAAATAAACGTAGTTTAGACAAATATATAATTAGTAATGGAATAAAATAATCTATAGTTATAGATGTTGAATGAAATTGTCAGAGCTATTTTTTTTTAAAAAACCATTCATGAGCTACATCACCTTTAAATGAACATTTTTAATCATACATATACATACATATACATACTTACATATACATACATACATAAATATACACATACATAGGTAACGCCATTTGGAAGAATTTGTTAATGTAATTGCTTACGTCAGCCACGAAACTACGTCACCCAGTACACAGCAGTTAGTAGTATGTCCATGTGTTTTTAAACAGACATACAAATGCCTAGGTTTGCTGTTTTACTTTGTGTTAATAATCAATGAAACTGCAAAGGTAATAAATTATATTTTTATTCCTTTCTTAAGGATCCAGAAATTTCCCGTACATGGGAGCTCAAATGTAAAAGCAAAAAACACAATTAATACATTCATTTTGCCGATACTGACTTTGATATTTGTGGTGCTAAATTGAAAGTTAACTAAAATGCCAAAAACCTTAAAAACAAATGGAATTTTGCCAGTGTTATTACAATAGTTCCAACACTTGAATAATTTTGAACATATTTTAATAGTTTTTTAAGAGTAATTTATTCAGTTTTTCGGATTATAAATATGTATTGATATGTTAAATATTCCCAAACGTGAAATTATAATCTCTTACAATAATTATTTAGAAAGTACTTAATTTGATTTTAATATAACTTTGTGAATGTTAAACCAAGTTCTCAAGTGTCATTTTCAATGATTCACTGACAATTAATACAAACTGAACGTCAGAACACACATTTCATTATACTGAATTATTAATTCATGGTTTCTTTAAAAGTTAAAAGGAGTTATAGTTTTATAAGTTGTTAATTATTATCATTATTGAAAAATGAAAACAAAATGAATAGTGTGAACACGTACAATAATTAAAGAATTTGTTTTTGTTTAAATGTAAAGATTTATTTAGATATTTACAGACAATGTGTTGATATAAGATTTCTAAAAAAATTGTGTCTAAGTGGAGAGACGGACAAACAAAACCATTTTTGGACTGTTACAGACAATTTGAATGTCTATGGTATATAAGTAGGGATTTGAATAAAATAAAACAGCACGTGGCGCCATTTTTGTAAATTAAACAGTAGGTGATTATTCTCAACATGATCATTATGATAAATTACACATGTGAAAAATTTCCTTTAATTTTTTTTTCATAAAATTTAATCACTTGAAATTATTCAATGAATGAGACACGTGAGAACACAACTTTACGCGCTGGCTAGTGTACTGAGTGATGTCACACGCTCAGCCAATCAAATGTATTTCTCCAACTGGCGCTACCTTCTATTCTCTTAACATATACATACATATAAATACATACACACATACACACATACATACCTACATACCTACATACATACATACATACATACATACATACATACATACAACATACATACATACATACATACATACATACATACATACATACATACATACATACATACATACATACATACATACACACATACATACAATCATACACACACATACATACATACACACATACATACATACACACTCATACATACATACACACCCCATACATACATACACACATACATACATACATACATACATACATACATACATACATACATACATACACACACACATACATACATACACACATACATACAATCATACACACACATACATACATACACACATACATACATACACACTCATACATACATACACACACATACATACATACATACATACATACATACATACACACATACATACATACATACATACATACATACATACATACATACATACATACATACATACATCACACACATACATACATACACACATACATACAATCATACACACACATACATACATACACACATACATACATACATACATACATACATACATACATACATACATACATACACACATCATACATACATACATACATACATACATACATACATACATACATACATACATACATACATACATACATACATACACACATACATACATATACATCACATACATACATACACACATACATACATACAACACATACATACATACACTACACATACATACATACATACATACATACATACATACATACATACATACATACATACATACATACATACAACATCACATACATACATACAACATACATACAATCATACACAACACATACATACATACAACACATACATACATACACACTCATACATACATCACAACAACATACATACATATACAACATACATACATACATACATACATAAACATACATACATACATACATACATACATACAACATACTACATACATACATACATACATACATACATACATACATATACATACATACATACTATACAACCATACATACACATACATACATACATACATAAAATACATACATACATACATACATACCATACATACATACATACATACATACATACATACATACATACTAATACATCACCACATACATACATACACACATACATACATCATACACACACATACATACATACACACATACATACATACATACACACACAATACATACATACACACATACATACATACATACATACATACATATATACATACATACCTATTATGTAAAATTGCTTTATTCCACATTCACGTACAAGACATCCTAGTCACCGATCTACACTTCCCTTCCTTCACTTATTTTCAACATCTCACCATACACCGGTCTTACATGCTCTTCTATTTTGAAAACTCTTAATATTACTCCTTTTCACACATTTTTCTACGACATTTAGCCACGGTATATTCTTTCATGATCTACACACATTCTACCTTCATATATTTGTTTCATAAATCGATCTAAACTCATCCTCTCAATATTGCCCAATCCAATGTAAGGTGCTTCTTAACATTGACCTATTTGATTCCCTTTAAAACCACATTCCTTCAGCACCCATTCATTACCGACTGTCCATATGAGTTTTTCCACAAACATTTATTAGATATCTCATTCCTACAGCACTCACTTTGCTCTTGTGTTTCTTATGACAAACATGCTTCACATCCATAACACAATGTTGGCGTCAACACACTTTTATATACTGCCATATTTGCCTTTTTTCTATACTTCATTCTTTCCAATAGTCTGTTACGCCCTCTCTGTTACCTTATAGGAACAAGCCACTAAAAATACTACAAGGAAGGGAGGGAGTAAGCTAACATACAAAATAATTGAAATCAGCAATAGCAAGAGTTAAAAATGAGAATAATACTTTATTGAAAAAATGACAATAATAATTCACGTGGCCTTAAGGGTCAACCTGTAGCTGTAGTTGGAAAACATTGTGCAATAGAAAGTTTCCACCAGAAACAAAAGAATAACAGGATGAGTCAAATTGACCATGTTTACTTTAAATAGTAATAGAAAACCGAATAATAATCTTTACACAAGGTAATGAACAATGTATATTTTTATGAACCCTAATTTTTAGTTACTAAGAAAAATGTTTGAGCTTCTAAAGACAATAATTGACATATTAACTGAAACTGTTATGTTACAACAAACATTACATATTAAACAAACTCGAGAGTTTTGCCTAGACCGTAAGTCAAACCTCTCGCGGGACTACTTGAAACGGCATCATCAAAGTCTTTTAGTAAATCTCGGCATAAATGACAACCAACAATGCTTACTGAAATAATATTCATATTAAAAGACTTTGCAAAATGTAAAGTTAAATTTAAGACAAACAGCAAAATGTACGTGACATAAGTATCAGAAAAAAAAGAACGAAAATAAATTATTTTAAATTAAATTTAAATTCACCTCAACAATAACTTAGTTGTGCACGAACAGCTAATATGTAAATATTTACAAATAAATTAAAGAAGCAAGCGCCCAAGAGGCGACACCAAAAGAATAGATTTTTAAAGTAAAAGTTGTCTTTAGAAATACTCATATTTCAACCAAAAATTACAAGCTTATCTCTGACCTAAAAAATTTAAAGTCATAATTTATATGACCTATAGCTTCAATATTTAAATAAGAGTAACGAAAATTTATACAGCTTTACAACTTTCCTGGTAGAGTCCAGTTTCAGGAAAAATCGTCTCCTGAAGATATTAAATATTAACTGTCATAGAAGTTACTAGATTAGTCCACTCATGGTGTGCCGAATCCTATAGTCCATCCTTGGTGGTGCCGAATACAATAGTTAATGTTCTCTTCAGTACCGCCACATTATATAGCGTCTCGTTGCCAAGGGATACAATGGTGGGAGAAGTTGAAACTAGCTGGTGACGTCACGTTAGTATACCGCTGCCTTCACTTGGACGCGTAGACTATTTCTCTACCCGCTCTCTGATTGGTCATCCGTGTTCACATCTATCACCCCAGGTATGTTGTTAGTGATCTTTTTAAACTGGAGTCGCTGATGATGTAGGTGATCAATTCACTGTTTTCACCCTCATTCCATGAGGATAAGGGCTAGCGAATACTGCCTGTAACTCACAAAGCAATACAGCCTTTCACAGGTGACCTAGCTTGGCGCTTCTGTCAAGGTGGATATCTTGTGTCGGGCTACAGACAACTCAAACCTTTTATTTTTGTACAATCTATTCAAAGGTACCAATTCATGTAATAGTTAAGTTCATGCAACGAGGATAAGGGTCTGTGAAAACAACCTGTAACTCGCATATCAAATCAGCCAAAACTTCCCACTGCTTGTCAATGACTCTATTGGCAAGTGGGGAGGTTGGGGCAACAGGGGAAACCCATATGACGCAGGTGATAAGGCGATGATTAGGTGGTTGGTTCCACTCTCCGCAAGAGGGCAGGTAAGTCCGAGCTCACGTCTACTCGTTGAATTAGGACTTGTTGAAGTTAGGCCAAGATTGAAGGCTGTGCTAGCCAGATGATTCAGAGGGTAAGTACATGAACAGTTTATATAGAAGAAAGTTGATTGTGTATTATGATGTATGTATATAGTTTGAAACTACATGGAACTAGAATAGAGAAGAGTTCTATTCCTGAAGTTATAAGTAAATGTCAACGTTCTTCGGAGTGGGTAGAATGAATCGAAAGAGAATTTATGCCTATAGGTTAACGTGAGGTGGGGCGGGGTTTCTTTATTGTAACGTACTAAACTAGTACCGCTATAAGTCCACATACATCCAACTACTCTCCATGATGAATCCCCCTGTCTTTCGATTTCACCATTCGTCCTGCCATTTTTACAGAGCAAACTACCTAGATACACAAAATGTGTCAAGTGTTCTAACAGTATTTTATTTATAAAATGCTGACTATCATTTCCTGATCCATCCTTATTAATCATATCACCTAAGCTTTTGAATTATTATAGGAATATCCCTTATGTTTGTCGCCTAATTCAAACGATTTAATACACTTTGCAACTCACTTTCTTTTTCAGCCAAATATATGGCATCATCTCCATATGAAATCACTCATACATTCACATTGTCCATTTGTCAAACATCTCTCTCAAAGCTTAATCAACTCTAGCACATGCTTTACTTCCATCATACACCACCTTAAGTGCATTTACTAACTACGAATCCACACCACACTCTCTAAGAACATTTTATAACATACATAATCACCTAATCTCACGTATTCTCCATACCAACGAATGGACAATTCATTTTCTTCTTTACTTCCATACACTTCTCAATAACTTGTTGCAATAAAAATATCTAGTCTATGCAAACTTTACCGGGAATTAAACCACATGGCACACCCAAATATGGTACACAGTTTTTCCACGCATTCTCTCTTTCTGGATTTTCTCAAAAACTTTTCTGAAATACTCAACAAACTAATTGTCCCTTTAATTATATTTACTCCCTTATTGGTACTGGGATTTAAATAAATAAAATAGGACTGGTTTTCAGAATTTTTAGCATGTGAAGGAATCCTTATATATTACTACACATCCGTTCTATTGGCATTTACTTACATAGTGGGTTAGGAATGAGAAAGGCATAATTTAGAGGAAGTGTATCTAAATTAGAGGAAAGGGAAAATGAAAAAAAACGTATAAAATATCTCACTAATTCCAGCCGGAATTTGAACCCCAACAAAGGGAATGCAGACTAGGCAAGTTCTACGCTTGGTCCATGTGTCTACAGATGTAGCTAACTAAACGTATTTGGTATCAAAATAAAAAGCAGGGTTACACTATCATAAATGATTAAATGGGTGATAAAAAAATATGATATATTAACAAATTATATTCATATGTTGCTTTTCTGGATATAAAAATGTAATACAGCTATTGAACATTTATTATGGAATATAGAAGGATCTGGCGTCTTTGATAGTTATATTCTACATTTTTATCATTTTCATTATTGGTTCTTTCAAGGTCTAAGAATGGCGAGAGAAGCGTAGAGGAATTGTCTCAGTTTTAGGGTTGAGATGGGAGGTAAAATCACCGGAATGAATCACATTTGGAGAATCAATCATCAGAGCACTCATGTGAGATTTTATCTCCGGCCCTGTTATGCCACCCTCCGCATCCCCCCTTCAAACCAATAAATCTGTATACATGTCTAAACATTCGTAATGTCAACTAACACAAAACTCTTGGACCAAGACTTGAGGGTTCATCCATGCACAGCCTCCACAAAAAACAATGAGACAAAGACAAAGTTGGAATATGTCATCCAGTCGCTTACCAAACATTCCATCAACTCACCCCTTTCAGCATGAACTAACGTAAAAGTTCGCTACATTAATTGACTATCAATGAAAAAAACAGGACTACATTACCTCTTCTACAAATTAACGGAATTCTCCTTGTCGTGGTCGAAAGCATTGTCTTTCAAGACTATGTATATTAATAACGCAAGTGTGGTAGGATTGAGGAAGGCATTTTTAAAATAAACATGTTAATATTTGCTTAGGGGAAGAAATAGATACACCAGGTAAAGTCCTGGTTATTCAAACGCTTATTATATCATATATTTACAACGGGCTAATGGTATAACTTCTCCGAGAGGAAGATAAGCATAGCTGGGAAACAAACGTCAAACATTGAAATATTAAACAGTGACTTTTGCATTTGGCATACTACAATATATAATAAAAGTTGCATTTAAATTATTTAAAATACTTTGTTCTGTTTACACGAATAAAGTAATAGTTACGAGGTTTATAGCATATTTTACACTATGAAGTAGTTACCAACACTTATTTCATATCTATTATGCACTTCCATTTAATTTTGATTTGTTTAGTTTCA
Organism: Timema cristinae; assembly: GCA_039000515.1. Classification (NCBI taxonomy): domain Eukaryota; kingdom Metazoa; phylum Arthropoda; class Insecta; order Phasmatodea; family Timematidae; genus Timema; species Timema cristinae. The sequence continues at coordinate 13,389,945 of JBCFYV010000935.1, forward strand.
GACCCTCCCCTTATTTCTGTACTATCCGACATTTCTTTCATACAATCACTTGTCAGTTCCTTGTAGATTAAATAGTCTGGACTCCAGTCAAATACAGCCAGAATTCTAACGTCCACATCTCCGACAAATCCCAATATATGAGCATGATATTCATTTCACGTGACCATTCATCTAGGAAAAATTATTATTTTCCATTCACTAGGTGTCTATTTTTTACTTTCAGGTAAAGAAATGTTTTAATTAATACATCTAGAATCATTTTTATAGATGGAATAACCTAAAGCAAGGGTAAGTATATATTTTGAACTCTGATCGACTTAAGATATTATTAAATGCCCCCCGATCACCCATCATGTTCACAAACTACTTTTGCTTTTATTGTTGTGTGAACATCTTATGTTTATTCCTTAAAATAAACCTTCCTCAAATACTTTTGGCCCCACACTTCTATAAAAAATAGAGTAAATAAAATGCATATTTTCATATAACTCTAATTGATTATCTTATAACATTGCTGACTACGTCTGAGCAACCCTATTTTGGTCACACTCAAATATTATTTGAAAGTACTTGATTTTTTTTTTGCGACTTTATAAAATGTTTGTTTTAATTTATTTGAGTTAGTTAGCGTGCACTTTCTAAACCAACTGGTTATATCATTAATGAGAATTTCTATGAGCGAGAGCGAAAGAGAATAACAATTTGACCTAGAAAGGTATTTCACATACCTTCCAGGCCTCTTTACACGTCACAATTGACTTGGTGCCGACGGCTTTACGTCTTTCCCTCTGCATGAAGTTTGGCTACGGATTATCACTCAAGAAAAATATGTTGACCCCAGCTGGGAATGAATTCACGAATATCGGGTCATGATGCAAGCACCTTATCCCACGACCATTAAGGTTGACTTTATAATGCTCAAATATCAACTTTTAGTCGCGATGTAATTTTATCATACAATCGACCTAATCTTGCCGTGAGATCAACCAGTCTATTGCGACCCACCAGCTGCCTACCCCTGATCTAAGCTGTATGGATGGGTAGTGTAATTTTATAGAGCGTGTACTCACATTATCGTGGTGAGTGTATGAACAAAAACCATAGTGAAAAATGACAAGTGAGAACTCATCAGGTAAATATTCAATACTATCAATCCCTAACGGCGTTGCTCGTGACTCACTGTGGTATAAGAATCATATAAGCCCCCTCGGCCCCAAATAGTGCCCGATTTCAAATGGAAACGTTATCTCTGAAGTGTAATTATAAACCAGATTGAAAATATTTTCTTCAAAAATTTGTTTAAAATATCCTAATTAAAAAGATAAGTAAATATTTAAAGATCCGGCTTCGAGGTGTATTCGGACCACCTTCCGTCCACCCATGTTAAAAATGTCAGATCTCTGTGTACTGTAGATTTGGCTGGGCATCGCACTCAAACAAGCAAACAAACAAATACACACACAAACACTTCCTTTTATTATTTTATTATTATTATTTAGCACCGCGTCTTACTACACGTTCGGGTTATATGCTTAAGTACTAATTACACTAATGGATTAGGAATTGGGAAGGTTGAATTAAAGGAAGTGAACCCGCATTTGCGTGGAAAACCATTTAGGAACCCCCCCCCCCCCCCCCAGTTCACCCGACCGAGACTCGAACCTCGATCTCCCCGTCCTCAGTAGTCAAGCTCAACACGACTAGCGCGTTAGTCAACTAGGCTACAGAGGCGGGTTTTATTATTATAGATTTGGCCTTTCCATCACCGGTAATTCACCTTATTGTGAGACTGATGCCTTAGACCATAATGTCAAACTTACACCCCTTGGGTGGCATGGGGCTCAAACCATGAATCTACGGACCTACTACGGACCTACTGATGAATCAACAGACGAGGTGGCAGAATTATTGTCTACCAAACTTGTAGAAATACATTATTTCAGATTATTATTATTATTATTATAAATTGTCACATTTAAATTAATCAAAACCAGTTTTGGTGGCCACATGGTCTAAGGTGATACTCTCAAAATATAATAGACTAGCGAATATGGAAGATTGGGTTTCGATCTTGGTCAGGTTGATTGAGGGAGGTTTTCCTTATATATTGGTTTTCAACTCTCTTTCCTCACACATGTGGGTACAATTCCTATAGATTAAACCTCCATAGGCCCTAACATATTAGTTTAATTAACACATAGGTGTATAAACCAAATGGTTAGTAAGACGTGATACTAAACAAAAATCCATCAAATTATAAACATTTCACAAATGATCAAACTTTTTTAAGAATTTTTGATGAAATTTTCAATAATTCCTTGGGAAAATTGAAAGAGTTTGATTATTTTATATAATTATTTTATATTAAATATATTACATATAATATTATATCTCCTCTCCACTTCTTACTACCTGTTCAATCGATAAACATAAATAATAATTACTCTAATGCTGTAAGGATTAGAAAGGAATCATTTAGGAAAATTCACATTCAATCCTCAGTAGACCCAACCGGGATCCTAGCTCCAATCTCCACGTCATCACCAAATACTAATTTTTAGTTTTTTTTACCTAGGAAGGTGACGATCATGTATTTTTTAAATTCATCCCTCTTAGTACACACATTTTCAATATGGTCCTTATTTCCAATTATGTTGACACTTTTACATTAGACCTTGTAACCACCAGTGCACTTCCAGCTGGAGATGCTGGTAAGGGAGACAAGCTAGAGGAGTGAGATTCAGGAGGCATAAGGAGTTAATAGGCCAAGTTTTCAACGGCATGAAAGCCCAATATCTAAGGTTGAGATGAAGAGGAAAGTATAAAAGGCCAGCGTTATGGCAGTTTTTATTGCAAAACTTTTTCGGAGAAAATAAATACATTATGGATACATTATAAGCATAGAGTTTAACTTTCTTCACATGGTGGTATCAACGGTTGTTGAATATCTGTCATAAGCTTAGTGGAAATAGTTGAGAAGATTTTTAAATTAAGATAAAAAGTTTTCATGAAATTTCAGGACAAGCTTTACAGATATTCAACAACAGTGAGATTCAGGAGGCATAAGGAGTTAATAGGCCAAGTTTTCAACGGCATGAAAGCCCAATATCTAAGGTTGAGATGAAGAGGAAAGTATAAAAGGCCAGCGTTTTGGCAGTTTTTATTGCAAAACTTTTTTGGAGAAAATAAATACATTATGGATACATTATAAGCATAGAGTTTAACTTTCTTCACATGGTGGTATCAACGGTTGTTGAATATCTGTCATAAGCTTAGTGGAAATAGTTGAGAAGATTTTTAAATTAAGATAAAAAGTTTTCATGAAATTTCAGGACAAGCTTTACAGATATTCAACAACAGTGAGATTCAGGAGGCATAAGGAGTTAATAGGCCAAGTTTTCAACGGCATGAAAGCCCAATATCTAAGGTTGAGATGAAGAGGAAAGTATAAAAGGCCAGCGTTTTGGCAGTTTTTATTGCAAAACTTTTTTGGAGAAAATAAATACATTATGGATACATTATAAGCATAGAGTTTAACTTTCTTCACATGGTGGTATCAACGGTTGTTGAATATCTTCATAAGCTTAGTGGAAATAGTTGAGAAGATTTTTAAATTAAGATAAAAAGTTTTCATGAAATTTCAGGACAAGCTTTACAGATATTCAACAGCAGTGAGATTCAGGAGGCATAAGGAGTTAATAGGCCAAGTTTTCAACGGCATGAAAGCCCAATATCTAAGGTTGAGATGAAGAGGAAAGTATAAAAGGCCAGCGTTTTGGCAGTTTTTATTGCAAAACTTTTTTGGAGAAAATAAATACATTATGGATACATTATAAGCATAGAGTTTAACTTTCTTCACATGGTGGTATCAACGGTTGTTGAATATCTGTCATAAGCTTAGTGGAAATAGTTGAGAAGATTTTTAAATTAAGATAAAAAGTTTTCATGAAATTTCAGGACAAGCTTTACAGATATTCAACAACAGTGAGATTCAGGAGGCATAAGGAGTTAATAGGCCAAGTTTTCAACGGCATGAAAGCCCAATATCTAAGGTTGAGATGAAGAGGAAAGTATAAAAGGCCAGCGTTTTGGCAGTTTTTATTGCAAAACTTTTTCGGAGAAAATAAATACATTATGGATACATTATAAGCATAGAGTTTAACTTTCTTCACATGGTGGTATCAACGGTTGTTGAATATCTTCATAAGCTTAGTGGAAATAGTTGAGAAGATTTTTAAATTAAGATAAAAAGTTTTCATGAAATTTCAGGACAAGCTTTACAGATATTCAACAACAGTGAGATTCAGGAGGCATAAGGAGTTAATAGGCCAAGTTTTCAACGGCATGAAAGCCCAATATCTAAGGTTGAGATGAAGAGGAAAGTATAAAAGGCCAGCGTTTTGGCAGTTTTTATTGCAAAACTTTTTGGAGAAAATAAATACATTATGGATACATTATAAGCATAGAGTTTAACTTTCTTCACATGGTGGTATCAACGGTTGTTGAATATCTCTCATAAGCTTAGTGGAAATAGTTGAGAAGATTTTTAAATTAAGATAAAAAGTTTTCATGAAATTTCAGGACAAGCTTTACAGATATTCAACACACGTGAGGTCACTGTGAGAAAGATTAATCTCTATAGTATTGAAGCAAAAATTGTTTAGTTTAATAAAGAAATATATAAAACTGCAACATGCATGATTTTATCATATTTCTTACGAACTTAATCATAACACAGGCAATTAAAAGACAAAGTCAATTCCAACGGAAGTGTTAAATGATAAAATTATTAAAAATGGAAAGATTTTTTTCTTAAAGTTATATTTTCAAAATTTCAGGACAAGCTTACAGATATTCAACAGCACTGTTGAGGTCACCGTGTGAAGAAGATTAATCTCTATGTTAGTATTGGAGCAATATTTGGGTTTTTATTTTAACCAAAGAAAGTTTTGATTTAAAAACTGCAAACACCACTGACATTTCCTCATATTCCCTACATCACTTAATCATAAACCACCACGGTCAATTAAAAGACAAAGTCAATTCAAGTGCAACGTTTAAATGAATAAAATATGTAAAAATGCAAAGTATTTTTTTTCTTAAAGTTTATTTTCAAAAAATAGGATTCAATGTCTTAGCTCCTGTCTGTGCCCTAACTTACCATATATTGTGAAACTTGTAACTACCTCATTTAGCAGAACCTGTCTTACACCTCGTAAATATACTAGCGACCAATATTCCGTAAAACACATACTATGTAAAAGTAGTTATAAAAATATGTCAATCTTTTTATAATTCAGTTTTATGTAGTGCATTTATTTAAAGGGCTTACACTACTTTATTAATGCCAACATACTCGTGCTTTCCAGATTTTCCAAAAGAATCTTCAATTTTTACAAACGGCTTATACTGAGGAAAAAAGAAATAAATTTAATTTTTCATTAAAGTGAGTAATGTTAAGTTATACCATTTTGATTAACACGATGTTACTAGGTTCTGATTGGAAGATATAATTATGTAGTCGTATTACAACTCAATGTTTCCGGTTGGAGAAAAGATGTAGAACTCATGTGTTCGAATCAAAGTAATCTAAACACATTTATTTAAAAATGATATTCAAGTGTTCCAAATTCATGATTACGTCAGTATTTACACAATTTTTTTACAAAATTTTCTTTGTTTTTCCGATTATTTTCAAACAGAAAAAAAAATTCTATAATTTAATAGCTCTCTAAATTTTTTGAGGTGCATTTTGTGTATTTATTGACTTTTATTGTCTGAGGAAATTCCAAAATACAAATTTACAATACCAATTATCCATATTAAAAATCAATATTTGTACTTTTATAATATATACAGCAGTGTCGTATCTTGGAGTGTTTATAGGTAGGTAGATTTCTTTAAATATGTACAGTACCTGTGAGTTGTTATAATCGCCCGAAACTTTTTGGTTATGATATATTAATATAAATACATTCTTCATATGAGTTATGTAATGCAGAGCAAGTGTATTATTGATTAATTGGCAACTAAATGATTGATGAAATAATATATGTACAAATCTAACAAGTTCTGCTTACTTTGGGAATACTCCGTGACAAGTAATCTCAATGGTATCCATATTTATATACCTTTACACACATGCTTCTAAATTTCTTCTAATCTTGACTCTAAACCCCAATCTCTCCGGTTAAACTTTCATGTAAACAGTCTAATGAGCGAGTACAAAAATAAATTTGAAAATAGATGTCCCTTCTACAATATATATATAATATTCTTTTGTTGGTGCCAAGTTTCTTGCTCTCAAAACGTCAAGAGAAAAGCCAACATTACCGCAGCTACGTCCTTCAGGCTCTTGAAACTGTAGAGGCAACTTGAGACCCTCGTATTGACCAACTGTGCGCCGCTAAAATTCCCTTCCTTCTTTCCCAAACATCTACAATCTTCCAACTCATCGTCTTCTCTTTTCGTCAGGGATATTTCAGTCCGGAACAAGAGGTTGTAATGCCATACCAGGGATGTGTTCTAACGTTACTGCAGGGTCATTAACCCCCATCAACCCCCCGCAACCCCTTTTTAACCGCCTTCTAACATACTATTGTAAAAAAAGAACTTAACACCTTATATGCAAAGTTTACCAAGAGTTTGGTAAAAAAAAAAAATCCATTAAACATAAAATCACAGTGCTTTAAAACGTTACTTTTTCTTTAATAAGTTCTGGTACACAGAAAATTTTATTTAAGCAGAGAAATCATTATAAATTTGCCTAATTTCTCTTTGGAATACGATTCTTTATAAATAAATAAGCCGTACGTGTAATATAAAGAACGTAGTTTGATTCCTAGTTTTATAAATAGTTGATATCGTCAATTGGGCAAAGGATAAACATCACTACATCCAGGCAAAGATAATTAAATGCACCTCATGCAACAATTACATTATGCATCCTTTTTCTACTTGCATGTATCTTTAAAATGCCTTTCTTAGTCTTCTAGGGGATAGGCACACTTAAATCACTGGAAATGGAAAAAAGGTGTCCATTTTTATGGGACATAATACACATTGAATAATGTGATTTACATCCGTATAACTGGGTATTGTCAATAAATGAGTTATTTTGAACGCTGCCTTATAAACCTGTTATATAACATGCGATGTATGTCTGTTTTTTCTTCTAGAGGTTTTTTCATACTTCCTAGTGAGCGATAATTTTGAAAACCGGTGTGGAATTTCTTGGGAATTTGAAAATAATGTTAAAAATCCATACCTGAAAATTTTTAAAAGGGGTTGAGCCTGTGGAACTCAAAGATTCCCCATGCTTACCTATGGGAAAAAAAACACTCAAGTTTGTCCAATCATGCTGAAATCCGATTTCCGGGGTTTCTAACATTGTAAACACAGTCCAGGTGTATATCTATTTTTATACAAATTTCCAGTTCTTTGATTCTTAATCAATACCTAAAGGGTATCCAAAATTTCGAAAATTGTTATTTCCGTTTAATTTTGGAGAAATATCTTTCTGGGGATTTCAAATTCGATAAGCAAGATTCCTTAATTAATTTTTCGAAATTAGAAAAACTGACCCCCAATTGGCACCCAAATCGAATATAGGGGAGGTGGGGCGGTATATAATTATAAAAATTCCCTTAGGGGAGCTTAGAAACTAAATAATTTGCCAGGAATGTAGAGGGAACACGTCCAAATAACCAAAATTAGTGTAAGATATGTATCTTTAAAAGTGGGGGATATTATAATGGGAGGGGGGTCATAATAACCTAAGCCAAAAAATAGACTACTTATCATTTTGGTGGAAAGTTGAAATTTGCCGGGCAGTTTAAGGATCAATACGAACCATAATAAAGGTATGAACATTCTTAAATTTAAAAATGAAGGATAATGAAATGAAGAAAGGTTCCCCTTAAAATTTACATAACCTTAAAAAAAATTGGTAGGACAGTGTAAATTGAAATATTGTATTAATTATAAAGTTTCAAACCCAAATAACCAGAAGAGATTGGACATTTAAAATTAAATCTGGAGCTATGGGAAATTTACAAAACTAAAATTATCATCCATTTATCAGTGAGGTGAAAAATTGAAATTTGTAAGGTTGGTAAATAGAACACACTCTAACCTCCACATTTTTAAATTTGAACTTTTAAAATGAGAGGGTGGTTGTGGAAGTAGTCAAATATGGGATCTGAAGAAATTTTCATAATTTTTAAAAAAGCGCCTTTTAGTATTGTATAGAAATTTTGCAAATTGCTAGAAAAGAATGAAACGTATTTATTTTATTTTATTAAAATCTGGGTTGAAGGAAAGATAAGAATTCAAAAACTAATATAAAAATGATTCTAATAGTTTTAGAAAATTTAAATACTTTCAAGACTTTAGGACAACCAACATAAATAAGATAAAATCAAAAAATATTGAAAAATATAAATTACAACACGGGGTATCAAAATTTTCCAAATCAATAAAATAAAGTTCTTGGTGTGGATAAAAATTAAATTTGACATGTCAGTAAGTATACCTTCCCGGATAAGCAAATGGTGTCTGAATAAATGTAATTTAAAAATTTAAAAACGGGAAATGAAAGGGATTTTAATTGATAAACCAATGTAGAACACTATTTTTGTGTAGTCTAGAATTGAAATTAGGCACGCACGTAAAAGAATCCATATCAGATAACCAAATAAATTTTAAAATTTCAAAATGGAAATGTGGGAAACAAAATGGTTTGTGTAGGTGGGAGTAGTTGATATTTCCACAAACTATTAGATATCATACCTTTCATTGCGAAAGAAAAGTAAAAATGTGGTAGATTAGTAAAAGAATAACCCTAAATAATTACAACTGGAAGGTTTTGAAATTCAAATAGGGGTCCTGGAAATAGATGTAGAGTGAGGGGCTATCAAAGCTTCTTAACTAATTGAAAAAACATATTTTGTTATTGTAGACAGTTTTAATTTTGTGGCGGCAGATGAAATAACATTAAAATAAAAAACACAACGAGCAAAGAGTATATTATTAATGAGTATTCGTAGCGCTGATATAACATGATAGGTATTAAAGGATAAGCTATCGCATGTACAGGAGTAACATAATATTGAGAATAAACCATTTTTGGTAACATTGGCTTGGGATTTCCTATAGCAGTTTAATAAGCTAAAATTTATATGATAGAAAAATGATTTATCTGGAAAAGTTAAACCTAAAGATATTTTATTAAATATTATATAGAATATTTATAAAAAAAATGGGCAATCGTTCCGGTACAGAGGTTTTTTAAAATATTGACATTTTTAAATTTAACTACACAATATTTTTTTATGAAAGAATTAGTTATTTAAAATTGAACTAATATTTAACTAAGATCCACATTCTGATAATCAAGGTTAATATACTGTGTTCACCTTATAAAGTTATAAAATAGGGTGAGTCGCCATTTTCAATATTTCCGGGGCATTTGAAATTCAATTGGTAAAATTAATATTTGTAAAAAACACATGCATTTTGTATGTATGGGTTTTCATTAAATCAGAAATTATATTCTATTTAGTATCTTTGCGTTTTACATCCACTATTGTTTAAGCTTGTGGCCTGGGTTGGTTTTTATTCAAGTCATTTTCCACCACCAGCTTATGTCTGTCGCAGCTTCATATGCCCTATAATCTATATTAAGACTAGGACAAGCACAACATCTAGTCCCCAGCCGTTAATTCATCACTTTGAAAGGATAAATCCACATTTAAATAGATTTAAATTGTTCGACCATGCCAGGAATTGAACCCGGGACCCTTGTTTCAGTAGACCGACACATTACCGACTTAATTAAGGTGTCTGATAGTTTTGTATCTATAAATATTTACTAATATCATGAAAGTTGATCATTTTATGAAATGAAAAACAACTACTTTATAAATATTTTTGAATTCATACCCAAAGCTTGAATCCCTCCCTCCGGCTGTTAAAGTTGGCCTAGCTTCCCATGCCCCCCTCTCTCTACCACCATATAGATCAAACAATTTCCTCATAGCTTCATAAAATCTGCGCCTCAGGGAGGTTTACTCAGTAGTAAAGTTTCATCTAGTCTTTCAGTCGGAAACCTCTTACAGAGTTGATTAAAATCTCATTGATTTCCGATCATTCCCTTTCACAAGTCCTTGCAAGCCTCCAAATACGTAAGGAAAATAGTGTACGTAAAGTGTAAATAGATTGCAATGGTCGTTTTGATGTTCCATTCAAGATTAACTCAAACTTATTTAAAAACTAAATGTGGGTGATTAAATAATTAATTCACTCATGTCGCGAGCTCATGATGGTTAGGGTTGGGATGAAGGTAACGTGAGAAAAAACTAATGTATTTACAGTTTTACAGCGAAATATTTTTTTATTATTATTATCATTTAGCACCGCGTCTTACTACCCATTCGGGTTATACGCTTAAGTACTAATAAGCTATTGGATTAGGAATTGGGAAGCTTGAATTAAAGGAAGTGAACCCGCATTTGCATGGAGGGAGAGTGAAAAACCATTTAGGAAAAACCACCCCCAGTTCACCCGACCAAGATTCGAACCTCGATCTCCCCGTTCTCAGCAGTCGGGCTCAACATGACTAGTGCGTTAGCCAACTGCGCCACCGAGGCAGGTTTTTACAGAGAACTATTTTTTGGATGGTATAAATATTGCTCCAGTAGAAACAACGACTTTAATTTTCTTTACATGGTAATATAAAACGTTCTTGAATATTTGTTATGAGTTTAGTGGCATTATATAACACCTTTATAAATTAATATAAAAGTTATCATTAAATTTCAGGACCGCCCTGGCAGATATTCAAGAAATTTTGTTATCACCATGTGAAGAATTTTAAACTTTATATTTGTACTAAAGCACTATTTGATTTATTTTTGTCAAATAATGTTTTGATAGAAAAACTGCAAACATACTGATCTTTCCTCGCGTTCGTTACAACCCCACCTAAATAATGCCGCTTAGCGTAGCGCTGATACAAGGTTGACGACTAGCAGATATCTTAAGTTATTTAAGTATAAGTATTTTTTTAAATAATAGAGTATATTACAAAAGTGGTAAAAAAAATTAGTAACTTATCCACACAAATTAAAAATCTTAAATTTTAAATTTTATATTTTAAAAAAGTGGGTTTGAAAAGGTGAAATAAGTTTATTTTAATTAACGCAACGTTTCATGTGAAATGATACCTATTTAAAATAAAAGCAAATGGCCAGAAACATAGCTATAGTCTTGGTAAAAAAAAAAGGGGGGGGGGTAGAAATATTTTAATAGTCACAACAGAAACGTCAATATAATTGAGCATTGTTAGAGTGGCTTTATTGATTGATAGTCTGTGACGGAATACTGCTCTTTACTTGAAATTATTGCATATGATGTATTAAGACATACAAACACATGTATATGATGTGTTAAAGTACAATTTGGTGATTGGAACGTGTTGCCAAATTTCTATTGAAATAATATTTTAAATTATATAAAAATATTAAATTTATTTGAGGTATTTATAGTGAACTTTCTTTATTGACTTATTATATCAATACACGGCTAATTTATTCTATAACAGACACAACTTACAGTCTCCGGCTGTTAATTCATTACCGTGAAAGGGGAAACAAACCCACAATTCACCAATAATATATTTTTCCGCCATGCCTGAAATAAAACCCGGAGCCCTTAGATCAGTATATAGTCACCCTACTGACTGAGATAAGGTGTAGGAAGACAGGCTCGTAAAAGATCAATAACAAATGTAAAGAAATTACAAAACTTAGCATTATATGTATCTTTCTGTGTACCAAGTATTAATACAATCACATGTCAGATGAAGGGCCTAATCTGACAGCTAGGCAGTTATAGATCTACTTTCAGGTATTGGTACGTCAGATTGTTTTAATGATCAGCTACTGCTTTCTTTTTGATATATGTAATCATCACCCATAATATTTTGTAAAATTTGGTCAATTTTGTTTGCAAAAATAATGTTACCATTTTATAAAAATAAAACTTTTTACGAAAAATGGACTTTAACTGCCCGGGCTGTCCGGATATTTTCACTTGAAGGGCAGGAGTGAAGTTTGGAGTATGTTTAGGAAATGTATCATGCTAGTATGAAGTATGGAGTATGTCGAGGAAATGTATCATGCTAGTATGAAGATGGTTCATTGATATAACTATTTTGGTCAATCAATATCTCTAAGTGATGGTTGGCTCAAGGTAGCTCTGGCCTAGTGTGACAATTGATTAATAAAACACTCTCCCTAGGTTATCCCCTTTACAAATAGAACTGGCCACTGGCGGTTTAAATAATTGATTTCAAGTGAATCGCTGAAGTGGATTAGTATGAAACTATTTTTGGGTTTATTAAGCTGACAAAAATTGCAATAATCTGTGAATTGATAATATTATCAATACAGCTCTCGCATCGGCTAATACGCGAACTAAATGTTAGTATAATTTAGTGATTTTTCTGGTGATGGTGATTCCGTAGTTTAAATCCTGGTTGGGTTAATTAAAGTAGTATTTCATGAGTGGTATGCCACATTATTCTTCCACGAAAATGAGGATACATTTCTCTCCCTAATATCTTAAACATCTTTACTCCATTATCGTAGCTAAATGCTTCTAGCCTGGGTGGGTGGTAAGATGCAGTGGTGGAAATAATGTATCATGTTAGTCTTCATGGCCCGGTAAATTTAAGTTTTCTATCAAGAACAAAGTGTTATCATTTCACATAGTGTGTATTGGAGAAAATAAAATAAGCATATCCCAAAAATTATAGCACATTAAAGATATATTGGTTAAATAGTATGTTAATCTGATAACTGATTATGGTAATATTTATTTTTCCTTGTTAAAAAAAAGTTGACATCCCAGAGACTGTCTGATTCTAGCTCAAAATCTCATGATTTAATACCCCCCTACGTCAGTATTATTATAATTCCTCACATATCCCGCACACCCAAATCACAACACTGACCTACTTTCACTAGGTGTTTTCTATTCTCACTAAGTGCATTCTTGCCAATAAGCGTCAATAAAATGAATCTCACTGCTCAAATTTATATTTCAACCTAGATACAATTTTTATTTTCCAAATATAAATTGTTATTACATGTGTTAAATATTTTTATTCAATTGAAGTTCATATTAACGTCGAAAAACTTTAAATAAGATTATCCTATACAGTTTCCTGCTGATCTATATGTACGTAAACACTATAAAATCCTCAAATCGCAACGTAATGACATTAATATTTTGTATTTCATTCATCTATTTTTATAGAATATCATCTTTTGAAATTTATTACTGGCAGCTGGTTGTTTATTTGTTTAATTTTTTATAAAATATTTTATTTATTTTTAACGTGATCAATGGGTGATTTTACGTCTAGACGATTATCAGTATTTTTTGATGTATGAACATTCATTTCAAACATATGGTTTTATTATTTTAATTTAAAAAGTATTTTTTTCTATCCATTCACAAAAAAAAAGTCAAATATTCGTTTCATAATATTTAGAGTCGGCTCTTCTGGATCAAAATAACTTCTCCCTAAAAATTCTAACCATCCTTTGTAAATGGGATTTTGAAAAAAAAAACCAACTTAAATGTCAATCTAGAAATTGTAAAAATAACATTTATTTTTAATTAAAATATAATTTTGTATGAATGTAGTTGATACAAAAAGAAGCTTTGTTAATCATATTTCTATCTGATCTAGGCCACAAAAGGGGTGTGTAATTTTTGTTTATCCTAGTCAATTATGATATATCCTTTATTATTATTTATTAGTGTCCTAATATCCTTGTGAAAAATCAGTGAATTTAAAATAAATATATCCTATATTAATGATTATTCTCTTCCAACTCCTCGGTTCAATCGTTGACACGTCTGTCTACTGAGCTAGGAGTCCCACGCTCGATTGTCAACACGACCAAGTAAAGTCTTTAAGATGAATTTGATATTTAGATAGTTTTTTGACTCATTAAGTACACATAAGAATATTACTTAAAAAAACAATCCATTTAAGATTGTTACTTTCACATTTGTACTTTGATTGCAATAGTCGTGTTGTGCTTGTAGTGCTACCGGAACTCCATAATTAGTTAAATCCTTAAATAAATTATTTATTGTTTCTCAAATAAATAATATTTGTACCAATGAAGTTAATCTGAGGTGTCGATTTCTCCCAAAGAGTGGAGTAAATCTGATATCAATAGTTTAGTTCCTCCAATTTTATGGGGGTATGGGGGAGGGGGTCCTCTCGTTTGTATGGAAATCCACGTGAACAGGAATAGACTTGCACAATCAATTATGAAATTAACCATTAATAAAATCAATTAACGCGTTAAAGGATAAGTTAAGTTAGGTTGGATAGGAACCATATTTATAAACTAGGGAAGTTTATTAAGTTAGTTTGGTATTATAATAAACATTTTTTACACAATTTATAAGTTTTTATTCCTATCATGAATCAAGTATTAATTATTGATTGAATGGTTAGGGTAAGTTAAGGTGGGAAGGAAACATAAGTTTGTATAATTTATATAAATTATGGAAGGCTTGGAAGTTAGGTTTGTACTTAACTATTCCCCTCGGACTACTTATAATCTTTTCCTTGATTTGTCGTGGAGGAACTTAACCCCCTCTCCCCCCAGTGATATTTGTGGAGGAACTCACCTGTGGAATTAAGGGACATTTCTCGAATAGGGGACTAAACCAAGTCTCGTAGAGGAGCTTGACCTCATCCATTTTACCACCCACTTTAGTGGTTGCATGGTCTAAGGCGTCAATCTTGCAAATAGACAGCTGTTGAATACGCGGCTCAAATACCGATCTTGTCTACTGGGATGGTTTTTACAAAATAGTTTTTTACTTCCTAAATGTGAATATAATTACTCTAAACTTAAATTTCCTCATCCTTCACAAATTATAGTAATTAGTACATAACCTGAACAGATATTGTAATGTGATAATATATAAATTATAGTAATTAGTACATAACCTGAACAGATATTGTAATGTGATAATATATAAATTATAGTAATTAGTACATAGCCTGAACAGATATTGTAATGTGATAATATATAAATTATAGTAATTAGTACATAACCTGAACAGATATTGTAATGTGATAATATATAAATTATAGTAATTAGTACATAGCCTGAACAGGTATTGTAACGTGATAACATATAAATTTAACATTTATTTAAGTAATTATAAGTATATATTTTTTATAAATAACGAATTAAAAACATATATATATATATCAAAAAGTATTATTATTTTTTTTATTAGCATCACGTCTTACTACCTGTTCAAGTTAACTGCATATGTACTAACTACTTTATTTGTTTAGGGATGAGAACGGGTGTGTTTAGAGAAAGTGGACCTACATTTGGGTGAATCCTATCCTATCCTATTGGAATGATGCACTGCAGGGACTGTACCTCAATTGCAAGGTCTCACTACGTATCCTCGCACCATTTACCAGCCAGGACTACAAGTATCGTGTAATGTATCCGCCCCAAGGATCTTCTTACTCTCTTGCAACTATTATGGATGGATCCTTGTAATACAGCAGCCATTATAGCATTAATTTCACGTTAAAACTTTCCTCACTAAGTAATGTAATCTCTATTCTAAATATGTAAGGTCCTCGCTCCTAAGTACATACATTCAGGCTTTTATTTATTTTAAGTTTAATTTGGAGTATTTAGCTTGTACGTTCTTAACAGACCCATTATATCAACACACGATTGGTAAATAGCACAATATTAGAACTTACAAAACATTAGATCTCCCCACCAATATATCTCTCTGTGAAGGTAGAAACATGCATTTTACCAATGATAAATGATTAGCCAGGTCTAGAATCGAACCCAGACTCCTTAGCAATCTGACACGCCACCAAATGATTTGATTCGCTAAACTTG
Source organism: Timema cristinae (assembly GCA_039000515.1). Lineage (NCBI taxonomy): Eukaryota > Metazoa > Arthropoda > Insecta > Phasmatodea > Timematidae > Timema > Timema cristinae. Next base: position 13,405,922 of record JBCFYV010000935.1, read on the forward strand.
TTTATTGTAGTTAAGTAACAAGTATCAGTAGGACACGCGTCTGAAAAGTTTGATTCACGTTTGGAAAATTTTATTTTCAGTTTTATGGCACACTAAGCCTTTTTTAAAATCTAAGGCCATTTGTAAAATAAACAGGATTTGAATAAACTTTCTATATGTTCTATTTTTAAAACTCAGGCCAGTTGTTAAATAAACCGGATGTGAATAAACTTTTCTATATGTTCTTTTTTTAAAACTCAGGCCAGTTGTTAAATAAACCGGATGTGAATAAACTTTTCTATATGTTCTTTTTTTAAAACTCAGGCCAGTTGTTAAATAAACCGGATGTGAATAAACTTTTCTATATGTTCTTTTTTTAAAACTCAGGCCAGTTGTTAAATAAACCGGATGTGAATAAACTTTTCTATATGTTCTTTTTTTTAAACTCAGGCCAGTTGTTAAATAAACCGGATGTGAATAAACTTTTATATATGTTCTTTTTTTAAAACTCAGGCCAGTTGTTAAATAAACCGGATGTGAATAAACTTTTCTATATGTTCTTTTTTTAAAACTCAGGCCAGTTGTTAAATAAACCGGATGTGAATAAACTTTTCTATATGTTCTTTTTTTTAAAACTCAGGCCAGTTGTTAATAAACAGGATTTGAATAAACTTTCTATATGTTCTTTTTTTAAAACTCAGGCCAGTTGTTAAATAAACCGGATGTGAATAAACTTTTCTATATGTTCTTTTTTAAAACTCAGGCCAGTTGTTAAATAAACCGGATGTGAATAAACTTTCTATATGGTTTTTTTAAAACTCAGGCCAGTTGTTAAATAAACCGGATGTGAATAAACTTTTCTATATGTTCTTTTTTTAAAACTCAGGCCAGTTGTTAAATAAACCGGATGTGAATAAACTTTCTATATGTTCTTTTTTTAAATCTCAGGCCAGTTGTTAAATAAACAGGATGTGAATAAACTTTCTATATGTTCTTTTTTATTGTATATCATCTTTTTTGAGGGTCCTTCATTTTTTTTCAGACTAAGATTAAGTGAGGAAAATCTATATTTGCAATAATCTTTATATTCTTAAATATACCTTAGCGACTGTGGCTTTAATATATAAAATGTTTACTATAATTATTACAAAGATTATATTTTAAAAAATGCAGATTTTTGTTCAAAATAATAGTAGGAATAGAATAAGTTTAAAATGAATCGGTTCTCTTAATATTTGGATCCTTGGAATGAATAGTGAAACGAGTTTAAGCTTATGAATTGAGATTAGATGAGTAAGAATAAAGATATGTTTGCAGTCTAGTTTATAATAAAAACCATTGTAAATTATACCTTTAAACAAATAATCATGATGAGAGATAAAGTTCCTGGCCTTGACCTTATTGCTTAGAACCGATCACTCGCACAGCATATTGGTTCAATCCCAGACAATATCTTAAAAATGTTGCAACCACGTTTACTATAGAGCTAGCTGTTATGTTTTGTTTATAAATTTAGTATTAACTCCTTCATGTGTGGTGGAGGTGATGGCGAGTTGAGGTAGATATTTATGTGGTTTCTATATTAACAAAATATAATTAGGTAGTATAAATTAAATATATATTCGATATATAATGTGTGGTTCAATTTTTTAAATGTATTAATACCAATAAGATTTTTTGTGCCCTAGGCATCGCGTCGTGTTATTTAAAAATTAATTTATTATGTCTATCTATATGTTTCATTTCAAATGCTAAAATACTACTATAGTCATGACCAATATTCAAGAACTGTTGAGAGTAATATTAATAGAAAATTAAACTTATCTTATCTATTGAAATATTAATTAATTAATTTATTTCAAAAATGATGTTTTGCTATAAAAACTGTAATAGTACAAATCTATCTCCTGTTGCTTTACATCTAACATTAAATAGATTTATTTTTAATAATAATTGTACGTTTAACTGTTATATTTAGCATTCCCTTACTAAACTATTCATTTACTAAAAAAAAATAATTCAAACTCAAAATATATTTTTAAAATGATTTATAAGCACTTTTTGAACTAATTGATTTTATAAACACAAAACTCATAAACGAATTCAAATCTAGAACAAACACAACACCCAGCCCCCAGACGTTAATTCATCACTGGAAAATTGGAAACCCAAATATAAACAATAATGAGAATCCATGTTGGAAATGGAACACGTGAACCTTCTTTTGGCAGGCTGACGCGCTATTGACTGGCTCAGGTAGCGACCTCATTAGTTGTTAGCTTTAAGTGGCCTCAAGTCCATTTTAAACTTATTTTAGCGTATAAACCGAACGGGTAGTAAGACGTGGTGATAATTTAATAAAATAAAAATAAGTTTATTTTATTCTTCAACAAACTACTAATGTATCTGAGACTGGCACAGATTTATCTGATTGCCAAACCCTTCCTTCACCTCTGACAATACGTGTATTAATCACAACTTGTGAATGTGTGGAATGCCAGAATCCACGATGGTTCGGATCCCATGTTAAACTGTAGGTCCTTCATTTCATTTTTCAATCACTATTCCATTACACATTAACGTAAATGCGTATAGCCCGAACGGTTAGTAAGATGCAGTGCTAATAATAATAATAATAGTAATGGTAATACAAATAATGTCTCTGAGAAAGCATTTGTTGGTAGGTTAAATGCGCAAACATGTGGGGATGACTAGAATATCCTGGTTGAGTGGTCACTACAACTAAATGTCTATCTTATAGTATAATATGCTATAAAAAGATACCATATTATAAAGACCATCTAGAATTTGATAACATTTAAAATTAATTTTGTTTTGTTCAGTACGGGTGTTTAAATGGCATCAAGAGCCTACTTAAATTTTATACTTATTAATATTATTATATTTTATACCGTGGAAACTATGAAACTGCCCCTAATAAAAAATTTAATCGTACTATTAAAACAAACTTAATATAACGAAATATACATATTTTATATTTTAAAATGAGTTGTGTATCACAAACCCTATCGTTGATAAAAGTTAACATGAAATGTATCGATGTTTGAATAAATAAATTATACTGTATCTATGTTTTAATAGCAGTAAATAAATATAATACCCCCGGGAGATGCAAGTACACATCCATTTTAGCAGATTATTGTGATAGTCTTGTAAAATATGTAGATTCATACCATCCCTAACTCACGAGTATTTTTCAATTTAGTGAATCCAGGTTTTAACACGTACAAAATGCAATGATTTTATTCAAATAGCATTGCTTTTTTTTATGTTAAACAAAGGTTTCCCTGAAAAAAAAACATGCTAACCTCGACTGGTATTGCTACGGCTTTTCTGTAAATTTCATAAGAATGAAACTTAATAACCATAAAATAATTTAAGCTAAAATTCAACCGTAAAGGCAACGGTTATTATTTTGCACATAGGGAAGGCGATATATGTATGTTTTAGTATGTACTTTCATTTATATTTACCATGTTGTGAAAACATGTTATCAGCGGATATGGAAAATGGAAAACAAAAAAAGAGTGGTGAGAGAGCAGCCATTGTTGTTTACAAAACAGATGAAAAAAAAAAGTCTCCCACTTACTTACAAACGTTACATTTGCAATTTAAAGAGGACTTGAAAAACAATAAAACACGTTTGAACAAGTTTTCTCTCTCATTTTTTTATTTGTGTGTCACATGTTCATCCATTTGGGAACATTTTTTTAAACATAGGCAGCTACACTTTTAGCTTTTGATGCATACCGTGATATGTACGCATTATTTTGTCTTCTATTAAGCAACCTTTGTATCGAAAATTGTGAAATAGCTATTCAAATAGATTTTTCTTCTGTATAAAATAATAAATCAGTAAATAGGGAACATTCTTCACGCTTATACAGAAAGAATATACACACGAGCATCTTATAAAATAATACGTGAGAAATTCAATAAAATGATCTTAACAAATTTCAAAGAAAAACTTGGAAAAAGAAAAAAAATATCAGAAGCTTACAACATTGTATGCATTGAAATGTAATAACATAAAGGAATCTCAAATAATTTCTTAAGAACATGCAGATCTATGAATACAAATAATTGGTGGTTGCTATAATGTTATTGTTATATTTAAACTGTTCTTTTATAACACTTTTATATTATATATAATATTTACAAATTAAACTAACTTAGGCTACACACCCAGTTCTGAAGCCTAGATATTTACTTATTGGATATAAGTGTGACCTTGTATATAAATAATAAATATCTTTGTCAGTAACGACTAAACACTAACCAAGGTTCCTTAGTCTTGGGATAGAACAGGTTATCTACTTAGCGATGGGATGGGTTTTTTTAGTGTCAGTAGGGTGAATGATTCAACTATCTATCCTAATATAACAAACAAGTAGGGTGATTTTATGATATTGTGCCAATATTTTACTGTTAAGAGGGTGGAAATTCGTAATATTTAAATAACTAACTTCCAGTGCACTTTATCGATAATGTCAACTAACTATCTAGATTAAAGCCAAACATATCATTATTTTAACTCGTACTTTGTTAGTATGGTTTCAATTAAAATTTATTTGCATGGTTTAGAAATTAACAGGGTAAATCTCTAATAAGCTTATAACATTGACATCATTCTACAGATGGGCGTAGCCATAAGGGTTAAGGGGGCAGCTGCCCATCCCAAATCAAATAAATAAATAAATACAATAATTAACCAAAAGTATAAATGAATTGTGCGCAGGGAAAGATAAAGCTGGACATAAATGGTTTTGGAAACCCTTGGTTGTAGAATCCCTTAAAAATAGCAACACATACCACAAAATTATGCATTAATTAAGCTCTTTTGTTGATCAACTCATTTACTATCAGTAATTTGTAAATTTGCTGGCAAAAATAAACCCTAATTAATTAAGGGTTTTTATTTTATTTATAATTTTAAACTATTACTAGGTCCTTTGATATATTTTTAAATAATAACAAATGTAATTTTTTTACAATGATAGAGATGTTATGGTATTCGGTGAACATGTGCAGCGTAATTTCCTTACAAATAGGGAGGAGTTCCTGTATTTTGTGGATCTCCCTGCACCCGACGCAACATCAATGTCAGCAGCGATAGACAAGTTTCTAGAAGAAGAAAGACTTGACCTGGAGAAATGTGTAGGCGGGCTTTCAGTTATGGCTGGCAAGGACGGTGGCGTTCAAACAATTTAAATAAAAAATTATGAGAAATCCATGTTTTTTCCATTGTGCATCACATAAACTAAATCTTGTAATGAACGACTTGAACATTGTTACAGAAATATGTGACACTATCTCGACTGGAAATGACACAATAAGGTTCTTTAGAAAGTCAGCATTGAGAAGAAAATATGGCACAAACATTCCACTTATTGGAGAGACGTTATGGTCCTAAAAGTACAAAAGTATTGCAGTTTTCTCAGAGCATTTTGTGAGCATCGTTGAAGGGTTGGAGAGATTATTATTAGAAGTAAATGGTAGCACAAAGAAACAGGAATCCAGCTACATTCTTCTGCCACTAAATCTCAATTAATCTTCGCTGTCACTCTGATAGCAAGTATCTGCCTTATTAGAACCTGTGGTAGATTATCTACAATCTGAAAGACTGTACCTGCTCCAATGTCCACAGCACATCAAACGGATACTTGGAGTAATAACAACTCACAGCAATGATGCAGAGAAAGTTGCTGTAGAGCTTGTAGATGATTCCTATAAGATCGCTCCCTTGTAAAAGTGGTGGCACTATTTTACCCTACCACCAAAAAGACTTTGCCCATCTCTTTTTCTCAGCCATACGCCACTCACCATTTGTACCGTAGAGCGGTCATTCAGTAACTTGTGGAGAGTAAAGTCTTGGCTAAAGTCGAACATGACAGGGGGTGTGTCAATAGGCTATTCTTACTGAGTGTGCACAGAAAAAATGCATTTGGAAAGAAGAAGAAATTTGATAATGAAGTGCTAAAATGGTTATCAGCAAATCCAAGAAAAAAAATTTCGTTTAAGATTTGTTTGTATAAGACGCTTTGTGATTTTAAATCTGAGAAAATTAGTCTTAGTTCATGGACGTAGCCAGAGTGGGTCAAGGAACGTCACCTAGCACCTCCAATTTCTGGAAATTAAAGCAAAGGTAAAGTTAATATGTTGTTTTTTTCTAGTTCTGCATTACGGGTTGATCGTAAGGTTGCCCCCCCTGCCCCTTGGAAAAAATCCTGCCTACGCATTTGAACCCATACTAAAAATCACTTTTATTTATTAAATTTTTATCACTAGGAATTTTACCTAATTTATTAGTTATTTAATTACTAAGATTTCATACTCCTTTAATATTACTGACTACTATAGTAATATGTACTTTAATTACCTCATCCAAAATGAATTAAGGAGGGTGTGTGGTCTGGTTGCTGTTTTGTTTGAATAAAATGCTCAGAACTATCAGACTGCCAAAAAAAACTAACACTGTGATTTATATGTTATGAGTAAGATAATTATTATTTATTATTCATAAATTCTTAGATCTGCTAATGCTAGGGTTTATACAAATATGTTTGAATCTTTTTTAAATGTCAATGCTGCTATTTATTGTTTAGGTTTTTAGCACCGCGTCTTACTAATCGTTCGGGCTATACCTTTGTTTGTTGTTAAAGTAATGGGCTAACATAAGTCTAGAATTAAAATACCCCTAAAATATATTTATAACATAAATTATATATGATTTGCCTATCGATAAAATGAAGAAAATATTTTACAATATTTAAAACAAATTATTCCAAAGTACACATTGAACAGGAAGGCTAGTAAAAATGACTGTGTATTACAACTATAAACAAACACAAAACAAAACTAAAAATAAATGTAAGATAGTCTGAAAATTGAACAATGACACCGGCACATGAGAATCGAACTCGGTACCTTTGGCTTAATACGCCAATGTTCTAACGATTGAGCTATCCAGGAATCGTCCTTTCTCCAGAGTCATTATTCACTCATTCTTAAGGTAGAGTTTATTATGGACGTACGGAAATCATTGGCTACAATCACTGCTATTCCTTATAATTATAATAATTATAACCCGCCTCGGTGGCATAGTTGGCTAACGCGCGTGTCGTGTTGAGCTGCTCGACTGCTGAGGACGGGGAGATCGAGGTTCAAATCTAGGTCGGGTGAACTGGGGTGGTTTTTCCTAAATGGTTTTCCACTCTCCTTCCACGCAAATGAGGGTTCACTTCCTTTAATTAAAACCTACCCAATCCCTAATCCATTAGAGTAATTAGAAATTAAAGCGTATAACCCGAACGGTTAGTAAGATGCGGTGCTAAATATTATTATTATTATTATAATTATACAAGTGGCAGCAATACGCCAACTACCGAGTCGAAGGTGGCTGCGGTATCTGATAGCTCGTGATCTCAATAAATCACACATTTGTAGCCGACGGTTTCCGCACGTCCATCACAGACTCTGCCTTATAATATGAGTAAAGAACGACGCTGGGTACAGGATGATTCCTAAATAGCTCAGTGGGAAGAGCATTGGCGTACCAAGACAAAAGTCCCGGTCTCAATCCCCGCAGGTGTAATTTTTCAATTTTCAGAATATGAAATTTAAATGCGGCTAAATCCATATTAAAACAAATATAATAGCTTGGTATATTTGATTCTTATTAATAATATAGACTATATATTATAACTATAAATTGTAAAATAAAGAAATAATAAAATTGGCACAATAAGAGCCGGGGAAAAAAATTCTAAAAAATAGGAAAAGGCAAATAAATCTACCTAAGAAAAATAATACGAACAAATTAAAACTATTTAATATAATAATGGTTAAATAATGGCATATTTATAGATATAAAGTGACAAGAGAAAATATATTATGGGTTTATATTGAAGAAAAGATTGAAAGGAATAAAGATAAAACCAAACCAATTTTGCAAAAAAGAAAAAATACCAAGCGTATAAAAAAGGCTTGTAAACAAGTATATCTAAATTGAATACATGTTTGTTAGATTATTGGAAGATGAGGATTAAAAGAAATACATTCGAAATACAAGTAGATCAAAACTTGACAAGAGAAAAACACTATTAAATAACATAAAATGGCTAAGAAAGATAGAGGATAGATACATAGTTTAAAAAACAACACCAGAATATGGCAATGCTTGAAATAGAAATTGAGAGGTAAGAAAAAGAGATAAACATGTGAATGGAGAAGAAACAAGCTGAACAACAGAATTGCAAAAATATTAACTCAAAACTTGAGAGAGAATAAGTTGAAAGAGACGAGATGGATTTAAAAAAACATGGGTATGAATATAAATCTAGATGGGAAACAGATCCAAAAAGAATAATAAGATAAAGAAACAACTAGTTAAAGCAATATCAAGGAGAAAATTATATAAAACGGTCAACTGTAAAACAACGAGCAAGGAAAATTTAAATAAAAGAATTGAAAACAGAGGGACAAAAGAATTGATAAGATTAGATGGGAAAACATGTCGAAGGAAATGAAAGAGATACAAAGGCTTAAAAACACCATATACAGCACTATAGAGTTTACAAATAGAATTGGTACAAAATGACACAAGAAGAGAAAGTAGATAGATACCGGGGACTAAAGGAAGAACGAGTTGATGAAAAATAAAAGAAAAGGAGTAAGATAAAGAGGGAAAAGTAACATCAGATACATAGTACGAAGAGGCACAAAGAGACGGCTATGCGAGGAATGCCTTTATTCTTGCGGGTCACGTCACGTCACGTGATGACATCACACGCATCTGTTAGTCTGAGCACAACACTTAGCAAGCCCCACCCCTCCGACAGACAAAACACTCCTGCAACCCTGTTAAGTACGTGTCGTGCAACAACGAAAATATACGCTCAAGAGTCGAGAGAGAATCACGAACTTTAAAGCTGTATTGTTCTCGCATATCAGATCGTAGTTATCAAAGCTGGGTGCGTTGTCGTGGAAGAAAGCGTCAGGGATTCAGCTGGAGGGAACTGTAATCTAAGGGCAACATATTTATACAGAACTCATATAATAGAGGAAGTGACGGTAATATGGAATACCATTTACTTTTTCAATTAAATCAAAGTGTATTTTCACATTTTGAAACTGAATTCCATATTAAACATACATTTAATATGTTTTTAACTATTTTTAGTGTTTAAAGTAAAATTAATAACTTTTAATGTCCTATAGGATCACTTAAAAGAGATTTGGAACAAATGAGGGCCGAAATCAAATGAAAAGCGTTTTTTTAAACATAGCATTACTTTTTTACTAGCACCGCATCTTACTAACCACTCAGAATATACGCTTATTTACTAATTACGCTTATGATTTTCGGGATTAAGAAGGCTGTATTTACAGGAAATATATCCGAATTTACTTGTAGGGAGAGTGTAAAACCATTTTCTTTAAGCACCCTCACTGCACCCACTAAGATTCGAGCCTTTATCTCCCCGTCATGGGCGGTCTAGTCTACTGCTATAGTAGTGCGTTAGACCATGCGGCCACTGAAGAGGTTAAAATAAATTTTAGTTAATAATCCATCAATAAGGTGTATCAAGGTAAAGAGATTGTCATGGAGTAAAAAAATATGAAATATTGTTTTACGCTGGCATATCTGAATTTATCTAGGCTACCGTTACATGTGTCCTTTAATCACTCTCCGGTGTTCAAAAAACTATTAAGTAGTTGAGAATTATAAGGACCAATCTTGATAAATGACAATTGGTTAATTAGTTGTTACACTTATGAGTCTATTAACATGCAAGTAACGAAAAAGAAAAAAAGGTGTTTAATAAAAGGGGACATTGTTAAAAGATAAAAAGTATATGCACTCAATTACCAATATGAATTGATGGAATTAATAAATAATTAATTATTCAATGTTAAACATAGATAATTTATTCACATGCAAGTGGATAAATTACTCACTTAAGTGTCACTTAGAAATTTATCAAGAGGAACTTTAATTAAAATTGAAAAAACAGTAGTTGAATAAGGTTCATAAAAAATGGATTATCAGAATTTTTTCATACCAAAAATAAAAGTTGTAAATAGTTAAACTGAAGAGGAGTGTTGATACATGTGATATCTACAATATCAATTTAGTAAAATATAAGAACAGTCAACAAGGGCAATTATGCAACAAATGATAAGAATAATCAAATGTGATTAATAATAAGTTGGTATTGACTAATTACAAGAATGATAATTTAACAAAATCTAGGAAACAAATAACAAGGTCTGATAAACAATGTAAACATATTAATGTTGAACTACATAAGAAACATGTTAAAATTGAAATTAAAATTTTCCTGATAACATAGCAACACGATTAAAAGATGTTGAATGTTCAAAGCTTGTTATCAGATCAAGAGGTTACAACTATATTATTCAAAGAGATAATTAATTAGATAACTGATAATTAGCAGGAATGTCGACCAGATCAATCAACGTGGTTTTAATATAATCGATATTATAAGTTTATTAAATATAATAGAATGGATGTAATTAAGAAGTGTAAACGGGAAAATACTTGAAATGATACTTGATTGGTGTATTACAAAAGACGTTCCTTAACTGTGATTTAATTCCACTGCTTAAGACATTTTTACCGCCTCTAGAATGATTGATTGACAACATATTTTGGCTTTCGTTACGCCATCCTCAGGTCTAGGACAAAACCAATGTGGAAAATTTAGTATTGAAGTGTAAAAATTGTATCAAAAAGAATTAAAGGCTCAACTAGAATATAGAGAGGTAATGACATTAACCAAAGAGATAGATGTAATAAAAACAAACATTAGTAGAGTTAAATGGTGGTATGAGAAAATTACTAGTTAACTGTTTATTATACACAAAATCAAACTAGCACTCTTGCCCTCATGGTGGAGTTGTGTTGTTGTTCCCGTTATTAATACAGTGCAAAGAATGTGAGTTCTATAAAATTTGTTAATTTATAATAATAATAATTATTATTATTATATGAATCTTCCAGAAGATCATGTGACCAACGTAAGCTTTAGGGAAATTGAGAAAAGATGCTTGAGATGTCGCTAGTGTATCGGTTGGTGAGTGCTATTGAATATAAATAGATGAAAAAAGGGATTAAGTTAAATACATAGTGTTGGCTGTATAAAAAACATGGGTCAAAGCGGGGGGAAAAGGGAGAATGGTTCAAATCTTCGCGACACTGGCCCGAACAGGTCTCAACTACGATGGTATGAGGGCAGGGTTTTGTGTTGGGATGGGGTGTGATTTATATTTTTAATTTTTACATGTTGTGGAATATTATTGATTGTGTTGATAAGGGATTGGTTTTCAAATTTTGTTTGTTCATTAAGGATAATATTGTGATGAAAAGTGGCATTATAAATATGAAGATTTTCAGCAACGTTCATTTGCATGTCTTTGGTTGAAGGTAGGATAAGTTTCATGTTTTGATTGATAGGATTTGGTTGATGGCCTGAGATTTTTAAGTGTACCGCAAATTTTTATTTGGATCTATTAAATTTGAAGTCACTAATGTGTTCAGAATAGCATTTGGGAAGTGCCTGTTCAGTTTTACCAATGTATGCAGCGTTACAATCACAGGTTAGTTTATATTATCCTTTTTTTGGGGTAAATATTTTAGGTGTTGAGATTTGAGTTGGATAAATGTTTTTTGATTGTGTTGTTAGTTCCAAAAGCAATCTTAATAATATGTTTTTACAAAATATTAATGATTTTATTGGTTTCAGGGCCTGTGAAGTTGAATTTTACCCATTTAGGTTGGTTGGTGTTGTCGGAAATATTTGAGAGGTAAGATTTTTTTCTCATTTGAGATGTTTGTTTCTGAAGAATTTTATATATTATATATTTGTACAAAAAATCTCCAGAAAACCAACCCATGATTATGCCATTTTACATAACTCCAACCATCCCATATTTCATAAATTAGCAACTTTTAATAGCCTGGTTTATAGACTACTTCATGTACCACTTTCCAAAAAGAATTTTAAAAATGAACTTTACATCATAAAACAAATTGCCACCACTAATGGGTGTTCTCACTCTATAATAATATTTAAATGAGCACGCCACGAGCAAGAGACGTAATAACGACCTCAGTTCAATTCAGTATTTAGGAGGGTGCACTATATTTCAATTTAATTTGCTAGCTTAACTCTGATAAGTGTCCGATAACGAAGAAGCCTTAGCCTTAATTATGTGTATTGGTGCTATGATAATTATGTCCAATCTATTTTTTTAAACAATGAAAGCCTCGGCGATGGTGGCGTATAATTGTATAATAAAACAGGCTATTTTGGAACTTTTGCAAGATTTAAATTTTAAAGCACATTAGTGAACAATACAAAAAATTTATCAGGATGTCTCCCACAGACTTTGAGAATTAACAGAGTAAAATAGGATTGAAAAAACTAATTATTTTTCGTTTGCAAACATATATTGCCTGTCCTGCTCATGTGGTAATATCCTTCCAGGCATTTTTCTTCAGATTCTTTTTATAATAGTTTTTATCCTTGGGGTCCCATAAAACACTATGGTTTTTACAAGATTCTATCAACTGAAATACAGAGTCCTCAGACCAGTTCTCCATGCTTGCGAGCACACAACAAACACGTCCCCTCTAGACTGACGAATCCCTTTGAGTTCGTTGGAAAAACCGACAACCGGCGGATCACTGGGAAGGGCTCGTAGTGGGCTCGTGGGCCCGTCCCAATTAGACGACTCTGTTACATTACAGGCTCGGCTCGCTTATGTATGTATACGGGGCTTTAGAGGAGACGCGCAGTGACTAGCGAGGTGACAAGACGTGTATTGCGTGTCGTCACATATTTTACTAATAATATTACACATACGGTGAACAGCGTATAAACGGGTCGGTTGTATAAGCTGAAGTTCTTAATGATTACAGCAATAACATATAAAATAATATGTTGCAACAATAAATCAGTATAAAAGTGATCAAGATATATTTATTGTTTGAATAGAAATTTCCTTATGTGATAATTGCGACGATACTAGAAGTTGAGCATTAACATCAAAATTATAAGTCGTCTTTTGAGTTCTATGATTTTTGCCCAACTAAGGGGCGTTACATCGTCGTGGGTATAAAAGGAGAAATTAAACAATTTAGCCACCCAACGAGGGGCCTATAGGTAGACATCTTCAATTGCCGCTCAACGACGGGCCTATAGGTAGAACTCTTCAAGCTGCTTCTGACCTTCAAGGCCCGAGTCTATTGTTGAACGAGTATAACAAGAGTGTTTTTTTCATTCCAAAATGTGTTTTGACTCGCAACGTTAGTCCAATGGTCTTATTAGACATCACAATTACATTTTAATTGACTACTGATCCAAGGAGAATGGGTTCTTGGTTCCGTTCGGGTTTAATGAATGTTGTTTTCCACTCTACCTCACCGCTTTCTCTAAATACTACAATATTTATGGTGTATAACACATTAGTGTAGCTAATATATAGAGTGGCATCCAAGAATGGGTGATTTTAAAACATCATTAAAATAAATCAATGCGATATTCTAACAAGAAACCTGATTTAGGGAATCAAAAGCATTCAATTTGTGGATTGTATGAAATAAAGTCACTTTTTATATATGACATCCTGCAGATAGCCTCCTCTTCTGCGCAGGTATTCCAGCATCCTTGCACGCAAGTGTTCTACAACAGCTTCCAGCCTTTCAACATAGATGTAATCACGAATCTTTACTCAAACTTACTCAACATGCTGAGGACAGTAAGTAAAACATTTTCTATTTAGGTGTCACAACAAAAATAAATTGCAAACGTACAAATCAGAAGACTTCGCAGGTAAAGAAATATCACCATTCCTGAAGTTGACGCGGTTTCCAAATACTCTTAGTACAACGTCCGTTGATGTTCTTCCTGTATGGGCTTTGAGAATAAGTGGATTAATTTACAGGGAACCTTTCCAGTTCCTCAGTCAAAAATGTCTCAGTCCTGTTTACATACTGACAGGAAGTTACAGTAACCACACGGTCTTGTTATCTCAAAATAAGGGTAGTCCAAATAATTTCTTGATTATACGATGCACCACACTATTAATTTATTATAGCTTTAAGGTCTCTGATGTAGTTGACGATTTATTTATTCAGCCCAGTACACAAAATTTAGTTTGTTCACAAATACATTTAGTTTAAAATGCGCTTCAACAGACATAAAATTATATGTAATAAAATTTTCATCTGTTTGCATTTTACTAAAAAAATTGTTGACAGAAAGTTACTCTACCTTCAAAATCATTGGATTTTAATTATTGAACTATTTTAATCTTACGTTGATGGCAATTCTAACCCTTGATCAATATTCTACTCAAACTGCGTTGGGATAGTTTTAAGGATAGAGCATGTCTCCACAAAGAACGTGTCAGGCTTCGCATTATTGCGACATTGACAGCTTCAATACTTTCTGGTGTTCTAACTGGTCTGTTTAAACCTAACGGCTTCAATTTAAAAGTTGAACCCACTGTTTCATTGTTATCAACCTACGTTTCGACTGTGTGAGCTGACAGAACTAGATCATGACGACAAAGATTGAAGTGAAGCCGAAACTATCGTCCTGTGAATGCCGTACAGTAATTTAATTTATTATAAAACGATTTCATGGCAGAAGCACTTTGCATACCACACCAATGCTCATTATCGACTAAGTGCTGCTTCAATGAGCGTTTCCTTGTCACGCTTGTCTCCCACCATCACGTCAGGACTACCGCGTGTTTGGTCAAGATACATTGGTCCAAGTGGGTTTGGTCTAAAGCTGTGCACAGAAAGAAAGAAGGTTAGTGCTTATCAGTGCTGGTACCCGGCACCGACAAACTTACTGGAATGAACGTTTCATTCTATTTTAGTTGTTGGTGCTGATAAATATGTTCTTCAAAAGAAATGGTAGATATTAAAAGTTTATCTACTTGTGTGTTTCACAGCTGTCCTATATATATATATATGAAAATATATGTGAAAATACATGTGAAAATATCTTTAATTTTTTATGCTAAACTGGTTCGTATTTCCGTAGGTTGCCTTTTGTTCCTCTGTTTATTATATTCAACTTGCACTTCAGTTGGATGTTTCTGTTGCTTCAGGTCATTAAATAAATGATTATACTCACCATAATATTTCCTATCACGGCTTATTTGATGTATACTGGAGAATTTTTATTTTCAATTCTGGATTAACACTGTAAAGAAGTAGAACCTGTTCATCATATGATGAACTGGACATCTTGAAGGCGGTAATAACATGAGGCAATTCGCAGGTTTTTAGGCTTTTGTCTGAGTCCTCCGTGTACATGCGCTGGAGTTCAGCGCTTTTGGCGCTGGAAACCGGTAGGCTGGCAGCCTGCTTTCTTTCTGTACGCACCTTAACACGTGATGGCTACGTTTGGTTGGCAGTTGGTGGTGGTAGACTTGTTCAACATCAAAGAAAGATAAGGAAAACTTTCACATGGATGGCTGCTACCACGCGTTTTCAGTTGTAACTTTGATCTCCTGATTCAAGGTCATGTCTGAGTCTTCGTCCTCTTGCTCTTCACACCAATCCTCGGTGCATGAAAACCAGGAAATTGATATAGAGACTTTGATTTGTGAAGTTAATACACGCCCAGTACCTATACTGTTTACGTAGCTTAGGCTATTTGCCAACCAACTAAAAATTTGTTAATACCCACACAAATGAAATTCCTAATAAAAGTGTTAACAAACCTAAAAGTGAAAGCTAGTTTTTCCGCTGGAGCAAGAGCTGCTCTCATGTTGTTATCACTTTTAGAAATTTCTTTGCTTATGGTAATCAGTAGCTCGTTAAATTATAAGATTGGAATTCGAAGATAGTTTAACAATTCAGGTGGATGCTGCCTTACTTTATTAAATAGCAGGTTAAACTCACTCTCAGTCAATCGAACACTAATTAGTGTGTGACTACATTGTGTGTGCAAGCTACTGACTGCACTGGGCTGCATCTTCTAATTTTTATTTTCTCGCTATCTTACAGGTAGAGAAAGTATAGTGATTGTCAAAATAATCGAACTCAAGGTTTTGATGAATTTTGACGTTTCATGACCCCCCAAATCAAAAAAAATAAATTTGTCTTTCTGTCTGAATGTCTGTACCTCCAACTAGAGCCTAAACTATTTTACCAATCGGGCAAAAACTTTGTATCTGGGGTTTTAATAGGGTTGCACTGAGGTGTTTTTGGAATTGGATATCGATCCCTAAAATTAAATGTAGTTTACTGACGGGCAAAAAGAGAAAAAGACGATTTTCTCAAAATCGGCTATAACGATTTTGATTAAATTTCATTTATAAACATTTATGAATATTACAAACAAAATGGCTTCTCTCAATATTTTGGCAAAGCTACTTTAATGGCTCCGGTCTGCTGCATAAATTATATTTTTTTATAATATCTCCAAAACTATTTGAGATATGAAATTACTTATCGTTACAAATATCTAGACCTCATTATAATACAAATATTTAAAAGAGAAATATTTTCATAAAACCAATAAATTTCAAGCTATACGAAAATATATATATATATTTTTTAACTTTTCGAACACCTTGCGACCGCCAAATAAAATCTAACCTGAAATGTTGATGGATTTCGACATCTCAAGATCCCCCCAAACCCTAAAAATGGGGCCTTGCAATGACGTCTGTCTGTGTGTCAGTTTAAACTTAAAATTAAGAGTAGTTTAAGAAAGGGCGAAAAGAGAAAAAATCGATTTTCTCAAAATCTAATCTAAATATTAGATTAAAATTCATATCTAGGTGTTGATTACGATTATAAATAAACTGTCCCTTTTAATTTTACCATGAAAATGAATTTCAGGGTACTTTACAGAAGCAGAAACTTCCGTATCTCCACAACTATTTGAGATACTAAATAACTTATCGTAGCAAAATAGTAGTATAATTAAAAATTAAAAACTTTTATATGAAATATATTTTTATAAATCCAAGATTTTCTGAGATATTGTCAAATATATTAATACAATTTTGTGATTTTTAGTTGTAAAGAGATACTACTTAAGTTTTAACGCAATAATTCTCCAATGCCTTAGAGTAATTAAATATAAGTAAGTCTCTAAAATGTTATGTTGTTTTTCTTTAAACCTCTTAGGAGAAATGTTTATAACACAATGATATATCTCTATTTTAGACTAAATAGTCAATATTCAAAGTTTTATTGGTCAAAATTTATATAATTTATTGAATTTAATAGCAATGCGATGATATGAAGATTTGCAAAACCTAATAAAGGTTCGAAAATTTTAACCGGAAATTGAAATTTTAATATAGAGTGTTGACCCTTGTAGACCAAATATTGATCTTTTTTATCGGTCCAAACATACAGATGAGGAATTCTTTAAAAACCAGATTATAAAATTTAAAACTGAGACTAAAATAAAAGTTTTACATAAGTATACTGCCATTTATGCTTTTGTTTTTTAGTGTCTATTATTTAATTTCACATATATTACGAGTTTTGAGTGAATATCTCCATTTTAAAACAATAGAGCGAGAAAATCCGTGCGGAGTTCCGTAGCATTTATTTTTGTAGTTGGTGATTCACTCAACACGTTGACAAACCACGCGATACGAATCGATCATGTGAAAAAACTCAATAATCTAAACGCGGGGTAGAACTGGCACAACTCTAGTAGATACACGCGACAAGGAAAAGCCCATTTGAAACAGAATTAAATGGCAAAGAGAGAGAAGTACAAGATGGTGTCAACACAGTGCTGCCACTACACGATTTGACCTTCAAATGACAATTTCAAGATCTCCTGATACTTGGTGCCACCGGTACTTGTGTATCCCAAGAGTAAAGAGATGCGATTATAAGAAATAAACGTAGTCTTTCATTCTTTCACTAAAATATTTCCTTAAAATTCAACATATTTATTAACATTGTATATTAATTTTAATAGTTAGAATACTTTGACGTAAATATTGATCATAGAGTCTTATAATTAGATTAAAATGTATTTCGCGAAATATAATGAAACTGTTTACTGTTACTTGAAACCACGATTATGGTCTAAGCTTTCAAAAGTACATTTTTTTAATTTCTCTGAGCAGAGTTTACTACCCTATATTCCAAATCCCTCTACCCACTGGGACATTGTCGGTCAGCTGTCCTACCCAAATAGTCTCTCCACCCCCTAAAGCCTCCCCCCACGTCCCTCCTGTTATTCCAGAGCAGAGAGCCACACAGAGGGAGAGATTGTGGGTCTGGAAGACCCGCAGAATACACGACTATCGTGGCACTTTGCCATCCTCCATAAAGTCCTCCAATGTTTCAGAGACACTTGCGTCGAGATTAAACAGAATTTTGAGCAAACATATAAACTTCAATTAGCTCGAACATGTTTTAGTGTGATTTTTTATTATAATTAAAACTGACATACTTGGGATATTGACGCTTGATCTTCTGAGGTCTTTGATGCATGTGTAAGAGTTATTAGATCAATTTTAATATATTAAAAAGTGAGATCATATGATATGAAACTGCCATTTTTATGAATAATAATATCAACGCCTATGAATATATGTTAATTTGTTTTAAGTATGCCACCAGGGTTTTTTCTAGACATGCATGGTCTTCTACTGGCAGTGACAGATATGGAATTGTCCTCTTACTTCAGGACTCCATGTGGGTGCTGTAACTTCAGTCCAATGAGATAATTTGATGATAATAATATGATTATGTGGAGACGGTGGACGTCTTAAACTTAACTTCAGTATAAATAACCAGACCATGGAAGCCCTAGTAAATTTTCCCCTTTAGTAAAAATATATATGATACCACCGGGAATTGAATTTGGGATATCTTTTTAAAAGCCAGGAATCACGACCACTGCACCTAAATGTCATCGCGTCTTACTACCTTAAAAGGCCTTACACGCATATTTACTAATTACTCTAGTGGGTTAGGAATGAGGAAGGTTCAATTTCAAGTAAGTGTAAACAGTTTTTGTAAAAAAAAACCTTAATACACCCTACTTGAACTCAAACCCCAATCTCCCTGTCATCAACAGTCTAGAGTGTAGTCTAGCATGAAATTTAGGCTTTATACCATGCGGCCACCAAGGCGGGTGCCTTATTATTTGATTTATTGATATAAAGATGATTTTTTTAAATCTATGTATGGATCACGTTATTATATAATAATATATTCTTCAAACACCTGCTAAAACAAAGATAAGACTAAGTCAACACTGATCGTTTTGCAGTACATAATGATAACTAGGTTTGATAGTTTAGTTATGTCAGGGGAGTAGTCAAAGGACGTTATAAATTCATTGGTGGTATTCCAATAAAACATAGTTACACAGCTTGATTTTTAAACCCTTAAATAATTCCTAGTGTAAATAATTTAGTAAGTTGAAAAATTACACCTAGACACGGGAATTTAATCCGTTACGTTTGACTTAGAATGTCAATGCTCTACCACTTAACTACCCAGGTATCATTCTGTTTTCCTGGTCATTCTTCACTTGTAGTTTAAGGCACGAGTTCTAAACTGAGTTTTATGCTTCCATCTGAATGTGTTATTTCGCAATATCTCTTTTACATACCTTCTATACCTTCTAAATTGCTATTAAATCTGAATTAACAAGCACTGCCAATAGAAAGTCCTAGCCCATCATGTTAGGCAGAATAGGGGATTATTATGGACCGGATGATTTTATTAGAGATCATTATATTTATGGCAAAAATATTTCTGCTAACAAGTCTAACTTGTATCAATCCAAACAAATGGAAATGCACCTGTACAAAATAAGCTCTTTTTAAGGGCCTCACCTACTTGAAGCAACATTACCTCTTTTACGATGTTATATATTTTAGAAGAATAATAATTCTAAAAATTCTAAATGTATTAATTAATCCTCCAGTAATTAATAGATCTGTTTTGATACAATTAAAGATGACTATTTGTTTGGTGAATGTTAAACATGTGTTATCGCAGTTCACCTGACTCCCAAAACAGGTAAATTTAATGTAAGACTTAGTTAGAAATAAAATCATTTTACTTCATAAAATAAAAAAAAAATCATAAAACATGAATTATACACTTATATTGGATAAATAATATTTAAAAATAACAAAAATATTAAAAATAGCTTGTTGGAGGCTGCAGGGCATCTCAGCGCTCAAATAAATGGTCCCCTTCCCCTTAACATCGTCATATGTTTTGTACCACTCTTCTTACTACCTTTTCGGAACAATTGAATATTTATAAAATATGGTAAAGACGAGAGCGGTAGAAATTAAAGAAAATGTATTTGGATTTGCGTTTAGGAAAAGTGGTAAACTATTTGAATATTTCTACCCGGTACAAAGATCTTACAGTTAACTAACGTTTTCAGCTGTTTAGTAAATTTAAAAAAAATTTTATTCACTAAAATAAAACGTTCAATTATTTTTCTCTCAAAATGCTAAATCTTGAAAAAAATTATCAGTTCTAATTGGTATATATATTTTAAGATCAATCTAATATTATAGTGCAGTAAACCTATATTTATTTTGAATAGGTAGTGGCCGAAATGTAAAAATGTAAGATTTTCTGGTTTCAATTCCGTATACAAAATATGAATTACTTTTAGAATTCACTATTGCTAGAATTTCAGAGTTTGCATAATAAAATATACAGAGTGAAAACCAAATCAACCAAATCACTTATTCATTAAAAATTACTAAGTTTTCTAACAAGGGACAATACATGTGTCACCTTGTCAAAGGGATTATTCTGTTTAATCTTTGTGTGGCCTAAATAATTAGATGATCAATAACCCGAAGATTAACACTTTAACTGAAAAGTAAATATCCAGCAGATTAATAAAAGCTACATACTCCATTCCCCCCCCCCCCCCCCTTTGTTGATATTACCACTCAGGTGAGTTCCACCGGACGTCAGACTAACCTCATCACGTTGTCCTTCACTTTCTTCAAAATATATCGTCCAATATTTTCCACTACTCTGTATTAGTGGGTAATTCAAAGACTAGAGTTCAAGGAATCGTATTTTACCAAAACTTAAATCATTATTAAATATTTAACCACACTCCCTACACGAAACTGTTTGTATGTTCCCTCTAAATTCTACCTTATTCATACATATCCTATTAATGTAATCAATAAGCTAGTCTCCTGGACGGATTTGGTAAGTTTAATCTCGTTTGAATTTGTATGTAAACTCCGTCCCGTAAATATAAATATTCCAAGTTGTTTGCATCCCTCCATAATTCATCTTTATATGAAGAATAATGAATATAAAAAATAATAGCATATTAAATACAACAATAAAAGCAATTTCGTTTTGTTTCAAAAATATCAACAATTTTTGACCCTAGTATGGAGGTAAACTCTATAAAAAATCATAATTTAAATAATGGAGTGTATAAACGATTCCTATTTTTGTTTGTATAATGCTTAATCTAATATACAAATTTATTTTAAAATTTAATCACTACACAAGTCACACTTTATTTCGGAATAAGTTTTACTCTGAAGCTATTACAAATTTTAGACCTATAATGTTACGTTTAAGTAAAATCGGAATGTTTAAAAAATTTAATTAAACCCATTACTGACGGGATGAAATTTACACATGAGTTCACACGTTTGCCAAAAATAGAAAGCAGAATCTGCCTCAGGGGAGCAGAAATTCACACTCAGTATGTTGATCCATGATGCACTGCAACGCTAACTTAAAATAGCTGGTTATCAACATATATTTTAGATCATTTTCCCAATGTATGTTTGCAAATGATGTCGCTGTGTAGGGGCACAATCCACATATTGATTCACACCCTCTACAACAATTTATATTAACGGGTTATTTAAAATCTTCTCACAAAGGCCAACGAATCTGGCTGTAGAGAGCAAGTGTTGTCAAATGCACAAGTGGCATGATTTGAGATGATTGGTTTTGAGATTTTAATGGTTTTCCTGGGCCGAACATCTCAGACAAAGCGGACAAAGTAGAGATGAGTTGAACATTAGTGGAACAGCTTGTGCCAATCAGGAGGAAATATTATGACTGGTTTAGAACGCGTCACGTGATCACGTTTCGGTTCTGCGCTAATTTTTCGGCGAACGTGTAAATCCACAGTTAGCGGCAAAATTTTCGCGTTGGGATTTACGTCATCCCATCTGTGACAGTAAAAACCTAAGAACATTAAGTATCATTAATTATTTCGCACCCTACGAAGATAAATAATCCATCTCAAATGGGAATTGAGCCCAAGATTCTTTAAAGAGAATCAAATATGATTTTTAATAGTAGATTAATATATTGATGTTCTCGAACACGGACTACGCCATTTGTTTTAAAAGGAATAGAAAAAAATTAAACCTAAGAAGATGTAGTTTTCTCCAAAACCAAATGTTTCGACATGTGTCACGATCTTCTGTTAACTGATATTTAAAAACAAATCCTTCCTCTCTCTTTCAAAAGTGCTACTCCCTCCTTCCCTGCCCCTCTTCGCCTCCAAGAATGTAAAAACTATGAGAACTCTTTCGACGAGGTAAAAAGTTAATGTACAACAAACACAGGGAGCGCTTACTCAAACGGAAACACAAAAAAGATCGATGTGTGCGCGTGGCCCCTATAAATTATGCAGTGGCAAGTGAGTATATAACCGTGTATCAAACGAAGCAGTGCAATGTTCCCATATAACGATTCGGACTCGCTGCCCGGGGGTATCATATAACATGGTACAGTCTCGTCTACAATATGTGGCCAACTCACCAGCTGATTAAAAACATATTCGGTGATCATACGGATAAGGGTGTTAATCTCACCGTAGTCTGGAAATTGAAGTTTAATTCTCGGTAGGGTCCACTTAGTGTGAATTTTCTTTGATTTCCTGCCGTAGTTTTTCCATCTCATTGTCCAAAAAATTATAATGCACTTTTTCTCATAAATGACCTTTAACTTTAGCCAATAATAACTCATGTTATAGATGTAATAGCTAAACACAATAGGTAGATGTTTTCAATTTGGTTGTGCACAAAACTCTTTGTTTTTATATTAATATTAAATATTTTTAGTAATAACCTCGATGTTTACGTTTTTAGTAGTTACTGCAGCAAGAGGGTGCCATTAAATTCTGGTAATATAAGATGTAATTGTTTTAATATAGTTATCACTTAACATCGTCTGCATCATTGGGCATGTGGGTTAGGGTGCTAACTTATTCTGGTCTTGTTAAGTTCTGGTGATGAAGATGTGGAGGTCAAAATATCGATAAAGTATATAGAGATTTATATTTTAATAAATTAATGATATTCCACTCTTCGTACCAGCAAAATAGAATCAATTTTCTCTATATCTCTATCTTTTCCCTCCCTATTTCATTAGCACAAATTTTTGAAGAATCCGAAAGATAGTAAGATAATCTACACATAAAAAATGAAGAAAACAAATTGATATGTATTAACATATTGTTTAACAATCCAACCAATGGGATTATAAATTACTAGAGTGGTTAAGCCTCGGTAGGAGAGAAGCTATCACGCACATACTCAGCTCTGATGCAATATTTAATTCTACAATGCGTTATTTCAAAATATGGTTCATTTAAAAGTAGAGTTGAAATATTCCATCAGTGCTCTTTTACCTTAATAACTTCATTGATTGAATTTTATTAATATAAAACAATATATGAAAATGTACCTTTATTTCATTTTCAACGATCATTTAAGCATAGTTGCGTAGATATGAGACGAGGCTTGATTAAAAAGGTATCTAGATTTGGCCTTTCTCTAATGAATACAGTAAACTTTTATAGTTTCACAACGGAAAATTTTAAAATATTTAAGAACTAGCAGCAAACATTCTTCTTAAGTTTTAGATAAAAAATATTTATGTTTTCTTTCCCCTCTTTCTTAATGACATGACAAAAGTTGATTGTAGGTATAGGGTTAAAAGGATCACAAGCTTAGACGGAATAGAGAAGTAATTCCGGAAAAAGTTATAAATTATAGTAATGAGAGTGATTGATACTTTCTCGCTGACAGAGTCGACTTACTTAAGAGGAAATAAAATATTGGCGTTTCCCGATAAAAATGTGATTTCACGAGAAATAAAATATCCTAGCTCAACCAAATGGAATTCATATTTGTGTTTAAAACTAATGCATCAAACATAGGAAAAAACATAGGTGCATATGCAGTATTAGATCAACTCTGAAATCAATTTACTATGATCGTAATTCTATTTTAAGTATTTTATTCTATTTATATGTATCAATTTTTAAATTCTCGCTAGCTTACAGGTAGAAAGATTATTGTGATCACCAAAAGAATTTAAATTGAGAATTTGCTGAATATCGACGTTTCACAACCCATGCATCCAAAAAAGAGGTTTTTGAATTTCCGTCTGTGTGTCTGTCTGTATGTACCTCTGACTAGAGCCTAAACTATTTTACCGATCAGGCTAAACCTTTGTAGGGTTTTCATAGGGCTGCCCCAAGGAATTTTGGGAATTGGATATCAAACCCTAAATTCAAGGGTAGTTTACTGAGGGTCAAAAAGAAAAAAAAAATCTATATTCTCATAATCTGATCTAACGATTTTGATTAACTTTCATTTCTAAATATTCCTAAATATATTAAACAAAATGGCTACTCTCAATATTTAGGCAAAATGACATTAAAGATTCTAGTCGGATGAGTAAATTCTCATTTATTATATCTCACAAAATGTTTGAGATATAAAATTACTTATCATCGTAAATATGTAGGCCTATTTATAATACACATCTTTTATTTGAAAAATATTTTTATAAAACCGTTAACTTTCAAGTTATACGCAAATAAATATATATTTAACTTTTCTAAAACTAGAGGTAAATTATTGCGACCGTAAAAAATAATCTAAACCGAAATGTAATGGATGTTGACGTCTCATGACCCCCCGAACCCTAAAAGTGGCTTTTGCATTGCCGTCTGTCTGTGTGTCTGTTTAGCCCTAGGATTAAGAGTGGTTTAGTAGAACGCAAAAAGAGAAAAAATCTATTTTATCAACATCGTATCTAGCGTTTTTGATTAAAACTCGTATTTAGGGGTTGATTAAAACTATTAATAAACTGGGTGTTTTCATTTTCCCATGAAAATGACTCTTAGGGTACTTTACAGAAGTGGAAATTTCTGTATCTCAACAACTATTTGAGATTATAAATAACTAATAATTTCAAAATTGTAGTACTATTAAAAATTAAAAATCAGACAAAATATTATTTGTAAAACCAATATTTTATGAGTTACTGGCGAATATAATTAGTTGCATCATGTAGCATATCTGCAACATTATTTTAAAAAGTTTTTAAAAGTGCTTCTATTGGTGATTTCTTGAACTAAACTGTGTTGCATATTTGCTACAACTAGTATTGACCTCTCTCTTTTTTTTATCTTGCAGTTGGTAGAAGTGTTATCTAACCTCATTTTTATTACAACCAGTCACAAAATTGTTGTTTATTTGTTGTAATATGGCTTTATGTATTATAAATGCTGTGTTTTAGATAATTTAAAAGCTTGAAAAATTCAATAAATCTTTTGAAGGTATGTAAATTGAAGTATAATTATCTATTAACTTTAATAATATTATTTTATAAATATAAATCACATAACTATGTATGTTGCAGATATGCTTTATCATGCAACTACATTGTTTTAGTGCCTTTTAGGTTATAATAAGATACATATGTTGATTTAGTTGTGTTTGTATATTTAAGGAATTTATATTTATTGTTTATAATGCAGACTATAATGCAAGGTATTAAGTATTTAATTTATTAATTTATCTATCATAAACTGCACATTTGTTCAGCTTTTAGAGAAAGTGTTCATAATTTCCACTTATAAAATTTAGTAATGGATACAATGTTGTGTTTTTTTAGGGTATGAGCTTATTGTTATAGAAGAAACAAGATCATGCCTGAAAAACAAATTGTTCAGTGGCTAGATATACCCTCAAGTAGTGAAGATGGATTGGAGCTGTTTGAAGACAGTGACACTGACCCAACAGTCAATCCAAATGAATTAGAGAGTTACAGTTCATCAGATGATGAAAATGAGCAAACAGATGATCCAGAACCCACAAGATTTTTTGCCTCAATAATTTCTTCTACCAGCGTACCCCAGCAAAGAACAAGTTGTAACACCAATGACTAGACCACCTCAAACCGGTTCCAAGCCAAATAATTCAAGTAAGCCTACCTCAACCAAGACTCAAAACCAGGTAAACTATACCTGGAAACACAAGAATCCCTCTCTGTCTGATGAAGATAAAAAATTTAGTGGAAACTTAGACTTGCCAAATGAAATAATTAATTTTGACACACCATATCAATTTGTGTGATATTTTATACATGATCGCTTACTAAATATAATAGTCAATGAAATTAGGCTGTACAGCACTCATAAAAATGCTGACAAACCTTACAATATGTGCCGGGATGAAGTAATTAAATATCTAGGTATTTGTATAGTGACTTCTGTCACACGCAATGATAATGTATGGGATTACTGGAATGACGTTATCGGAAATGACCTTGTAAAAAACACAATGTCAGTAAATGCTTTTGAAAAAAATTAGAGCCAATCTTCACTCCAATGACAATGCTAGAGAAATTCCAACTGGCCAACCAGGTCATGACAAATTTCACAAAATAAGACCAGTTATAAATTCTCTACTAGAAAAATTCATGTCTGTGCGTATGGAGGAATGTTTGTCTGTGGATGAGCAATGTGTGCCACTAAAGCTCGACATCATCTAAGGCAATACATGCAAAACAAGCCACATAGATGGGGATACAAACTATTTGTACTATGTTCGGTATCAGGATTTGCTTATAAGTTTGAACTATACACAGGTCAAGAAAACAATCCTGATTCAAGACTTGTGAATGAACCTGATCTGGGCGCAAGCTCAAATGTGGTTGTGAGATTAAAAAGAGAGGTTCCACCTAATCATAACCATAAAATATATTTCGACAACTACTACACATCAATCCCTTTGCTGACATACCTGTGCAAGCAAGGTATTTTAGCACTGGGGACTGCCCGGCGGAATCAACTACCAGGCTGCAAGCTACCAACAGAAAACCATTTCAAGAAATTGCCTCGCGGAACTTCAGATGAGTTTGTAGCCAATGTGGACGGAGTTGATGTGTCATAGGTTATATGGAAGGACAATAAATGTGTGATTTTCCTATCAACATTCACAGGGAAATTGCCAGATACAAAAGTAAGGCGCTTTGACAAAAAAAACCAAATTTCATAAAGATGTTGACTGTCCTGAAGTTGTCATAATCTACAACAAACATATGGGAGGGGTTGGTTTATTGGACAGTCACATAGGCCGACATAGGATAGGGATTAAATCCAAAAAATTGTATTTTAGATCATTTTACCATATGTTGGATCTAGAAATAATAAATGCTTGGATATTGTGCAAGGAAGCTTTGCTCATAATAATCTTAATGCAAGGCCACTGACACAAAATAACTTCAGAATTGAAATAGCAATATGTTTTTACCGTATAGGGAAAATGGCTCCAAAGAGAGGAAGACCTAGCAATGACATACAACAGCATTTGGAGAGTAAGAAAAAAAGATGCCCAAATACTGTTGTTCCACCTCAAGATGTGCGGAAAGATGTGACATACCATTGGCCTCAGTGGAATGATAAACGGAATAGATGTAAATTACCTAAATGCAATGGATTCACATACGTGTATTGTATTAAATGCCGTGTATATCTATGTTTTAACAAAGATAAAATTTGTTTTAAAACTTTTCACCGATGAAAATATTTAGGAAAATGTAAAACTATAACATTTATCTGAAGGAAATATTTTGGTTTTAGCTATTTATATTATAAGTCTAAGTTTAAATAAGATAACAATATATTCTAATGTCACACTCAAACTTTGTTTTATTTCGACATGTAGCACATATGTAACACAATAAAAAATGCTTGTTTAGAGGTTTTTTGTAAAAAAATTTTTTTATTATTTTTAACTTAATCAGCAATAAATATTACAATTATCACTATTTTTTTAATTTAATTTGAAAAATAATGCAATTAAGGGTTAATACAATTTTGTGAGGTTTACTTTTACAACGATACTACTTAAGTTTTAAGTCAATAATTTTCTAATTCCATAGAGTAATTAAATAAATAAGTCTCTCAAGAAGTGGTTATTGTTTTTCATTAAACCTCTAAATGGAAATGTTTGTGCAACACAGGGTGGATCCAGGATTTTCATGAGGGGGAGGGAGGTGCAAGTGCTCTTATCGAGATAGGGTTTGGAGGGGGATGCTTCAAGAAATTTAGTCATAAAATACTTCAAATTTGAGACTAAATCATTAAGAATTATTTCAGTGTAGTGCTAAACACTAGAATAATCCTCTAATAAAGGATAGCACTCTAAATTGGCAATTAGTATTGAAATTTATTAAAAGCAAAAAAATAACATCAAAAATAGGGATAATTAGGAGTGAACTAAGTTTAAACATTAAAACAATTATTAGATAAATAGTTTTTTAGCTATTAAATAAATTAGACAAAATAAGTGGAATTATTCAAATTTCGATTAATTGAACTTTAACTCCACTCAATGGTATAGCTAGTTATTTCTAAATCTAGCTAGAAATATCACCACTAGGCCATACTGACACGTTTTGTGTGTGGTATCATTCAAAGATTTGGTTTAAAGTACGTTATTTATAATAAAATTATTTGAAAAATAGTTATTTATTGAAATAGTAGTAATAAAAATAATAACATTTTAAACATTAACAAGTTGTATGCAACAAGGTGAGAGGCGTGCAACTTAAGTTTGGGTAATTTCATTAATGCATATTTTCACCATTTTAATACTTAATGTGCTTGTCTTATGTATATATAATAATTACTAAAAATTAATCATTTAATAATATTACCAATAACAACTAAAAAGGTTAAATCTGGTTAGTGATATAGTATTACGTGACAATAAAACTATTATTTACTTTAAAATTGATTTAATTGGTTTAATTTATTGAAGGGGGTCGCGCTCCCTACAGTATTCATCCCTAATATAGAAATTATCTAACTTTCTCATTTTAGACTTAATTGTCAATATTTACCCATTTTATTGTTCAAAATTTATAAAAGAGAAATTTAATAGCAGTGCGATAACCATAATAAAATGCCGAAAATTTTAACCGGAAGTCAAAATTTTAATACGAAGCGTTGACCCTTGGGGACTCTATATCAATATTTTTTATTCGTCCAAATACATAAATGAAGACATTAAAAAAAAAACCCATGAAATTTAAAACAGTGATTCGTAAAATGTTTTACGTATGTATAGCGCAATTTGTTCTCGGGTCTGCTGGTGTATATTATGTTACGAATTTTGAATAAATATCTCCATTAAAAAAAAATAAAGAGAGCAAGTTTGTGCGGAGTTCCATACCATTTAATTAATAAGTATTGCAATTAAAATAGGTATTAAAATATATCTAAGGGGCTTAAACCACTATTTTTTTTAATAACACAAGAAAAAACATTTCAAATTGTATACTATCTAAGGAATTAAAACATCACTATAACAATCAGCCAAGTCTATAAATGATGTCATCCTATGTCAAAATTATTATTATTATTATTATTATTATTAGCACCGCGTCTTACTACCCATTCGGGTTATACGCACTTACGCTAATGTGTAATGGTAGGGTGATTGTGAGATGAAATGAAGGACCTACAGTTTAACGTGGAATCCGAACCACGGTGGAGGCCTGGCATTCCCCACATTCACAAGATGTCAAAATTATTATCAAAGGCAGAACAAATTGATGGGCTACAGAAAACATGAAAAAAGATTACATAGTTTTTTGAACTCTCGGATGATAGTTATTACTATACCGAGCCTAATATAGGTGTTTTAAAGCATAGTTAAGCCCATTTCTCATTGAGAATTGATGAAATACACCAATAGTATTACTGGTAAACAATCATTTGTGTCAAAGTATGAGTCAGGACACTGTTTTCTTCCAATGGTTAATCATATTGCCATCTGCTTAACATCCGGAAAGAGAGAACTTGCTCAAACTAAAAATAAAGGTTAATATATAATTCACAGTTCCTTTTCTTAAAATAAAACAATTGCTGTGGCCCAAGGTTATTGTTAGAATGGATAGTAGAAGAATTTAAAAAATATCTTCCTTTTTTTATGTGTAATAGTAAACAAGAAACACTTTCCTTAAGGAATGTCTACTTTGAATTAAATTGTTTGTTTTACTTTATTTTGTAGGGGAGGCATATACTACCAAAAATAAACTTACACAAACAAAACAGAATTTTGAAGTGGATATTGAGCACGAATAAAAACGGTTACTTAGTGTTTATTCTTTTCCAAATCATAATATGGCCACTAGGAACAATTTTCAAAAACTCATGGTTAAAAAACACATCCGGTGGAAAACATCCTTTTACACAAGTTAAATTGTTTATTAAATTTTGGATTGAAAAGGGTTCAATATCAAGATTACGTTTATTTTGAACAATAGCTTTGCTATTTTAAACATAAATATTTATATACATTCTATCAATTCCCATAATATTTATTAAACGCCTTTTGAATGTTATGAGGGAAGTATTGTCGAAATTGTTAAATCTACTGGAACATTAGACACGAGGATTGTTATTTTGGAAACTTTTATGTTTCTGTGGAAGCGGGTAAATGAAGCCATACTAATTTCAATATACTCGAGAAAACCATAAGATTAAGGAGTGAAGTTAGTATTAAGCACTACCATGGGGTTAAATGGAGAGAAGCAATCATTTTGACCATAGCCATTGCTAATAATTTGGGGAAAATAACATTAGCTGCTCTATTTTAATATTATATACAACAAACTTTCTTACTAATAGATATACCTGACACCTATAAAAAGTTGCTATATCTACTTTTACATATCGATACGTCAAGTCATGTTGTCTGAAGCTGTCACTTTTGTATGATAATATCAGTACCTATAAAATATTTACTTACTTACTCTATGGCATTAGGAACTCGAAAGTTCATTACCGCACTCAAAAAATTACGCCAGCTCTCCCCATATTAAGCTAATTCTATCCAGTTTATCTCACTACACCCTATCTCTCTCAGGTCTACCCTAATGTTATACTCCCATCTGCGTCTATATCCTCCCAGTGGTCTTTTCCCCTTGGATTTGCCCTTCAATACCCTGAATAAATACTAGATTATCCCATTCTCGGTTCCTACCGTAACCTGTGAGATTTACTAGCCTAAAAATGTGTGGTTATAAGTACATGGTATGCAACTAATCATTATGTTGTCTACTCCACTCCCCACTATCTTAATCAATTTTTGAACCAAATATATTCATAAGCCCATGTTTTCGAACACTCTGAATTTCTTTTCGTCATTTAAGTTAAGAGGCCACGTTTCGATCCCATAGAGAACTGCCTGCTAAATTACGGCTTTGTATATTCCTGAGTTTTACTTTTCTTGACAGCTGGCGAGACACCAACAAATTACTGAACAAGTAGTAACATGCATTTTCAGACTGTACTCTTTTCCTAATTTCAAAACTAATATCATTATTTATTATTAAAATTGTTCCTAAATATTTGAATTCATTAACCCTATCAAATGATATGTTTGCTGTAAAATATAAATTATCTTCCTCAATCTGTGTTATCTGTTTTACCATATACTTAATCTTTTCAGCGTTCATTTCTAAAGCTATTTCCTTACTAGCCTCTAGTGAAATTTCTGCATTTCTTGCAAGACCCTCCTTACTATTACCCAACAAAGTTAAAGAATCTGCGTACCCTAATGACTCCATTGTACCGTTTAATTTCAACCCTTCCTTACTCTCTTGCATTACCCTAACACCATACTCCAAGGGTAGATTAAAAAGTAATGAGGAAAGTGCATCTCTTTGTTTCAACTCATTATGTATTTCACAAGTATCTGATAAGTGACCTCCAACCCGTAACCTGAATAGTGAGAATCTGATCGGTTGTTGATCTATGTCGTCAAACTCCACTCTGCATGTGGCGTAAATCTTATTAAAGTTATATTAGATAATAGTGATAGTGATATACCACTATACTTATTACACTGTTTTATCTCCCTTCTTTTAAAATGGGTATTACTATACTTTTCTTCCGTTATTGAGGCAATACATCATATTTCCATATGGAACATAAGAGTTTATGAATTTCTATTAGTAAAATTTCACCCCCTCCCTTTATTAACTCTGATTGTTGAATATATACCTGGAGCCTAATAGATTTAAAGTATATATAAAATAACACTAATAATATTGTAAAATGTTATCACTTTTGATAGAAACAAGTTTTTTTGTATTTTATAAAAAAAAAGCTTTAAAAGTCATTTTTAAGAAAATCAATGTATTTCTTTTTTGCATGTATGTGATTACTAGCCTGTGATTATTTGAACAAGTCTACGTTATAAGATTTTGTGCCAAAATAATGGTCCTCCATTTTCAAATTTAAAATCTCTTGAATCAAAACTAATATCATTATTATTGTTTTGATTTATATTCTACATATAAGGGTTCAACACTTTCTTCGTGAGAGTAATTATAATAAATCTATTTATAATCTACTTCATCTATAATTTAATTTCGCCTTAAGAGTTTGAGATTTAAAAAAATGATCAATTAAATATATTTTTGCTTATCTGGATACCAGTTGTGGCTGTACCTTATTAATAAAAGTGACAAAGAAATGTAAATGCCTCCCACCCATTTTCTCCTTGAGAGTAGGGGCTGAGGGGAATGGAACATGATGTATCACCGTAGACCCTTTCATATCTTTGAAGGACCGTATTCGCCTTGACTGAAGACTACCTCACCTGACCCCCAAAACTTTTCGATAATGCGTTTCCCCACCCCAAGGATTTTTTCCTTGACCTCTCTCTCTCTCTTTCCCTTCCACTGGTGACAAATGACCATTGCGAAAAAGGTTAGTGATAAATTTACATCAATTTGACGTGCCAAGCAAATATTCGTTGATGCTTACAATAAAAGGAATCAAGGAGAAGTGATTTTTAAGTACTAACCCACTTCTTTTTTTATGGTGTAATCTCCTTGCCACATGCTGTGAGACGCCTGCGTCTTTTGGTGACCTTTAATGGAATAAAAGGGGATGTTGGTGTAGTTGGTCCCTTTAAATAATTATTGTATTTATTTTAATTATCATTAAATTTAAAATATAATACTTTTAACAAATTCATGATTCAAATAAAAACAATCCTTTTCTTCTCAAAATAGATCAAATTAATAGTGAAATTTTAATTATTATATTATAAATAACATATTTTTAATCCAATTTGACTCAATTTATACTAAAATAATATGTTTAGATTCTTCGTATTTGAAATTTAGGATAAATAATTATTTATACATGTTATTTAATTTGTTAATTTATCAATTAATTTCATTGATTGAAAATGGAGATAAATACTAGACTCATAATATATGTGAAACCAATTAATAAAATATACAACAAAACACAAGCTATTTTCTAAATTTTATTAGTTTTTGCACATCATACGGTTCTCACATTGCTATCTAATTCCTCATTTATAAATTTAGACCAATAAAAGGAAAAATATTTGCTATTAAGTCTAAAATAATGGAGGTGGATCATTGTTGCATAAACATTTCCCCATAGAGGTTAAAAGAAACCAAAAGTAAACTTTTTGAGAGACTTACTAATTTACGTACTCTATGGAATTAGATTAATATTGCGTTAAAATTGTATTTCTGTACAACTAAAGATCACAAAATTGTATTAATATATTTGCCAATATCTCCAAAACTATTGGTTTTATAAAAATATATTTCATTTTTCTTTAAATGGTACTACAATTTTGCCATATTAACTTATTTAGTATCACAAATAGTTGCGGAGATACGAAAATTTCCCCTTCTGTAAAGTACACTAAAAGTCATTTTCACAGGAAAAGGAAAGTAACCATATTGTTTGTAATTTTAATCAACGCCTTGATATGAATTTTAACCCAAATTTTTAGTTTTAATTTTGAGAAAAACTTTTATTTTTGCCCCTCAGTAATCTACATTTAATTTTAAGGTTATTTATTAGATTACAAAAATCCCTCGGAGCAACCCTATAAAAAACAAATATCAATTCTTAGCCCAATCGGTAAAATAGTTTACAGACAGACAGACGGAAATTCAAAAACAACTCTTTCGGATTAGGGGGGTCATGAAACGTCAAAATTCATCAAAATTTCGAGTACGATTTTTTTGACGGTCAAAATAATGTATCAACCTGTAAATAGCGAGAAAGTAAAAATAGAGTTTATACATCAGAACGGAACCCTAAAAGTCATTTTGATGAAAAATGGAGAGACGCCATATTTTTTAATAATATTGTTGAATGTTTAGAAATAAAATTTAATCAAAATCGTTTTGGTAATTTTGGGAAAATCAATTATTTCTCTTTTTCCTCTTCAATAAACTACTCTTATATTAATGGTTAGATATCATATTCTAAACTTTGGGGCAACCTTAGAAAACCCTAGTTACAAAGTTTTAGCCCAATCGTTAAAATAGTTTAGGCTCTAAGCCGATGTACAGACAGACAAACAGACAGACGGAGATTCAAAAACAACTTTTTCGGATTTTGGGGTTCATGAATCATCGATATTCATCAAAATCTCGAGCTAGATTTTTTTTTGACGATCACAATTATTTCTCTACCTGTTTAGTAGCTTAGAATCAAAAAGAATTTAAACTGTGTAAACATTGAAAAAAAAGCAAAAAGATTAAACATTAAATCTAATTTTAAATATAAAAAAGGGCAAAAGTTGGAAATTGTATTTAAAAGTTAAAAAGAGCAATAAGTGAAAATAGTACAAAAAGTAAATAATTTTAGGGTATAAATCGTAAAAATACTAAAAAAATTTACAATCAAACATAGCTTTAACGGATTTTTTATCTATTTTTTAATCTCTTCTACCTCATTTATGCTTCCACAATTATGCTTTTTTCCATTTAAATTATTTACCCGTTTACCGTTCTACCTCATTTACCCTTCAAACTGTTTATTATATCTACCATTTTCTAAGCGTTTACCATTTTTATCTCATTTACCATTACCACCCCGACTAACCATTGTCTCTATTAACCAAATGTGCAACTTTTTATCCTCTATCTATTTTATCCCTATGCACTTTTAGATATTTTTAATTTTATTAAATCTACTCTAGGCCCTTTTTACTATTTTTCCATTTGTGTCCTTTTTGCCATATTTATCACTTTACCCTTTTCATATTTTCTTGTCCTTTTTGTTATTTGCATCCCTTTAGCCCTTTAACCCTCATCACCCTTACTGTGTTGCATTCATTGACATGATACCCTTTTGATACGTTTAATCATTTTTACACTTTTACCTAACATATTTACCATCTTTTTAAATTTATTGATTATATTTACATTTTACCATTCTAACTATGTTTGTCCTTTTAGTACTTTATTCACCTTTTCACATTAATTACCCAGCTTAGCCTGGAGAAAATATTTTAGGGTAAAACCGTTAAAAAGGCGTAAAAATGTTTAAAATTACAAATAAATAAAAAGGCTGAAAAGAGATTAAAGGTTAAAAAGTTAATATAATAGGTCTAAAATATATATTAAAAAAGGTTTAAATTTTAAAGAGGATTAAAAGTATTAATAGGGTAAATAGGGCAAAAGAAAATAAGATAAAAATGACAATAGTGTGAAAATAGCAAACAGTTAAAATATTTCAAAAAGAGTAACAAAGGGTAAAAAAAAAAGTGAATTAAAGATCAAACAGGACAAAAGGATAAAGGGTTAAAATGATGAAACATGGTAAAAAAAGGTGCCAAACGGTAGTGAGTAATAAAGGGTAAACACGATAAAAAGCTTTGTTTTCTTAAAAAAATTGTCTAAATGTTAAAAGTGATTTAAAGTATAAAAAAGACAAAAAGTGTTAAGAGTACCATTATTGTAAGAAGGGCCAAAAGGTTAAAAGAGTTTTTTATTATTACTATTATTATTGGTTCTGTCCTACGAAAGGTCCATTCCTCTAGTCAATGAAATCAGATCTTAAATGCACCCTGTCCTTTGCCTCCTCATTCATCATAAGTGCTAAAAATTGTTAAAAAAATTAAAAAATATGAATATGCTAAAAAAGAGAGAAAAGCGTAAGATGTTAAAAAAGGCTCAAAGGTTTAAAATAGTTGAAAAGGTTAAAAAGGGTTAAATGTAAATCTAATCACAATTTTAAAAACCCGGTATCCAGGTGCAAGGTGTTCGTTCACAAGGGCTTCCACAACCCGCATTGCATTACTGTAGGAAGTGTAGTATTAAATCCATCTCACGGCGTTATTTTAACTTCATTGTTTCGGTTTCTAATTAATTTAAGAAAATCAAATCCAAATTTTAAAAATATCGGCTTCAAGGTGCACATGTTCGTGTAGGTATTGGAGCATAGAGTTAGGATTAATGTAATTGCATTAATATGTATGTGTTTCAAATAAATGTCTTAAGAATGTTCGTGTAGAGGGACAACTAATTTTAACATTTCAGCCCTCTGTGTGCGGTAGATATCACGCAATGCACATGGCAGACAGACTCTTCCTTTACTTAATACAGTATAGATGATAGATTACATAATATTATTTTCAGTACTCTCTAAATTAAATCTCATGTAGCTGCTTTGTTCGACTTTCGTACAATCAACTTTATTACAAGTATTAGGGAATGTATTATTTATTATATTGAGGGACTGTTTGTAATATCTAGATCAGTGACACTTTTGTAGCACACTAAAAACATATCGCCCCCACCCCCTCTATAGATGAGTGAGTTATTTTGCAATTAGTGTGTGCTGGTATTTTCAGCTGTTTAAAAAGGAACACGATAAATAACCATAATAGTAATAAAATATCAAATTTCAAATTCATATCAATTAACCCGTAACAGTTTGATTTAATATAGATTTATTGTTTAACCTTTAGAATATAAACGAAATTATGCTGTCACTCACTCTTATATCTGACACTATAATATCCCACCTAACAGTATATAGGAGAGTATTTACCTGCACTATCCTAGGCTGTGGCCACGACCTGTGCTTTATAAATCGTCAAGGTGCTTCCATTTACGTTGGGCTCAGCAAACAACGTCTTCGCTACTCACGGCAAAGAAGACGTGTGACAGCTTCAAGAGAAGACAGGACGCAACAAGTGGTCAGACACATACAGGGCAGGGGAAATCCTTCTTCACACACTCCACCACCCCCTTAACGTTCTCGCAGCCCCCTTAGCAACAAATTGAGGGGACTATCCCTTCCTACTCATACCAATGTCACCCTTATCATCGGAAGAAACCACAGGGCTTTGTTTCAATTGTTACAAAATGTATAGAGGGTACTAAACAAGATAGTTCAGTCGATTGCGCTGTTGGTTAATTAGGTTAAGAGTTTCAGGTCTTTCTTTCTTCCCTCTGTGGGTTATGTTATCTGCCTGTTTCGTCTTCAAGTATTTTCCAGCCATCTCCTTCCGGGTCTACATTTCGTCCTGTACTATAAACCTTTTTTGGTAGTCGGAACTCTTGCCTCCGGTTATTATGGCTACTTTTATTTGTCTAGAAATTATCCCCCTCTATCATTAATAATGTAAATATAAAGTTATATTCTTGGATATTCATTACAACCTGGTACAACCTTTTGTTTGTCTCAAGATGTTCATCTCAGACACTTTTATCTCTCTTCATCTTGTCCACGTTTCACTTCTATAGAATATGAGATAAGTAAAATGTCTAACCATTAATACATAATTTTATTCATATTGGTATTGATCCGTAGAAGATCATGACTTTTGTTTTTAATATTAATATATTCATGTTATTTTCTTCTCGGATTCTCTCCAGCTTTAATATCGATCATTGAAGGGCACTTCAGTTTCTTGAACAGTTAGTAGATCGTCCACACAGAGCATTGGTTAAATTTGTGGGTCCTCTTTCCCAAGGATTAGATTGGTAAGTCAAAGCTGAAGTGTCATTTTCAATCACGTCTCATTACCATTCCAGTTAACTGTACTATTTAAACTAATTAGGGTATAAGGGAGGAAGGTAAACTTAGAGGGGACGTATTTGCATTTGCATGCAGGGAGGATGGTGATAAGTATAGGTAAATAACCCTCAATACACCAGGTGGAAATTGAAATCCCGATCTTTCCACGATCAGTAAATCCAGCTATAAGAGCTTGTATTGTTTCGACCACGTACACAATGATTTGTGTTACACTCTGTGTAATCCTCTCCAGAGTTAAATTGTATATGTTTATAAAGTTCATATTGAATATTGTAATTGAAATATTAAAAAAGTATAAACATTAAATAATAAATTGTTTGACCATGTGATGAATTAGATATTTACTGGTAGCTGTTTCATAAAAAATATATTTAAAATTTATACATTATTATAATATCATCACATAATGTTCCAAATAAGACCATCGATAACTTAGTTTATCCGAGAAAGTAGCTAGGGTATAATACAAAATAAACTTAAGTTAGCAAATATATATTTCATATGTGTTAAATACTTAAATATGTTAATGGTACAGTTTTGGGGAGGATTTGAATCCTTATTTTATATATAATTCGTAACACTTCCAGTAAAAATACTTTGTGAAACCTTTCTTAAGAGCTATTTAGTAGTTACTAGTTTCTAAAATTATTAATCATCAATTTCCAAAAAGCCCAGTGAGAACATAATAAGGTTCATTGTGACCCCAATCAACATCAAAAACAGTTTGCACCCCACAAAGGTTAACATATACATAGCGTTGGAAACCTAAATATATTATTTTAAACTTTCAAAACTTCTCGAGCAAAGCATATATAGAAAAAAAAAAATCCTTGTTTTATAGATTAATAGAACATCTTAAATATACTCAACCTTGTATCCCAGTTAGAGTCTCATTTTCATGAGAAGGCATTTTTCTGACAGATGAAAGTCTACTAAGCACAGCTTCACGTATGCAGACGTCCGTTCATGTAATCTACAGCTGTCACTTGTTTCCAAGTTTAGTCACAAAACATATTTATTTATTTTCCAAAGAGGTACTTTATAAGAAAATTATATTGTGATAGCGCGATTATCCATCGTCCAAGTTGATAATATCTCCTCGTCATTGGGCATATGAATGAAGGCATTAGTCTCGTCTTGTCTTGTTTACGAATGGTGGGGAGGTTTGGCTTAAGTGTGTGAAAGTTTTTATCTAAATAATTATTCTCCCACATATAAGAGTACACTAACTTGAAACTCTACCTTCCTCATCACTACCCCATTTGAATACCCATACGGATAGCCCAACCAAATAACATAATGGTGTTCACGAAGTAAAATACAAACACATAAATGGATCATCCTTTTTGTTAGTTTAACTCTCGGCTGGGAAACATAATAGTTGAATGTCTCTAAATAAATCTCAAACGCTATTAACCCTATTATTAAATGCCTGTGTATCACAAATTAGATCATAAAATAAGGAGATATTTATATTTTAGACCAAACCCGACAAGATTGAACAATAACCTAACGGACAAGCTCGAGAAGCATTAACACGAAGATAATTCCCCCATTTATGAACATTTACCTGTAATTCCGATCTAAGGTCTCGTGGGGTGTATTACGCATGCGCGGTGCCGCTTATCTCATGCACCGATGACGTCAGTAATAGTCCCTAGGAGAGATTTCCCTCCGCGTGATCAAACTGTCACACACTATTACTAGACAGATATTAGCTCACGCCTTCCTGTTTTATTAGTTGTTGAATTACACGTAGGGGGGTCAGAGGGGAGGAAGTCAACCACCCTTAAGGGCACGTGACGATACCCCCTACACCCCTATTATGTGATGGGGTGTAATTAATGTCATCTGGCAAATTGATTGTGAAAATTATGTAATGAGACGTTTGTGCAGTGTGCAGATGTTTGATTGGATGCCCACAGGACATGGGGATGGAACTGTGGTGGTTGGGGGGCTCAAAAACCCCCTCCAAAAATTGTTGGACCTCCCCCACTCATTAAATGTATGGAACCTTTAATGTGGTTGTTGGTTTTGTAAAGGACCCCATTTCACTATCCACTGTTTGAAAATCAAAAATAACAAATAATAAAAATAAATAACGGTGCCCGGACTACTTAGTTGGACGACAGGCTCTATCTCTCTCTCTCTCTCTCTCTCTCTCTTTCGGGTTAAATTATTTAAGACAATAATTTACTGAAATGCATTCAGTAAAAGAAACTAAAACCACATTGAAAGGAAAAATAATTTATATTGAACAATATTACATATTTATAGCTTAAATATTGGTCAGACACAACGTTTAGGATAAATCATGTTCTATAATAATATTATCTTAAGACACGACCAGACCACCATTCACGTTATATTCACAGATCTATGTAATTTGACTTCTCACACAGAATAGTGGCTATTTTTCATAGTCCTTTTGTAATTATAACAAAATATTAACACAGTAAATTATAATCCTCTCACCCGATACATTGGCGGACTGTTCTTCTATCAAGGTAAATATCGGTAGGTAAATGTATTAATTGGTGTCAAATATTCTAGGGACGTAATCCCAAACACTAAGAATAATTCTTACAAACATGGGTTTAGACGTGCTTAGTCTCTGAGCAAGGAGGAATTTTACTCCTCATTTTATAAGCAGGCCATAAGAAGCTATGAAATTAAGGACTTTGCCTACCTGTGACGTCATGGTAGGTCAAGATATGATTTCTCATGTTAGTAAAATTTACGTTTTAATCATCGAGTCTTAAGGACATCACGTTGAAATAAAACCCATAAATCATTAAAAATATTTCTACAAATAGTCCTACCACGCCAGAAAATTATTATGTTTGTTGTATACTTTTGTATAATTTTTTTTACATATCATTACTATTAACACCATGTCTTACTACCCATTTGGATTGTACGCACTTCATTAATGTGTAATAGTAGAGTGAGTGTGAGATGAAATGGAGTACCTACAGTTTAACGTGAGATCCGAACCACGGTGGAGGCCTGGCATTCCACACATTCACAAGTTGTGATTAATAAACGTTAGAGGTAAAAGAAGGGTAAGGTAATCAGATAAATTTGGGCCGGGAACGAAGATTGAAATCCTGACCCCGAGCACAGAAGTCTGACACCTTACCCTTAGACCACCAGGTCACATTTTACATATAAACTCAAACTCAGGCTCTTTGGCTTAGTCACGAAAATGGATGTAAGATTATTACTTCCAGGATGTAGATTATAAAAGTACGTGGTAGGAAATGTCTATCTAGAATAATAGACAAGGAAAAGGTAATTTTAAAAAGAAAATCTATGCTTACAAGGCACAAATAGTATAGTGACTCTAAACATTTGACAGAGAAAGAGGAAACGGGTTATCAGTAGAAAAAAATGTAATCTCAGAGGGTGAACTGCTATTCCCTCCCCCCCCCCCCCCTTTCTTTCAATTTCATACAATGGTGTGTAAGTAGGATAGTGCTAAGTTGGCTGAGGTGCGTCAAGTTAAAAGGCAACCCGCTTTGCAAAATGGCTTATAAATAGCCAAGTAGTCAAATTCCCTAAACAAGACAGGGTTTAACAAAAACAAACAAAAAAACAAGACAGAAACTTTTCTAGCAAATTTATTCAGAATGGTGTGGTGATTGGATGCATCTCCTCGGCCTTTGTCCCATGCTTTGTCGTTCTCTAGTGAGTACACCTTAGGTGTTACGTATTTTCTTACATCCATTATGATATACTCTCATAAAATGTCAACAGTATATAGGGGAGTTGCCTAAACTTTGGAATTTTAATGTCCTAAGAGATAAAACATATTTATTGTGTTCAAATCTGTTGATTACGCAGATCATTCAATGTATCCCCACAATATATCTTTCTTAGAGGAAAACATTTAATAATGCTAAAACTAAGCGTTTATAGACCCATGTTTATTTGATCTTTTATTACTGTTTGGTCAATGTAAATAAAGCCTATAATATTCGATACCAATTAATATAGACTCAGTAGAACTGATATTTTTAACTACTCCCTAATTCTCATTCTTGAAGTTCCCTGATTGATTGACAAGTAGGTTTGGAGATTCAAATTTTAATATGTTTGGCACTAGCAGCCTTAACAGAAAATAAATTACTAATTATTCATATTTGTCTTTATTAAACTAGAACGCCTCCCATACCCCAGTCCTTAGTTGACAATTCCCAAACTCATGTTCCAATCATAGAGGAAGTTATTTTTCTTTGGATTAATAAAATATATATTATTAGTGTTTTTAAGCAAAATTTTCTAAATTGTAGTTAATTTTATATAGAAATGAATACTGTATTTAAATAAACACGTTATAATAAGAATGCATTATTAACTTATATAAATAAAAATGTTGGAGGTTTATAATTAATAAACGCTGTTTTCGAAAGATCGCCGGTCACGGTGAATATCGAACTGGGTTGCCCCTGTTGCCCCAACCTCCCCACTTGCCAATAGTGACATTGACAAGCATTGGGAAGTTTTGGCTGATTTGATATGCGAGTTACAGGTTGTTTTCACAGACCCTTATCCTCGTTGCATGAACTTAATATTAAATGACTTGGTACCTATGATTTAATTGTACATAGTACACGGTTTGAGTTGGTTTGTAGCCCGACACAAGATATCCACCTTGGCAGAAGCGCCAAGCTAGGTCACCTGTGAAAGGGCTGTATTGCTTTGTGAGTTACAGGCAGCTTACGCTAGCCCTTATCCTCATGGAATGATAGTGAGAGATGGGTGATTTGGTATGATGAGTGATGGAATGAATATGAAGTTGTGAATGTTACATTTTACCGTTACCTTTTTACCTTGATACCGTTTACCTTGTTACCGTTTACCTTATTACCTTTTACCAAAGTTTTGCAACCATTTTATTCCAGTCTTGGCCGTTTGTATGGTCTTTCTTCTTGCGGGTCGTAGTCTCCTAGTGCTCTTATTATTGTGTTTTCGTGGTTTGCTGCTTGGTCGTAAAATCTGCCTCTTCTTTCACGGAAGATTTCGTCGAGTGTCTTGCTTTTAGTCATTTCGTGTAGTTGGTCGATTCTTGTCCTTATGTCCACGCCCGTTATCGTCCTAAGTATTTTATTTTGTGTTATTTGGAGTTTTCTGAGGTGGGTCTTGGCTGCATAGCCCCATACAACGCAGCCGTAAAGTAATATCGGTTGAATAACGCTTTTGTATATCGTCAGTTTCGTTTGTTGAGTTATCCGGTTACCTTTGAGCAAAGGGTAGAGTTGAACGAATATCGCCTTTGCCTTCTTGTTTGTTTCAGTAGTGTGTTTTGTCCATGTTAGTTTTTTGTCAATATGAATCCCTAGGTACTTTGTGTCCGTCTTGAAGGGTATCTCTTCCTGGTATAACGTAAAGTTTTCTGGTGGTGTCTGTCTTCTTCTTGATACGACGATCGCTGCTGATTTGGCTGCATTCACCTTGATTCTCCATTTGGAGAGCCAGGTTTCAAAAG
Source organism: Timema cristinae (assembly GCA_039000515.1). Taxonomy (NCBI): domain Eukaryota; kingdom Metazoa; phylum Arthropoda; class Insecta; order Phasmatodea; family Timematidae; genus Timema; species Timema cristinae. The sequence continues at coordinate 13,449,623 of JBCFYV010000935.1, forward strand.
TCTTTAAGTAACGTTGCAGTGCTAGGGAGGCATAATAAATGTTCCTTTCTCTTGTGTATATTAAAGTATCGTCAGCGAAGAGTCTTGTAGTCATTCTCGGTCTAGTCGGGACGTCTGACACATAGATATTGTATAAGAAGGGAGCCAGCACCGACCCCTGCGGTACACCCGCCTCCGCTTGTACTTTTTCAGATAGGGTGCCTTCGATGGATACTTGAAATTGTCTGTGATTGAGGTAGTTGTATATCAGGTGTATGATGCCACTTGGGAAGTTATGGTTAATCAGTTTTTGGGTCAGTCCGATATGCCATACCTTATCGAACGCTTTCTCCACGTCTAGAAAGATGGCTATTAGGTATTCGTGGTTGTTGAAAGCGTCCGTGGCGTCTTCAGCGAAATTTAGTAATGGGTGGATGGTTGAATGCTGTTTCTTGAAACCAAATTGGATGTCTGGAATGATCTTGTGGTCCTGTGTGTGTCTATGTAGTCTTTCTAGTATCAGTATTTCAAAAAGTTTTCCCGTTGTGTTTAAAAGGCTTATAGGGCGCCTATTCTGAGGGAAGATTGAGTTTTTCCCAGGTTTAGGAATGGATATCACCTTGGCCTCTTTCCAGGTTTTAGGGAAATATGAAATTTTTAGGGCTGCGTTGAAAATCCTTTCGAGGTGGTCTATTGCTGTCTCGGGTAAGTTCTTTAGCATTTCGTTCTTTACTCCGTCCAGTCCTGTGGCCTTGTTCTGTTTTAGTTTTTTGATAGTCTCTTGGATCTCTTGTGTTGTTACGGTGGCTGGTGTCTCAGTTATGGGTCGGTGTAAGAAGTTGTTGACTGCTCTGTTGACTTCTCTGTTAAAGTTTTCGTCTAGTGTGGGATTTGGCTTGAGTTGGTCTTCTAAAGTTAGTGCAATGGCCTTTGCTTTGTCTTCACTGTTGTACGCCATTCCCAGTTGGCCGTGGATGGCTGGTGTGTTGGTTTTTTTAGTAGTCCCTTTGAGCACTTTGGTTATTGCCCATGTTTTCTGTAGGTTAGTGGCTGTATTGGTAACAAATGTATTGAAGCTGTTGTTCCTGATTTGTTTGATTGTTCTTCTCACTATAGCCCTAAGTCTGTTATACCTGGTGCGCTCGTTCGGGGTTCTCAGCCTCTGCCAATCCCTACGGGCTTCCCTCTTAAGGGCTAGCAAATAATTTAATTCCGGGTGATCCATTTTGAATTCTTGTTGCTTTGGTGTTGTCTTAGTGTTGTGCTTGTAGGATTCCTGTAGTGTTGTTGTAAACAAGTCTATAGCTGCGTCAATATCCTGTTCAGTACGTATGTCAATGTCCCTTGGTAGTGCTTCTTGTAGTTCCAGATTATACTTGTTCCAGTCAGTCGTGCTTATTTTTTGCTTTCGCCAGTTGGTTTGGTGTTCAAGGTCTATTTCCCATTCGCATAGAAGAGGGTTGTGATCCGAATCCAACTCTTGCAATACTGTTAGTGTGTCTGGTGCTATTTTTAGGCTTGTCAGGATTATGTCTATTATGTCTGGTCTGTGTAGATAGTTTCCAGGGTAGTGGGTGGGTGTATCTGGCGCCAGTATGTTGTAGTCTGATTCGTTTGAGTGTTCCTCTAGTATACGTCCGTTGGCGTTCGTCAATCGACTATTCCATATCGTATTCTTGCTGTTGAAGTCGCCGCCTATGAAGAAGTTGTCAGCTGTTGTGACTATATCAAGGTCTGGTTTTAGAATCCTCTTGGACGGCGGGTTATAGGCAGCCACGAAGTTGATATGTCCGGATTTTGTGTTTACTGTAACCGTTGTGGCCTCAAGGTTTTGTAGGTCGTGGTTATCTGTCCGGTAGTGTGGTAAATGGTGCTTTATCAGGACGGCTGTACCCCCTCCCCTCCCGTGTTCTCTGTCTGACCGGTATATGGCGTATCCTGGGATGTTCAGTCTTTTATCCGCTTGTAGGTGGGTTTCACATATTAGGGCCAGATCAATACCATATGTACTTAATAGTTGTTCTAGTTCGTGTTTCTGGGTTAGGATACCATTAGCGTTCCAGGTTAGGATCCTTAGCTGATTTTTTTCATTAATCATGTCTCTATTCGTCATCTTCCTTGAGGAAATAATTTGTGGCTGCTTCCAGTAGAATCATTATTTTTGAAGTTTTGTCTTCAGCCTGTTTAATCTTTGTGAGGTATGGTCTGAAGTAATTGATAAGTCCGCATATGTTGATATCTTTTAGGGTGTTTATTATATCTTTGAAGTCAAATGGGGTAGTTTTCTCTTGTTCCTTTGTTTGCTGTTTAGCGTCATTTCTATTGATTAGAGTATCCCTGTAGCTGCGTGGTGTCGTGTTGGACCAGGTTGGTGTCACTGGTTTTTCGTGTAGTGTCGGGAAGTCTTTGTCGTTTGTAGCCAGAATTTTCGTATGAGTGGAGGGTTTCGGTTGTCTCTGTTCTATTTTTTTTTCAACTAGTTTTTGATATTCCGGGCACTTGGAGTAGTTTGCCGTGTGTTTTCCTCCGCAGTTAACACAGCTTGCTGGGGTAGTTGCGTCTTTCCTAGGGCATTCGGCAGTCAAGTGGGGTACCAGGCACTTGAAGCACCGAGGCTTGTTAGAACAGTTATTTTTTGAGTGGCCAAACTTTTGGCACCTGTGGCACTGGAGAATGTAGTTCTGTGATTGGATGTAATGCTCAATTTTTACTCGTGTGTTGTTTATATATGTCTCTTGGAACAATTGGAAGTTCTTGTCGGTTCTTGTCATAGTACATACAAAGATGGGCAATAGCTTGACCTGATCGTGTGGGGTGTTTTCCTGTTGTGTGCGTGTTGTAAACTGCCGCACGTCTGTTGATGTGTACCCCAATAGTTGGAGTTCCTCTTTAATTTCATCTGTTGACATGTTTGGGGGAAGTCCTTTTATTACAATTTTGAGTGGTTTGTCTCTCGGAAGGGTGTAGGTGTGGTATTCCTGACCTGTCTTTTTTAGCATGATTTGTAGGGCTTTGAAATCTTCTAGGGTGTTGGTGTGTACCTTTAAGCCATCTTTGATGTAAAAAATTTTGAACGTCCCTACCATGGTTGTTTTCATGGTTCTAACGATGTTAGAGTAGTTTGCCGTTCCTGATATAACTATTGGGGGCAATTTTTGTTTGAGTTCTTGGGTGGTTGTTGTGCTTGTCTGGGAGTTGGTGTTTGTTATTTCCGGTGTGTCTATATTTACCTCCTTGTCTGCAAGTGTCTGAAATTTGTTGGTCACCCTGATGGATTTTGGTGGCTTTTCTTCCACGGCTTTGAAAAGGAGTTTTCTTTTGAGTGCAGTTGCTGCGATAAACTCACTGTCATCTCCCATCTCTTCGTCCGATAATACTGATTCTACGTCAATTTCAATATCTCTAACAGAGTCTTGTGTTAACTGTCTTTTTTGTTGAGCTCTTGTGAGGTCAGAGGTTTTGTCCATTTTAGTTTTTGTTGTTGGCCCTGAATGGGCCGACAACACTTTGAGTAATTTTTGTTATATTTATGGTTTTTATTTGTTTCTTCGTCTCTATAAGTTGTTTGTCAGGTTAAGTCAAGTTTGTTGAATATTTACCTTTCAAACGTTGAATTTGGCCGCCTATTCCGGTTAGGTCGGAACCTCAGACGTCAATCGACCTTCTAACTCCGCTATCACTTTTGTTGAACACGAGGAGTGAAGTCAACCTTCCAATTCCGAATATTCAATTCAAGTGTCTCGTCCCGTCTCGTCTCGTAAAAGACTTCGACTGGTGAATATCGAGAGTCTTAATAGATCGATTAGGTCATTGCTTGTACGGGATGATTGACTGTGTTCACTACCCAATCAATGGCCATTAATTCATTCACCTATGATCAGAGAATGGGTCAGTTTCATAGTCAGAATTAGTACGCCTCAAGTGTGATGTTATACTAAATACAGGTCAACACCTCCCTTGATTAGAACTGATTGGGCCAGTTTAATTGTCAGAATTAGTATATATATTAAAACCTCTACATTTTGCGTTAAATTTCTAGTGGATCTCCCTCAGAAAAAACTATATCTACAGCCTTGCCCGCGTAATAATATATCTTTCACGTAACGTGTTCAACACGATCTTCAGTCTGCTAAGCTTGTTAAAATCATAATTTGTTATGTGGTTTTAGAATAGGCCTACTTAGACATTGGAATTCCCTTTATTTGAGATAAGGGCATTTTTCAGAATTCAAGTTTGGAGGATGTATCTCATAAACTTTGAAAAGCACCACATCCCTAGACAACTTAACTGAAATAAGATTTGCCACTTAACAGATAAAATTGTACTACTTACTTTTAAGATTTGTAGCGTGGTTTTAATTCTGAGCTTTGAAGACTTACCTGAAATAAAAATGAAGAAATTAATTAAACTATAATTATTACTATTTTTAATACATAACTATCGATGTTAATAAATATTATTTTTAAACATATTAATAAACCATATTTGTGAAATATTAAACAATTAAATTAAATATTTTATTTGTTTAGTTATTAGGGAGTTATTACACTACCCTGTTTATTTTATAAATTTAATTGATAAAACCAATTGGATATAAATTTGACCAAAATACAAATATATTTATTTAATATTATATTTTGAAAAATATTTCATAAAACGATTTACCTTACAAGAGCATGCTCTTGGGCTTTATCAAATAAAATGATTTAATTTGGAAGTTTAACCTATATGTACAAAGCATTTGAAAATGTAACTGTTCAAAATAAAGACAAACTCCTCACGTAGTCTATGGCGTAGTTGTTTTAAATTTTAATTAATAGAGAAAATTTTGGGAAAACATTTTATAAAATTTCATGGTTCATTCATAAATATATTTTTTGTATTATTTGGTCTCATTTTTGTAATCACAAACACTGCACACATTTTGAAGAACATGTGATGTAATGTAATATAAAACATTTTATCAAATCCGGTGGTGTTAACCAAATATTTTGGGAATAAAGATGTGCCCCACAGTAAAAAAATATTCAATAGGCTCAAATCATAAATTAAGCTTTATTGACTGCAGCTTTATATATAAAACATTTGCAAAATGTTTCTAAAATTGCATATCAGTTATGAGAAGAATAAAATATTTTGTATTAATGTATGACTAAAGGATTAATTAAGAATAGAAGCGACCGTACTCGTCATAGATTAAAATGCTATTTTTAAACCCATTAAATACAAAATACATAACATATAAGACTGAGGTCATATTTGGCTCCCATCTACGGCAGTACATACAATTTCACCGAAATCTTTTGTAGATTTCTAGAAAAACACGCCGCGTTTATCAAAATGGATATTGACTTACATAATTATGTATTTATTAGATACTAGTCCTCTATTGAAATTATATTGTTTAAAGACAAATCAAAAGTGTTGATAGACAAATTGTATTCAAAAAGCTAGAAAAGTATCCAATAATGGCCTCCAATCGGACACTATGAAGTTATTTAAACTGTCCAAATCAACCATTGCGAGTCAATATAAACCTGTATTTAAAGTATTGGAGATTTATATACAAATAACATTCAGCTGCTGCAGTTGAGAACATTCTTATCATTAGCAAACATGGCCGGAAAAAACATACTCAATTGATTTCAGCCGTGTACGGCAGTGCGGCCCGTAACTACTATGACTGTTTACATTAGTTTATTAGGTTTTGTTTCTTTGAACGTGTTTGGTTATACATGCAGAGAAAAAGTTTAGTCGAATATGGAGCCAGTGTGAACTTAGCCTAAGACAGTGAAATAACAGGGTTTTTCATTTGGGAAAAAGCTTACAAGAGCTTTCACCACACTTAGTGAACTTGTCTATGTTGCATCATTCTCATTAGGATGCACTTAAGATTCTCCCACTCTCCCCCCTCCAACACACCACCATTATCCACAAGTGACCAAGTGATAAAAATACAACTAAAACAACAAGTTTATTAAAAAAATTATTTAATAATTTCTCTAAGATAAATTAATTAATATAATCATAATTATGTGCTTAGTATAATTAAAAATTCAAATAAACCTATTATTTTGTTTTTATTAATTTTAACTCTAGTTATATAAGCTAATATACATACATCATAATAAAACAAAGCTTATTTAATCATCTATAAATAATAATAGTTAAGTGATAATGAATAAAAAACCAACGAGTACCACTTTAAAATGTGTTGTTTTTGGAAAAGAATAAACATAAAAATATAAATGATGAAAAATTTCGTTCTGTTCTAAAATCTCATGAGATAGCCAGTGGCTTCAGAGAAGACGAAGTTTTTATTTATAGAAAACTTGTCAGAATTATAAAGGACATATAATTTACATATTTCACCCAAGTTGAAGTGTTATTAGATGAGACATGACGTCGCGGGACGCCATGAAGAATTAATCAAGAGTTAATGAAAAGGGAAGCAGGTCAAATAAAGAACAAGGGCATTGGACGGGAAAAACTTCACGACTTTCTAAACAATGTGAAATAAACCTCTTTAACAAATGATTTATGTAATAAGAAATATGTCAACGAATCGATTGGTAGTTGCCAACACTTCCTGAAATAAAAATGTTAATGGATTGAAATACAATTGGAAACATTTATTGAAAGGAAAGTATCGATGGATCTATTGGTAACTTGTAAGACTTTATGAAGGGAAAGACGTGTCAATATAAACATCATTGGCAAATTGAAACACTTCCTGAAGGTAAAATGGCAGTGGATGAAACGGATACTGGTGATGCTTATTGAATGAAAATGGAAATGTATCAATTGGCCATTGGCAGCACTTCCTAAAAGTGGAATGCAAATTAATCGAGTGGCAAATTGTAACAATTACTGAAGGGAAAAATGGCAATTGATGGTTGGGAAAAAGATTTAATTAAATTATAAATTACTGATAAAAATTAATACCCATAACAATGGTCACACTAACTAACATGCAAAAGCTTTAAGATCACATAAAACTGATTTACTGTTCAAGTAGTGGTCACGTTTCAAATTTAATCTGGATGCACTAGAGGAAGTCCTCGACTTTTGTATAACAAATGTGGTTTTATATTCTTTTTACAGACTTCGGCCTCTTAAAATATTTCCTTACTAATTTCACTGAAAATATTAGGCCATTATATAAATCTTGAAATAAAATATATTAAAAAAACCGGGAAAATATCAAGAAACCTTAGGTCAACAAAATACTTTGGCAAATAAAGTTTTACTTTAATTTAACTTGAAAATAAATCATTTTAATGGTATCAAATACTAACGCAGTGATTTTAATTCTTTTTCAACCCACGGCACACTAAACAAAAAGCTAAAATGTTAAAGCACCCGATTAGTGTGTTGAAAGAGAATTTACGTATATATATATATATATATATATACATACATACTTACTTACTTACATACATACATACATACATACATACATACATACATACATACATACATACATACATACATACATAATACATACATATATACATACATATACTACATACATAATAATACATACATACATTTACATAAATACATACATACATACATACATCTACATACATACAACATACATACATACATTATACATACATATATACATACATATATACATCATACATACATACAACATACATACATACATACATAATACAACATACACATACATTACATACACACATAATACATACATACATACATACATACATACATATATAATTACATATATACATATTACATACATACATACATACATACATACATACATACATACTACATACATACATAAACACGCCGTTCCATAAGCTCGTAGGCAATAAACTGCGCATATAGTTTAAAAAAATCCGTAACTAATCCTTTCTCACCAACATTCTCAGCACTTCCCTATTCTTACATACTTCTTTCGGTTCAACACCATCCATACACCAAGTTATACATGCCATTTAATACTTAAAACTCCTAATGTTTCTCTTTTTCACAGATTCACCTAAAAAATTTAGCCTTGTCTTACATGGCCTCCATCTAGCTTATGATCCTCACACTCTACCTTCATATATTTGCTTCGTCACTCAACCCACATCCATCCTCTCAACATGCCTAAGCCACACACTTCCTTCTCATTGGCCTATTTAATTTATCCTTAACATATCCAGATATGTTTAAAAGTCCAACAGCTAAAATTCTAATCATTGTTAATATTTTAAAATGTTTGATATTGGATATCAAAAGATTTATTTGTATTCCTCAATTTATCATAACCTCTTTTCAACCTTTCCTCATACTACCATGGAACAGATTCATACCTTTATTGGCAAACTGGCTATAAAACGCTGGTCTAAACATTATATCGCAATAGACCCGATTGCCTATGAGGGGAAGATAGGGATTCTTATCATGGTTACGGTTAAGGGAATATTTTCCTAAATGGTTTTATACTCCCTCTCCACGCAAATATGGGTACAATTTCCTATTAATTATATCATTTCCATATTATATTTGTAAAGCAAACAAGTATATTACGGACTTCCAATCAAAAGAGGTAAAAAAACTCTAATAATAAAAGCTGTGAATATTTTTAAGAACTCTAATTAATAAATCGCTCATTAGTGAAGGTGGGTTTACTCTTTCACATTGATAAATTAACGGTCGGAGACTGGATGTTGTGTATGTCCTAGTCTCAAGTTATATTATGAGGCATACGATGCCACGACAGACCTATCAAGTCGGTAGTGGAAAATATATGGCTTGAATCAAAACTGACCCAGGTCACAGGAATAGTAGTGAAAAGATCAATAAATCTGTACCATATGTCTTATTCCGAAATAGTGATTTCTATTTCATGTTTTAGCACTATAGTTGTATATTTTACAAAATTAGTATATTGGTTTTAATTATCCCCCTCTCCTAACTCTTGGGACCCACCATTTACTAAATCAGCCTAGAAATATTAGTAGTATACTCCACTAAGCTGGATTCTTTACTACCGTCTGATAATTTTTATTTTACGCTTATCCAATCAAAACATATGAACTCACTCACATTTTATTGCTAGCACATGGAAAAATGTATCTAAATTTTAAAAACACTGTTTTATTTTTTCTCATTTTGCCCCATATACTTTTCCATTTCAGGATTTCAACGAGCTATTTAATAAATTTTCCAAATAGCCTCAAATGAAATAGTCCTTAAAAAATCTTTTATTACATTGCTCTATAATTTTGGTTTCGATCTATAATTGTTTTTAAGCATTGTTTTACGGTTATGGTGGGAAATCTTGTGGAGTCGTAAAATTCCTCCCATAACCTATGACCGTCAGGCTAGACAACGTGACCCACGTAAACGTATTTGCAATAAATATGGGTGTGACTAAAGAAGTCTAATATCTTTAGTGAATATAAAACTAGTGTTAGGGGAGGAAGGGATAGTGATTAAAATGTTTTCATTTAACCCTTAATAGCATGGCTATTAATCACTTGAAGGTTGGAATTATGACATTATTTTAGCGGAAGTAATCCCACATTAGTATGGAGAGATGATTAATTGATAAAATAAAATTTTGAAAACCACAAGAAAACGATTTTAACCTCAACCTGATAATCATGTGTCTTGCGAGCGTGTAAGATTGCCCTTTAGCGCGTCTGCGACCAGGTACAAAACTGGTTTCCATAGCTTGTTAAGTTGCTAGTTCCTTCTAGGCGACTGCGATTGGCGACCAGATTGCGCGTCCAGCGTCTTTACATTGCGTCTATGTCCAGACTGCTCCGAGAGCACCATCGAGCAAACGTGGGTTTTAGTAGAGTTTATATTTAGTTTTGTGTTTTATTGGGCTGGTTTTGAAAATGGTTCAAGATTTATCCATATAAGGGGACAAAAAATTAATTGAAAATGTGGAAAAGCACTCCTCAAATTTTGACATATCATCGCTAGTGTGCCGGATCAACACGTGAAGGACAACACACTTATTTCTTTGAATTAGTGTCATAGTTCAGGCTAAACTTTTCCAAAATAACAAAATAACAATATTAAATAAAATTCAATTGAAAAGCTCTGATAAATGACGAACGATTCATACTACACATAAAATTACCTACGACTGACGAACAAAGAGAATTATCCAGGGGAACACTTAAACCAGCGTCTGCGACTCACCACCCCACGTCTGCGGTCGCAGACGCAAGACGGAGTCAATCCTAGGATATACTACCTTATATTGTCTCTCACGTCTAAAGACTCGTGACACTATGCTTATGATTATTTTCCTGTTTATAGCTTGTGTTTATTTCTGACAAAACTATTCACTACAATTGGTTGCTTCCTCTCCTTCACTTATTTAATATATTCCAATCAATTCTTTTGGACTTAAGGATGTTACAATCTGCTTTATCTCCATTCATTTATATTTTCGGTGTCTTAATGGCAAGTCGTGTTGTGTGAAATGAGTATATTTTGAACTAAATATCAAAATTTCCTGAAAGGAGAAGATCTCGATGTATGTGCATAAAAGCTACGGAGTGTTTATAGAATTAGTGAAGGCAATAACTCCTACTTCAGCCGTAAAAAAAAAATTTTTCGGAATCAAAGAGGATAGTGATGATGTGGGGGGGTGCAGAGAGCAGAGGGCATCAGACCAATCCAGATAAGTGCTATTGTACTTATCAAATTTTACTTATACTCGTATATTTATACGAGAATAATAATAAAATTAATAAACCAAAATAACTTTTATTGCAAAATTTTTTTAATCTGCTTGTCCTCATATCTTCTTATACGACCTTACTATTACGACTTACACGTGACATACTTAATATTTATAATATAAATTTGAAAACAATCTTAATATTGTCCCGATGTTTCTTCAAGTGGTTTCTGATGAATCAGCCACCGCTGGAACAGTGTGGACGCATATCGCACAAGACAACACATCAAGAAGGTAAAGGCTACCATACCGTGCTGTGATAGACTCCTGATCGAGAAATGTATCCTGAAAGACTAATCACAAGTGGAAATTACTAGAATGCATGGATAATATTGATGGATGACGCTATTATCTATAATACCAAATCACGAATTGAGCCTAGAGCTTGGCGATATCTCTAGGACGATACTTGGCTCTTGAACAGGGGTACTAGAAGATTATTTAGCTAATATATATGCTCGTGTAATTTACAGATCAAAAAACCCCCCTTGTGAAATCTATTTAGTTTAATGATGGTGAACCACCCCTTTTTTACTTGTTCTATGGTTAGGGTCAGATTTTGAGATATTTTAAAACTTCGGTGATTTGATGACAATAACACGCGCTTTCAGAGGTTACAAACAGATCTTTTTGCAACAGTTGTTCTCTTTGGAAACCCCTCGTATAAAACTGTATGATGAGCCACAAAGCAGGTGCCAATATAACTGTCGATGAGCAGTTGTTCCCAAATTAGGCCCACTGACTATTTATTCAGTACATGAGCAAATATAATTAAAATCTAGTTTGAAATTGTAGTTACATGCTGACTCCAAGACAAAATATATGGGAATAGGTTTTCTTACTTGTTTAAGACTAATAGGTCATCAATGAACATTTCACTAGATGAACATGCTGTTACCCGTCTCTGCAAACTTTTACAAAAAACAATACCTTGACACACTCGCAACAAATATCTCATATTATTGTGTATTAGCTTTAAAAAAAATCAAAATTATTTTTACTAATCTACACTTAAATAAGTTTTATTCATAAAAATTACTCATAACTATATTAAACACAGTAATCACTCTATATATAAATGGGTAATAAGATGTTCAAATATATTTAGCAAAATTAAAATTTTCAAAATTAAATTATTTCTATACTACTCTAAAATTATTGGTTAGTTGTAAAAATAAAACTTATTCTCACTTTTCATTAAAAACTATTCAGAGACAATCATTTATAATACAAATTTACAATAATTTGTTAAATGCAAATAACCTTTAAATTTATTTAATTTGGTTTAATAAAGATATATTGCTATTGATATGTAAAGTAATCTCCTGATACAAATTTTGTATCAAATAGCTAACTCCATTTTTAATATATTAGAGTTAAAAATATAGGTAAATTACCCGTACCAAAATTTTCCCCCCAAAACCAGTATACAGCTTTATTTGTCATGGTAATGTCAAACACTCCATAGATATAAATTTTAAGCAAAATGGTTTTAACTTTTTTCAAATAGTTTTAATTTTAAAATATTTATCTAAGTAAAAGATTGCTATTGAATTCCTACCAAAACAGCCTCAACTGTCTGTGGAAATGCCTCATCGAAAAGAGCGACAGCCTCATGCATTTCAACACATCTCGTTTCGAAATACTTTGACACGCGGATGAAAGAGGGGAATGACTGTTGTAAGATTTCTTTTAGTGCAAGTGATATTTTAGGAGATGCTATAAAAACACACAAGTGTCATCAAGGATCGCAATTACATTTATTATTCCCTGCACTTGATGCATCAGTTAAGCATACATTTAGGCAATGAGACGAACAATGAGTGTAAACAGCAGTATGAAATTCTGCCTATATAATGGTTTGCATTCCTCTGAATTACCCTTTCTATTAGCAGCACCATCATAGCCCTTCCTCTCATCTTATTATATCAAGCCTTCATTCACTCCTTTTTAATAATTATTGAAGCAAGTCCTTTGCCAATAACGTCCCTTACTTCAAAAAATTGGAAAATTTCTTCTGTAATTTTCATGGTTTGTTTTTCCAAATATCTAATACACAACGAAAACTCTTCTGTATTAGTAATGTCTGAAGTATAGTCAGCTTTAATTGAGAAGAATAGATCTGAATAAACTTTGCTCTAAATTTCTACTCTAATTGGTTTACAAATAATTGAGATTATTTCGTTTTGTATGAATGTACTTGTATGTAATGCATTTCCAAAGTGGTCTTGACGAGATCCACAAGGGCGTTGTCTTCTCTTTGAGCACGATACCTCAATAAAGCTCTAAAATTAACGTAATTATTTTCTGGTTCACCAATAGTCAACCACCCACTGCTAACCTCTCTTAAAAACTCTTTTATGGGTAGTTTATTGATGAATCACTTTTTAAAAACTTAAAATATTTTAAAATAGCTTCAAAATGGTTAAATATATATTTAGCACCGCGTCTTACTACCCGTTAGGGTTATACGCTTTAAATACTAATTACGTTAATTGATTTAGGAATTGGGAAGGTTGAATTAGAGGAAGCGAACCCGTATTTGCGTGGAGGGAGAGTGAAAAACCATTTAGGAAAAAACCCCACACCCAGATTCACCCGTCCCTCAGCAGTCGAGCTCAACACGACAAGCGCGTTAGCCAACTACGCCTCTGAGGCGGGTCAAAATGGTTAAAAACTGAAATCTTGGATAGTGAATCACATAACAAATATCAGTGTATACATTTATTGGATGAAAACTTATTTAAGGGTAGTTTACTGATTAGTAAGTTTTATAAACATTATATATTGAAAAAATATCACTAAGGACTTGGTTCCGAATAGGTATTTTGTTAGGGATTGACATGACAAAAAACCATGAGTATTAGTTTATGGTGTAAAAAATGTATTAATGGGTAATTTAATTGAAGACTGATTTTTCAAAAACTTGAATTATTTTACAAATGGATATACTTATCTGATTCCAAATAGACATCTTTTTAGTGTCTGACATGACAATTATTAACAGAATATATTTGTTCTTGAGGTAGAATCTCATTTCTGGGTAAATTTACTGTTTGATTTTTTTTCAAAAACTTAAACTATTTAAAAAATTGCTATAATGATATGGTTTCAAGTTGTTATCTTGATAGTGTTTGACATGACAAATAACTATATAATTGGTTTTGGGGTAAAAATTCCAATATGGGTATTTTACTAATGACTTATTTTTGAAAACTTTAAATATTTTACAAATAGCTATAACCATTTGGTTTCAAATGAGTATTCTAGAGGGTTTGTCATAAAAAAAATCGTACTGTTTTCTTGTTTTTGGGGAGAAACTCATTTATTGGTAGCTTACTGATGACTTATTAATCAAAGACAGAAAATATTTTCAAATGTTCCTAACAATTTCATTCTAAAACTAATGGGTATCTTGGGAGTGTTTGATATTACAAATAACACTGTATACTTTGTTTTAACAAATAATTTAGAGAGGGAATGATTAAAAGGTGCTCCCACACACGAATTATCAGAGTGTGTACTTGTAAATTTTTAATAAATAGGTCTTTAGCAGTTTGTGAGAAACTTTCGAGAATCACGCATCATCTATCGTTATACTTACAAACTGTAATATTACTTGTACTTTTGGCCATTGAATGTGTTGATTTGGATACATGAAAGATAGTGATGATTCGGAGTTTCAGACGATTTTCAACAATACCGTCAATGACTTTGGAGTGATACCTCTGACATCCAGAATAACTGTAACCCATAGACAATGAGAAAATCGCCCAGAAAGTGTCCCAGAAGATACTTACTATAGGAGAAGTGTGTTCATTTCATGTTTTGGGAGAAATTAAGAATTCAATGGAAGAAAGGATTTGACACTCAGAAACTTATTGCGAGGATTGAATTGTCTATTTTCATTAATACTCTTTGGATAAAAATGCTAAAGCACCGGAGGATTTGTTCAGCTTTTACATTGATGATTTGAAAAAAAATACAAATTTAAATATGTGAACATCAGAATTTGAGCTGTAGCTATTGAAATGGCAAAACACTCCTCAGGACAGAAGGTCCCAGAATGCTATAGAATTCTATTATTGAATGTAGTGAAGCCCTCTTCCTGAATATTCATGTATTATTGAGGATCTTGGCAACTCTTCCAGTGAAAACAGCTTCTGCGAAATTGTTCTTTTTACTCTGAAAAGCATGGAAGAACTATCTTAGAAGCCGCATTGGACAGTAAAGACTTACATGTTTAGCATTAATGTCAATACATAGGAAACCAGTACACACTGATAAAATTATAGAATTTTTATTCTACAACCTAGGGGAATAAAAGTGTAAATTGTTTCTCTTACCATGAACAAAGAATATCATTTTACAACATAATATATTTTAAATGTATATATATATATTTATATCATATAATTATTGATCAATTATAAATTTATTTTATTTTAAATAAATTGTTAAGTTTTCGGAACAATTTGTGGCCACCCCCGAACAATATTTTTCCGGCTGCGCGCCTGGCAGGAGAACTGGCATCATTGCATGTGGAATCAAGACGTACAGTTGGTGCCCCAATAAGAATAACCAAACAAAGCAAGACTCACAAGACCTGTCAGATTGGGGGCTGTAAATCTTGTAATTAATTGAATAACCAGTGTGTGCTGTGCAATAATATTGTGTACGGGAGATGTGCGATACACCTGGGACTAAATACTTTGAATAAATGGTAGGTTTGAATAAATTTATTACTGCACTCAAAACGATTGGTACCAGGCTGATTATGTCGTATTTTTTTTATTATTATTCAAGGTTTCAAACATTCAAAATGTTTGTTTACTTAACTATTGAGCCAGGAAATGCCTATATATAATAAATGTGGAAGTTAAAACATGTATCCCTCAGTTTTGTTTAAAAAATAAGTTATCTAATAAAGGAAGATGTTACCGGTCAAAACGACCAGTAGCAGACCTTCTAGATAGGGGACCATTCATGTATACGTAACAAATTTCAGGCCTTTTTTTTTTTACTCCCTCGTCCTCCATATGCCGACCCTTAACAGTTTGCCAGCCCCCTTTAGCCACCTTAAGTTAAGTAACGCTTACAGTTTCAACTATTAACAAACACCTTTGTCTCATGTCATTTTCAAAAGGGCTGGTTTTTTTAGTGGACTATTTATTTACACATAGGATTTTATAAGTTTAAAATAAATAGGATTTTGTGTAAAGATACCATGTGAAAGTGTCTGATCACATCTTTGGAATTGAATATGAAAAACAGTTTAGTACTCCTGAAAATAAATTAAACACATTTAGTAGACAACCTATTTCATTGAATTTAATTTGATAAATTAAAACAATTTTTTAAAATTGTTTGATTTATAACCTACCAGTAAAACCTCACTACGTTACGCTAACCTAACACTCCCTCCCCAATGTCACGCAGCGCAACGCTACGATGGACCCCTTACAACATCCTCAAGTGCGCTCCGTAATACACGTATGCACACTAGGCAGTATTTCCCCCGTGTCCTTAGTGTCAAACCATGTGGCTACCAGTGTGAGAATAGATATTCCTCTGACCAGCCTTCATCCTGAACTGATCTAGCTCAGAACAAAACATTGTCACATTAAAAAAAATGTAAGTTTGTAGTGATACGAAATTTTCCTCATTTATATTGGTTGAAGGGAAGCTACTCGCTCCAGAGTGAACAGAATGTTCTGACGAAGGACACGTTCTATATAGACTGCGAATATCCCCCTTCCACAGGAGTTAAAGGCAAATGTCGAGCAGGAATGTCTAGGCAAGAGAGACTGCAAAACGAGTGTCTTCCTTCTCCTCTGGTATGCGGGTTGCGTCACAGGCATGTAGGAGGATATAATCCTGTCATGTCAGTATGCTGCAATTACACGTCACTTGGCACAAGAGCTGTGTAGCTATACTCGTGGTCAGCCTTGAAGTCAAGCTCAGCAGGATAAGGAGTAAGACACAAGCATGTAACATATTATCGTTTAACTGGGTCACAATTACACATTCCTTTACGCTGACCAGGCGTCTATACTCGTGGTCAACCCGAGTTCAATCATATTCAGTTGGGCTATGTGCTTATAAAGGAAACACCTGTGTATAGAATACTACCTCGATATTGATCAACAACTATACTTTGTACTTATTTTTTTTATTTGATATTTTAAAGCAAGATTAATCATTGCTTAAGAATTTAAAATATTATAATAATTTCTAAAAGTGCAGACAAAATATACAAAATATAAAATGTTTTTAATCAATATATAATTCAAAAGGTCAAAACAGTAGATCACATGGTACTCGCTTTGAGTATCCTATTAAAAATCGATTTGTGATTATTTTGCTCAATAATACTCAGGTATAGTTTGAGGCTTCGAAAAATTATGTCTTTACTGGTGTTTTATTATTTCTCTGAACATATGCCTTAATACATGTAGACATACATTAAAAAAGTGTACATAAGTAATACATACATAAATAAACATGTACATTCAATTTATCACGAAAGGTAGAGTAGTGTTACTTTGATGGATTTCACAATGTCCCTAACTATTAATTTATACCTCAATGGAATAATGAAAGCTAAACTAAGAGTGTATACATATATTTATATGTGCTTATAAAACATACTTAATTTAAATTTAGCTCAATAACTAAATCTAAATAAGCTTTCAAAAAACTATCCACACATAAGAAATCATCAACAAATTTTTTCAAAATATTTCTAGCTTAAAAAAATTAAAAATATTTCATCTAATTTGACCAAAATAAATATTCATTCTTACGTGTGGAACTGACCTAAAAAATAAATTGTAAAAGCTTCTATAGTACAAAATATTCTTTGTAAGTAATTGAACAATAAAAAATCAACGCCTTGCTATTGTTTGAATGCCCACACTATTGAGATATTTAGAAAGTAATTGTTAGGGTTTTTATTTTATTTTTTGTTTATTACAGTGGCTATTATTGACATAGGAAAAGGATGAGAAGGATTTATTATAGGAATTACACTGACATTTTCGTGAAGATAGAATGGTATAAAACACCATTTGAATAAGTACCCTAATTTATTCTTCCAGAATTCAACCTCCACATCGTCGGCAATTCAGTCTTCAATGTGCTTCATGCCCTATATCATGAAATCACTGGTTCAGGTTTGATTCTATAACATTTTGTTTATTCAATTTTACTTTATATAAAAAAATTACTCTAGTAAAATCACATCCAGCAGTGGGATTGTACTAATTTAAAATCCACCTCCAACCCTGGAAACTCGGTTTCTTCTGTGGTCCACGATAGGCCATTCCTGTCACAAAGACGCATGAAGGGGACTAATGGAAGCAAGTGGAAAGTTGAAATGGCTCTGGAGGTAAATTTTAGAGGACCTTGATATGTGTTCGCTGATGTTGAAGTAGAGGTGGGGAAAGGGGCAGGAAATCTCAGAGAATTCACTAGAGGAGTTGATGGCAAAAGTGAAGAGGGACAAATAAAGAAAGGAAGCAAGAAATTTGATGGAGAGAGATGAGTGGTAGTTGGGACGGGGAGCTGGTTGGAGTAATATGTTTGACACGTGACGTGTTTGCTAACATCTTATGAAATATGGCAGAATATTCTTTCTTAAAAGGGGTGAAAGAGGAATAAAGATAATTGTCAAAATCTCTCAAAAGGAAGTTATGGTGGAAATTATGAAATTGTTTGTTTTCCTTATAATAAAACACAAACCAACCTGAAATTATAAATTAATAAAACCAAATCACAAAAATTGATTCACACTATATATTTTATAGCACTGATAAGAGCTTTATTTAATTTAGAACTAGGCCATATATTATTTGAGGAGTTTCTTTGTTTCGTGAAATGGTAATGTAATTATAACGGCACGTCTGGATCACCCTTATCTCAGTTTGTGGAAAGATTAGCCGATTGCCAAGGGAACGTCCGAATGTAATTTTAGTGGAGGCTCTTTTCATGTCCCGATGAGATGAGTTGAGATGAAGATAGTGAATATTACGGGGTGGGTCCAATACAGATCTTGACTTAACTTAAGTCTAATTAAACAAAACGTGTATGACCATAGGATTTATTTACCCTTTGACAAAAATGCCTTGGTATCTTCTGGGAATCAACTTCTCGACCTCTAATACAGAAGCCAGGTGCTCTGACCACTATACCAAGAGGCTGATAGTGAATTATTATATTAGATATAAATATGTTATCCTACTGTCCAAAATAGTGGCCAAGGGGTCTGAGTCGTCAGTTGTACTTGGCTGCTATTGACGGGAAGGTTGATTGAACTAGTTGTTGTTTTTTACAAATGGGGCTTTTCTTGTGTATCTCCCGTCCTTACTTCACGTTTATATATATATATATATATATATATATATATATATATTATATATATATATGTATATATATACATATATACATATATATATGTATATATACATATATATATATATACATATATATACGTATATATATATACATATATATACGTATATATACATATATATACATATATATACATATGTATATATATACATATGTATATATATATATATATATGTATATAAATATATTTACAAAACCCGCTTTGGTGGCTGCGTGGTCTAAAGCGAGACTCTTGTAATAAACCAGACTGTCGATGATGGGGAGACCAAGGCTCGAATCTCGTTTGGGTGTACGAGAGTGGTTTTTCCAGAATGGTTTTTTACTCTCCTTCCACTCAAATGCAAGTACACTTCCTGTAAAGATAGCCTCCTTAATCCTTAAAACCCTTGGAGTAATAAGTACAAAAACGTATAACCTAAACGTGGTGCTAAAAAATCTAATATATTTATTCAAGTTATCCTCTCTCACTTCGACCTCATAAACTAAATTGTTAATAAACCTTGTAATAAACTACATAAAAACATTTTTAATTAGTCAATCTAGCTGGATAAGTATCAGGAAAAAATCTTACGTTTCTTGTAGATTTCAAAACCTTTGAATCCTTCCTACCAAGGTTTTAATTGACACCCTTGACCAACGTGTGATCAATTACACCCCGGTCTCCTTAGAGGGAGGTCTTTAATCACTATATTTCACAATACAGAACGATATATCAAGATATAATATGTATTTAAAATGGGGTGTCATAAATCCCACTGTATTGTAGTTTTAAAATAAAAATATGTATGGGTAAAAAAAATGTTTCTCCTGTAGATTCGTAAAGTTTTATATTATACACTTATTTATTTCAACGTTTCTTGAACATTTGTCATGATCACTTGAAAATTTGGAAAGCAACTTTCTCTACATTTAATAGGTACATGTTCATATGTTACTACATTTATCACAATTAATATAAATGTTAGATAATACTCCGTGTATATCTATTATATAAATACAAGACCTAAGCCCGTTTCTTTACACCACACCTCAAGAACAGTGACATTTATTTATTTAACTATTCTAAGATCCACTACTTGGAGTATCAATGATTGCATTATTTTAATAGCCACAAAGTAGCGTATAGTTCAAACTCTGGCAAGTAATAATTTATTAATTAGTGTTTCTAAACTTTAATCACGGTGCCAAGTACCGAAAAGCACCCATAATGTATCGATTATTTTAATTGGTACGTTCAACAAAAAAAATTATTTCTATTTCTTACATCAAGAGAAAGTATTGTTGTAACCGTGAAAAAATCACTATAGAGATTATGAAAATTGTTTATGTTTTATGTGAACACGTATCCAGAAAAAGTGGATTTTACAATTATGTCCATTCCCATGCCGGTCCATTTGTACATCTGGCTTATCTGGCCACAGATTCAAAATGATTTGATTGATTTCTTTCACAAACAAAATATTTAGATGCAATAGGGTTATACCACAAAACTGTTTTTTCTTTTCTCCACATCTCGTATATCAATAATAACGATTCTTTATTAATCTAAACTAAATTAGATTAAAGATTAATTACCTACAGTAAAATAAATTATAGAAAATTTGAATGCTTTGAAAATTGAACTTTATATTGAATTACAAATAGGAAATGTTGAATAGATTTCCATGGTAAATTATAATACTTTTTAATTTTATAATAACAAATAGTTTTGGGGTGTCTAACAAACATTTTTTTTATTATAATTTTGTTAAATAAATTAAACAATTTGTTTTAAAATTTGTAATTAAAAAGTGGTTATTGTGATTAACATGATTATGTGTTTGTTTCATGAGTAATGCTTATTATTTAAGTGTAGCTTACTGAATTTAAAAAAAAATTGAAGCTATATTATGTCTGTAATACATGATATGAGAAAGTTTGAAAAATTTTGTCGTACCATTTATTTTATTTCCATGAATTTCTAATTATTCAGGGCATACAGATATATGAACATTACTCTAGGGTGACCTGGTGGTCTAGGGGTAAGGTGTCAGACTTCTATGCTGACGGCCGGGGTTCAATCCTCGGTCCCGGCAAAGATTTATCTGATTACCAAACCCTTCCTTCACCTCTGACAAGACATCTTGTGAATGTGGGGAATGCCAGGCCGCCACCGTGGTTCGGATCCCACGTTAGACTGTAGGTCCTTCATTTCATCTCACAATCACCCTACCATTACACATTAGCGTAAGTGCGTATAACCCGAACGGGTAGTAAGACGCGGTGCTAATAATAAATAACATTACTCTAATGGAAAAGCTATTTAGAATAAATCATATTAGAAGTAATCTACTCACGTTTGCAAGGAAGTAGTGTGAACATTTTTTTTAGTAAAACTATCTTCACCCTAAAACTACCTGAACAAGATTCGAACCAGGAGCTCTCCGTCTTTAGCAGGCCAGTCTAACGCGAGGGTAGTGCTTTAGAGTATTCAGCTACTGAAGCGGGTATTGACGACTTAATATAAAGATTAGATTTGTGATGGGTATATTGGAATAAAAGTACCCGCATTCGCGTGAAATGTGTATTGAAAGCCACAGTGAAATGTTAAAGCCGATAAACCAACCCGAGTACACCCAGCTGAGATTCGAACCTTGGATTTAACGTCATATGAAATCCTGTATATACCGATACTGACGGCTTACACCATTTTACCACTGATACCAGCATTATAGTGTCTTAGATGCCGAATACGACGAGTTTTTGGTGTTTCGAATTCTAACTGGGTTATTGACAGTGCTTCTTTAATTTATCTCGAACCCTTGAAGATATAGTAAATTGATAGTAAAAAAAATTGAACTCGAGACTTTGATAAACTTCACCGTTTCATAGCCAACTGAAAATAAAAAAAGTAGTTTTCGCGGTATTGTATCAGGCTGTCTGTATCTCGGAATAGAACCTAAAACATCTTAACGATTGTGCCTAAGCTTGGTATCTAGGTTTCCATATGCTTACCTGGAAGAATTTCTTAAACTAGCTATCTAACAATAAAATTTAAAATAGTTTATTAAAGATAAAATAGGAAAAAGACGATTTTCTCAGAATTCGCTTTGACAATTTTGGCTAAATCTTTTATCTAGACATTTCTTAGCATTAAAAACAAAATGTCAATATTAATTTTCCTATGAAAGTGACTTTGAGGGTTGTTTCATACATACATACATACATACATACATACAACATACATACATACATACATACATACATACATACATACATACATACATACATACATACATACATACATACATACATACATACATACATACATACATAACATACATACATACATACATACATACATACATACATACATACATACATACATACATACATACATACATACATACATACATACATACATACATACATACATACATACATACATACTACATACATACCCAATCATGCTGTTCCTGTTCGTAGTAGGCAAGAAAGTGTGCATGTAGCTAGATAAAACTTCGTAGTTAATCTATCCTCACTAACTTTCTCCACTCTTTCTATCCTTGCATACTTCCTTCGCTTCAACACCATCCATATGCCGAGTCATACATGCTATTTTAATAATAAAATTATTAATGTTTCTCTTTTTCACATATCAACCTCAAAGTTTTGCCACGTTTTACATATCCTACCTCTGTCTTTTGATCCACACACCCTACCTTTATATACCTAATTGTTTATTTGATCCGCACTCATCCTTCCAACCTATAATAATTTATGGCCTACCAGCGAACAAAATGCTTTCATGGACAACTTTGAAATATTAAATTTATTATGTTATTTCACTATGTTTCTGTAACTGTATAATTTTGTTCTTTTATGCTCTTTCGTGGAGTGTTTCATTCAGCAATAACGTAGATTATGTTTTTAACAAATTTTATGAGTTTATAGTAAACATTTCTATTTGAAGATAAAAGAGAGAGAAACATTTTTAAGTGCAGCAATACCATTTATTCTAAATTGTTTTCCACTTTTCATTTCACACAATTATGAATGAAATTTCCTTCAATTTTAATAACCTCCTACTTTCTTTACTATTGTAATTAAAATACTTATATTCCAAACAAAATTTGTGAGGGCTAGGAAAATAGTTCTCTTGAGCGGAAAGATAGTTTGACTCACAACGTTGTAAAGGTCCCCAAATTACTATTTTTTATTTGAACTTAAAAAAATTAGCTCTACTTTTTATGTTAAAAATACTATAAGTAAACGAACAATTTCTACTAATTTACTGTAATCTAATTGGAAACAGCAAATGAAAAAGATAATTTTTACATCAAATAAATCCTACCTACAAAATAATTTTCTAATATATTTATTACAAATACATTGATAAAAATGCTAAAATCCTGTTTATTTAAAAAATTTTTTAATAAGTATTACTTATTTACGTTATGGTATTAGTAACTCAAATGCTCATTGCCATACTCACAAAATTACTCCACATATTGCTATCTTGAGCTGGTTCTGTCCAGTCCACCTCATTACACCCTATCCCTATCTTGAGCTAGTTCTATTTAGTCCACCTCATTACACCCTATTCTTAGCACGAGCTATTTTTTTCCAGACCACTTCATTACAGCCTTATTCGCTCTCTAGTTTTATCCAGTCCCCCTCATTACACCCTATCCATATCCTGAGCTAGTTCTACCCATTCTTCCGCATTACACCCTATTTCTATCTCGACTGATTAATATCCAATCCACCTCATTAAAACCAATTTCTTTCTAGTTATATCCAGTCCACCTCATTACATCCTATCGTTATCTTGAACTAGCTATATCCAGTCCACCTCATTACACCATATCCCTATCTTGAACTATCTCTATCCAGTCCACCTCATTACTCCCTATCCCTATCTTTAACTAGCTCTATATAGTCTACTTCATTACAGCCTATTTCTTTCTAGTTCTGTCCAGTCCACCTCATTACACCATATCCTTATATTTAGCTAGTCCTATCCAGTCCACCTCATTACACCCTATTCCTATCTTGAGCTAGTTCTATCCAGTCCACCTCATTACACCCTATCCCTATCTTGAACTAGTTCTATCCAGTCCACCTCATTACACCCTATCCCTATCTTGAACTGGCTCTATCCAGTCCACCTTATTACATCCTATCCCTATCTTGAGCTAGTTATATCCAGTCCACCTCATTACACCCTATCCCTATCTTGAACTAGTTATATCCAGTCCACCTCATTACACCCTATCCCTATCTTGAGCTAGTTATATCCAGTCCACCTCATTACACCCTATCCCTATCTTGAACTAGTTCTATCCAGTCCACCTCATTACACCCTATCCCTATCTTGAACTGGCTCTATCCAGTCCACCTTATTACATCCTATCCCTATATTGAGCTAGTTCTATCCAGTCCACCTTATTAGAACCAATGTCTTTCATGTCCCTTCTAATGTTATTTTTCCATCCGTTCCTATGTCTTCCCAATGGTATTTTACCATTGGTTAAGACAGTCAGTTCCCTGAACAATTTTCTATAATCTCCCCTTCGTGTAGCATATCCTGCTCACCATAATCTACAAGTTTTGATTATTCTAGATCAACATTAAATAACCTCCTTCACTCCATACTACATAATAGCCACATATTTTTTTGGATTTAATCTTCCTAAGCTCTTTATTCGTATTTTCACAAACCTTCAATGTTTTGGACAAGCCTAAATCGGAATTCGACCATTGCCTTCAAAGTCAATTGTATTAGAGAATTTTATCGCTCAAGAAAAGCCTGTCAACCTCAGTTAGGTTTTAACACTAAACAACGAGTCTTGAGGCGAGCACATTACTCCATTAACATTAAGGTCTAGTGTTATTGGGTTAGTGATGGGGAAACATATATGTATTTTAATAAAGAAATAGTGGGGAATCATTTAGAAAAAAAACCTCAGTACACCCGACTGGGTTTTGAACTTTGAACTAATCACTCTTAGTTCAGTCTATTAAGAGAGTTACGCCTTAGACCATGTGTCATAGCTGAAGTCTACATAACATTATTTTTATTCTTACTCTATACATGTATAGGATTTTTATTTTTCCCGCAGGACTTGCACTAAAGTGATCATCGTTTTGTCAATTTGCAGGTAAATATGTGCGTGATTTTTTTCATACTACGTCTTACTATCAATCCGGGATATCCGAATCGAATCATTCCCCAAACGTATTGATGAGGAAGGTATGACTTAAAATATATTCAACTACATTTGAATTAAGGAATAGAAGGAAACTATGTTTGAATAAATTTCCTCATCGCACAAATCACACCCAATTTCCTCCTCTTCCAAACAGAGTGAGTCTCTGGCTTACAAAGTTTACATTAACAGCTATCTTCCCCCATTAAATTAAAACAAACATAATTACCTCCCTTAAACTTATAGCGACACAACACCAGTCGAGTAGCATATGTTTGAGTATTCAAAGACACATTCAATTATTTTGGTTTTTATTTACTTTTCCTTGTAACGTTTATTTCAAAAAATACATATACGTGTCTAAAATTAATATTTTTATCTTTCATCGTTAATTTCTATAAAATAGGTTTCCAAACTCAAAAATTCTATTTTTTTCGGTACTTGGAATCTGTTAGTAGTTGTTATAATATAATAATAATGATAATAACAATAATCATAATAATAATATTAATTATTATTATAGTGGCAAGCTTGGGCTATATTAATTTGTAGCCCAGTTTGTGGAAATATCAGCCGGTACTAATGTACCATTGCCCAGGCGACGCCCGAATGTTCTAATAGTACAACCTTTCCATGGAGTCTTTTTCCATGTCCAGGAGAGATATGAGATTAGATGATGATAGTGATTTTGACGTGATTGTGCCAATTAAGATCTCATCCTAGCTTAAGCCTGATTAACGAGACTCTTGTTAACCATGAGAATTATACTTCTTTGAGAAAAACTCATCTGTTAACAGCTGGGAATCAAACCCATGACCCCTAGGTCACTAGCCAAGGGCACTGACCACCTTACCTCAATAATGGTTATTTGTGGATAATTAAACATAATATGAAGGAATTACCAAATAACAAATCTCTTTTATTAATTGTTTCTTGGGATTAAATTTGAGTAAATAATTAATAACTTACATGACAATATTATTGTGAGTCCTTTTATTTAAGTTTTGTATTTTGTTTTGTAACAATGATGAATTTGAAGGTAATGACTCACTCTATATCTGTAAGCATTACTCACAATTCCCTTATCAAGGGAACGCATATGGATTTACTAACTAATGTAAAATTGCCAAGTTCCCTAAACTATTTTATCAACCATGAAGGACATGCTCTGATAATGCTAGACTTCAAAGTATGACAATCAAACTAGTGGTATTAAACTTCCACTACATTCAGGTACAGAGGGGAAATTCTCATCCAGAATATTTGATTTGACCGAATTCAGTCCCGAAAATCGTCATCTTGTTAGGGTCCAATTGAGCCGAGTAAATCAAGTGAATAGGTCCGAAAGGTAGGTAATAGGAACAGAGAGGGGAGGTAATCAATATTGGCTCTGAGGGCAAAGAAGATGGACGGACCCTGACTGCTTCATGAGCTATCAAGGAATAACTAAGTCTATCATTGTTAGTTAAGACACAATTATCATGTGGTACGTCAAACAAAGGTAATTTGAAGTGTAAGAAATAGAAATAAATTATTATTTGAAAAGTTAAATACTAAAATTTGATCAATGTACGTACACCACGTTTACCCGTGAAAGTACCGATTACACCATTGCCATATGTTTTAAGCTGTACCGTCAAAGTGAGCTCGATGTCTTTCAGGAATAATAAAGGATACTTTCTAGATTATTCATGATGAAGATATTATTCTTGTGTAGGTATTCTAAAATACACTTTGTTATTTTTTTAACGTGTGCCACCAGGGTTACTCAGATAGACATTCCTGGTTTTCTGCTGGTAGGAGTGTCTTCTGAGGCGGGTCCATAATGCAGGCGCTGTTACTTCAACTGGATGAGATGATTTGATGATAATGATGATGATTATGTGGTATCACTGGAAGTTCTAAATTTAGAATAAGTCTACTTATTCAGACCATGACAACCATAGGAACAATTGCTTTTTGAGAAAAATACCGATGATACCACCACGAATCAAACCAGAGACCTCTAGATTAGTAGCCAGGATGTAGCATAGTAAAACAAGAGACAGACACCCTGATATTAATTTGAAAGTATTCATTGTTTTTTCACAAAGTAGCCTACAGTGGGATTATCCAAGCTGAGACGCTGCAATTTCTCTGATTTAAATTAGACGATCCATACGTCACATTTATATAAATTACGCACAAAGTTCTATCGTTGAATGTATATAGACATTCAACGGTTCTACTGGGTCGTAGCAAAGCAAACGAGGAGCAACAAAACTACTTTGGGTTCTTTTGACAAACATGCAAATTTGTTAAAGGGGGGGGGGGGGGAATCTGAGCTATAATGACACACATATATTTAAGAATGATGCTTCCTTTGTATTGATGACGTAGCTGGTCTGCCGCTATATGTAAAGAGTTGAGTGTGGATTTGAACGGAGGATGAGTGTTCTACATTCACGAATAAATACGGCTGTACTGGTACATGAAACTTTCAACAGTTGTGTTTTATTTGCTTTGTTTTGTAATTTGGATGTTATTATGGTCTAGAGGCAAACAGTCGGACTTTTGTGATGGGGGTCCGGGGTTCAATCCTCGGTCCCAGCACAGATTTATCTGATTGCAAACCCTTCCTTCCCTCTGACAAGACATATCACTTGTGAATGTGTGGAATGCCAGGCCTCCACCAGTGGTTAGGATTCCACGTTAAACTGTAGGTCCTTCATTTCATTTCACAATCACCCTACCATTACACATTAGCGTAATGGTAAACCCGAACGGGTAGTAAGACGCGGTGCTATAATCATAATAATTTTATTATACTACATAAAATATAGTTTAATAAGACTTAAACATTTTTCAAATTAATGAATATATTTTAATTTATCATCGAATAAATATTTTAATTATTTTTGTTATTAAAAAAATTATTGCCTTTATGTTTCTAGCTTAGTGAAAAATTATCTTCAACTATCCTTTAAATGAATTTATACTTTTAACAGAAATATTAATCCACTTTGGTGGCCTCATGGTCTAAAACGTTAATCTCACATAGACTAAATTGGCAATGATGGGGAATCTAGTTTAGAATATTGGTCAGGTGTACTTGGGATGGTTTTTCCCAATTTATCTTCCACTCTCCTTTCAAGAAAATACGGACATACTTCATATAAATATAATCTACTTCTATCCTAAAAAAATGGATGTGTGTACTTATGTACGCGCGTGAGAAGTTATACTTTTTGGCATCATTAAAAATTTAATAAAATTTAGAAAATAATAAATATATATGACATAATTTGTACTAAATATTATAAGATTCTTAATTTTAAATATTATTATTGATTATTTGATATTTTAAAAGTAAATGAATAAATTTAATAATAAATTCAAAAATTTAATTTAAGTTTATTCATTTTTTAAATATTTATTATTTTCTTAATTTAACATTCACTTTTCATTTTTATCAAGAAGTTTTCATTAAATTTGTTCATTTATTTTTATAAAATTTATTATTTATTCAATTTAATAATTAATACTAAAAATTAATATTTTAATTTGATGTTAAATTTAAATTTTTATCACAAATTTTTTATTAAATGTTTTATTAATTTTATTTCATTATTTTGTAAATATTAAATAACCAATAATAAATATTTAACAATAATAATTTAATAATATTTAGTATTAATTATGTTAAATAATAATATTTTAATTTATATCAATAAATAATACATACGGATAGTTAACCTCAATTTTATTGGAGCACTTGAAAAAGTCTATAAGCACAATTTTTTTCACTAATATTTACGAATAGTAAATAATATTAATAAAATATTCAATTTAAATCACTACTGAATATAATTTATTAGCACATATATAATTCGCACTTGTATGAAACTAAAACACGTGTTGTGAATGTAGAAACTAGAAACATGTGGATAAATGAAAACATGATCAAGCGACGAGCGTACCTAGAGAAAGGATAACATAGTATACATTCTCTATGAGCGTACCAACATGCGCGACTAACAGAGGTTCTATTTCTATTTTGTTGGTATCTTTTTTTTTCTAGACTTAATGAGCGGTTTAGCTTCAACCTGTTACTTTTGTGTTACAGTGATGCGCGCGCATCTTAAAATTTCACTCTCATCATTTTTTCATAACGCGCCTAAAGAAGTATAACTTAAAAATTAAATACCTAATTAAAACTTAAACGTATAGCCCGAAGGGATGGTAAGACACGGTGCTTAATAAATTCAGGATTTCAAACACATTCAAACTCTATTATTTTACATATGTTTTGAGATCTAATATTATATTTGATTAACTCACAATAGACTAATTGAACTTTTATAATTATCTTCTAAGTCGTAATGGTAATAATATGCACTAACGAGAGCTTGATCAACAATAATAATGATATTATGTTTTCCTAGACTTGTGTCGTGTCGCCAGATAGACCAATAAGAGCAATATCCTGCTTATACCAATAAATTAGCACTCTTGAACATAACTCAACATCGTAATAGACAGTAATATACTAACTGTAGTTTGATTTATTAACAGGATATTTATCTTATAATGAATGTATATATATCAAGGTTTCAATTTGTAAGATGTTATAATCAAGTAATAGTTTTATATAATTTGATTGGTTCACCCCAACCTAATTTAATAAGAAGCACATCAATTAATCCCCAAATAATACATGTTCTAGTTTCACTTTGTCAGAACATCTTACTATCCGTTGGGATTTTATAAGTGAACTAATTACGATAGTGTGCTAGGGATAGGGAAGATTGACATTAGAGAAAATGTTCAAGCATTTGAATGGTGAGATATTGGAAAACCAAATAGGAAGAACAACCCTAAATTATATATTATCAGGCCTCAAACCTCGACCACTAAGTCATCAGCATTCCAGTCTATTTTAAGAATGGCGACTTAAGCCATTAAATATATAAATAACTAAATTCCCTTTGAAGGTTTATTTCTTCACTAGGAATTCGGAAAGCTTGAATAATATGATAGACGCATTATTAACTTAGTTGAAGTAATAGATTGTAAATTAAAAGAAATTTTTTGAAAGCGAATTATATTTTATAGTCTGAAAATTGAAAAATGACACCTGTACACGGGAATCAAACCCGAGACCGTTGGCTAAGTACGCCAATGTTCTTACCACTTAACTACACAAGATTCATCTCGTAATCAGGGTTATACGTCACTCATATTTTAAGGCAGAGTCTGTGCTTGACGTGCTGGAAACGTCGGCTACAAATGTGTGATTTATTAAGATCACGAGCTATCAGATAACGAACGACTCTGTAGTTGGGTTATTGCAGCCATTTGTACAGTTATTATGATATCAATAACTGTATATGAATCCTGGATAGCTCAGTGATAAGATCAAAGGCATACTAAGCCAAAGGTCCCAGCTTCGATTCCCGCGTCCAGGTGTCATTCTCAATTTTCAGAATATGATATATAAAGATGTAGTAATCCTTACTAAAACATATAAATAATAGCTTTGGCTATTTGATTCAAATATATTTTATTTTATTTTAAAAGAAAATGTGGAAATATACATAAAACTATGTTGATAGAAAGTTATTTTAAGATTATGTTTTGCTAGTTAAGTTTGATTAATTCCAAAATGTGTCATTGTTAGTGTGTATACATTTTATCCAAGAGGTTGGGGTTTGAATCTACCTCAATATAAACATATTTCTGTTTCATCGCACATTAACATTATTTTAGTGAGCCTTTTCGACGCCAACTTATAATGCTACATATAATTGAATAATTTGTACTATAATAAAACAAATAATGTAAATACAAATAAATGTTTGGGATAGCATAACATGTACAATTTTTTTCAAAGAAAACAAAAAGTGTTATAATAAATATAATAGTGATAATCGTATTTCATTAGAAAATGCAATATGAGCAATATTATATTAAATCAAAATCTGGAATTATATATTTCAATGTTATATTGTAAACTGTACAATATTATCAATATCTAAATCTCGGTTTAAATTCATTGTTAATAATTCTAAATGTGAAAATGAAGATCATATTTTGAAGCGTGGCCTAGGAGACACAGGAAATTACAACTACTTTGAAAACGTTTATCGAAGTTGCTTCTTATGATGATGATTTCAGCATTATTACGTAATAACCTAGTTATAACTTCATAATGAATCCTTCATCTAATCTTTGGGTTAAAACATTTTACCATCGATTAAATGAAAATATTAAATCTAATTTGCAATCTGTGGAAACCATAGCGAAAATGGTTTCTATTTAATGAAAAGTGGTTTTCCAAAGATTGTTTGTTTATAGTTGGCTAGTAGAATAGTTGTATCCCAGTAGAAAACTCCATGTCTCACTACTCATACATTTAATTACACCAGTGGGACAAGGGATGATTATACAACATATTTAGTACTTGTAAATGTTGATTACAAGGAACAAAAATTAGAGTATTTTACAAGTTTACCAATCGGTTTATTAATATTCAAACAAGTCAATAGAAAGTGCATAGTATTACAGTTAGAAACTATTTTAACCATGCATTGTTTAAACATAAGAATATGAACAGATATAAACATATAAATAGTTCAACAAAAGAGCATCAGGTGTGAAGCCCATAGGTACACCCTATAGCCCACACATATAGGTCATAGCTGTAAATGAAAAAGCTTGGAGCTCATTAAAGAAGGACTAATACTAATCCATCAAATATAAATAAAGGAAGCTACTCCACGGCAATATAAATTAGTGGCGGTAATCAAATCTAATTACAAATATACTATACATGAATTTACTCCTGCCTGCTGACTTCGACTTCCAGCTACTGCACTTAATAAACATTATAAAGAACTAAGCCACATAAATCTAGTCGTAATTTAAGGAGCTACAAGGGAGATAATTAGCATGAGTTAGCTCCATAACTTCCTCGAAACAAAACTATAATTTTACAACCATTGCAAGGCAAACTACCAGGAACCTATATACTAATGATACTATGGCTGGACTCTTACTAATTAGTACTGCCTGAGCAATCAATAGTATATTCATTCTGTTACCCTATTAACGGGAAAATAACACTAGACAAAATATTGATCATCTTTTACTAACGTTAAATGTGCCACAAGAGGGCCATACACAAGACAAAACCCCGTGGGCCACTATATGGACAAGTAGCACTTCCACAAGTTGCGCACCGCAAGCCAGTACAAAGTTAGACACATCAGAGACAAGTGTCAATTACAGACCTAATTATGTCGTGAAACAAAGCAATAGATAACCTGGTATCATCTATTATTAAATTATTTTCTTTAAACTAGCCACAGCATGGTCATATAGTCTAAGGAGTCTAATATTGACCCTAATATTTGTGACTTAGCCTAATAGACATAGAAAGGGAGTGCATAAAGCTACAAACTATGCCGTATGGGCATAGGTAAAAAGGGTCAGTAGTACGTACATACAAAAACTACGTCATAAGGACATTGTACAATAGAGCTCAAGGCCCAACAAAATATTACATCCCTCAATACTTATAGTATTCACCGTAGCGAGGAGGTGATCCAGATGCTTCAGTACGTCTTCCTAACTGATGTTCGTGAATATCTTCCAGAATTTCCTCCGTCAAGTGGTTACAATAGAATAGATATACCTGAAGCTAGGACAGTCCTTACCAGTGGGATTAATAACATTTGGCAAGGTTTTATCCACGTACGAAGAGGGGGTGGTAATCATCAGACATCACGCTAGCCGACCACTAGTACTAGCCAATGCCTGGTGGTATCTTCTGGAATGAAGTCTCTATCATTTACTCGTTGTTTGGCTCAGGTTTTAGATGTTTGTGTATTGGTCTTCCAAGCCGAGTTGCCGAGTTCGCTGGGGCAACTTTTGATGAGTATTGGACTTCTCCCGCTTGTGATGTCACAATGAGTTATATCTGCCGCACATTATTAGAACTTGTTAGATCTTGCAGTAATAGCTTTAACCCTTTATTGGGCTTCATTGCGTTAACGTGTTAAAAATTAATTAACACGTTACAATTAAATTGTTTGGTACATTTGAATTCAATTTTTATTGTATATTTTCTTTTACATGTTTTCAAAATACCTACTGTAAATTCTTTTTAGCATATGTCACCAAGTTACTTCATCCCAATGAGATTATGATGATGATGATGGTGGTGATGATGATAATGTGGCACTAGTAGAAGTTTTAAAACCTAGCTTGAACCCAATCAACCAGACCATGGCAGCCATACAGTAAAAACAATTCCCCTTCGACAATAATACTATTGAATCGATGGGAATCAGACCCTGGACCTCTGGACTAGTAGCTAGGAATGACAACCACCTAACCAAGAGGCCAAACTCTTTTACAAATTGATGCTTTGATTACTTTACATTCATTACTGTTTCCAGCTTGTTCCTGGGTCAGTTTATTATTCAAGCCGTACAATCACCACTAACGGCTGGCTAGGCCTGTCATAGCTTTATATTGCCTATAATCTATCTTAAGACTAGGATGGGCACAACATTCTGTCTCCGGCCGTTAATTTATCAATATGAAAGAGTAAACCCACATTTCACTAATATTAAATGTATCGGCTGTGCCAGGAATCGAGCCTGGGATTCTTATCTCAGTAGATAGACACGCTACTGACTGAGCTTATGTGTCGAATTTTTTTTAGTAACTTTTGAAAAGTGATCTAATTTTTTTTCCAAGACAACAGGCACCATCAGTATATCACCCTCTATGCAACCTAGAGTTCTCAAGTCATGGACATGGGTTGTGGTCTCCTGCAAGAGGTTAGACCAATGGGAGGGGAACAGGGGGATGGTATACCATCCGGTGAGGTCCACTTTGTAGCGGATACGCATCCACGACCGTTGCTAAAGATCAAAAGATTCTTAGAGACCTCACACACAGGACATACCTCCACAAGAGTCCACGGGCGGATGGCTGACAAAAAGAGGGGAGATAGAGAGATGCATGACTATAAAAACAACCTTGTGTTCATACATACATTAAAGTTTGCGCCACCTTCCCCCTCTCTCTCTTGGCCCATATAATACATTTTATCTCTTTATTAAATATGGACTAATACAGTAGGCCTTGTCTGTGTGCGTGACTGTTACACATTTAGTACTTTAAGAATAAGTTTACAATCTCATGAAATCTATTAATAATTGAAGGGGCTTCTAAAATATAAGTTCTCACCCTTCACTGAGACGCCATATTAGCACCAGTTCCATTTTAGTGAACAACTTGTTTTAGGATAGTCCGTATTCATTGTCTGTGTTTAACTCGAGATGTTACGTTACGTTACGTGAATCTTGATGACAAAAAAATAGTTTACTTACATAAAGTGAACGTTAAGTTGATCATGATCCTTCCGTTAAGCACATATCCTATTATTAATTGAAATTTTGTTAGTAATTTTGGAGTGAAAATTATATAACTAAAATATTTTTATTTATAATGCAATAATTTTAAAATATTTTCGAGGAGCACATAATTGTTCTATACGTTCGAAAAAAAGACATAATTTAAATTGGCTTCAATTAAGTTAAGTAAAACATTGTCCATATTTAAAAATATTTTGTTTAGTAGTTCTTATGCTCGTAATGATTAAGGAACTTTTTTTTATTTGAAAAATTAGATAAATAGACTTAATAAGACTTAAATTATCAATATTTGCAGATTTTATATTCTAGAAAACTACTCACAAAAAACACTTTTTACAATAAATCAAAATATTATAAATATATTATTGAAACTATTATAAAAGAATATAAATTAGGTTAATTTGTTTAAAATATTATGATTAATATCTCTCTTAGGGCTTAGCATTGGCTGAGCTTGAATACTTCAGTGGCGGGTTAGAGTGTGTTTAACAAATGCATCACTGACCCCGTCATCCAGGTGTAGCTTTTCAACATGATATTTTATCTTGCTTTCTACAACTTTTGGGTGGCATAATATTTCTAGAAAATTATGTTATCAATTTACTTATATATATATATATATAATTAGCACCGTGTCTTACTACCCGTTCGGGTTATACGCTTTAAGTACTATGTACGCTTATGGATTAGGAATTGGGAAGGTTAAATTAGAGGAAGAGAACCCGCATTTGCGTGTAGGGAGAGTGGAAAATCATTTAGGAAAAAACTCCCTCAGTTCATCCGACCGAGATTCGAACCTCGATCTCCCCCTCCTTAGCAGTCGAGTTCAAAGCGACAAGCGCGTTAGCCAACTACGCCACCGAGGCGGGTTATCAAATTACTTCACTCTGCTCTTATAGAGCTGTGTTGGAGATCATTGTTGAATTATTTAATTGTTGTGAATACCTATTCTTGAAATTAATTCTGTTTATTTCTGTTTCATGAAGGAGAAACTGACCATGGACGATACTTCTGGAGCTGAAGCAGCGAGTGACTCTGGGGTGTAGACTGGATCAATGGTCTACAAGCTCAATATAGAGCTGGGTAAGAGAGGACTGCAATGTTCCTTGGAAACCACTGTCATCAGACTCCAAGATATCCTCTTGGGGATCCTGTCGGAGGGTGAAGCGTCTGACGATGTTGAAAGAGTGGGATTGGTTGATCACCAAGCAGTACCGGTGAGAGCAGTGTGGTGCAGTGTACCAACCCAATCTCACTATTTAGTTACGGCCACAATAGACTAAAAGAGAGGAGGATGACAGCTAAGGAAATAATAATATAAAAAAGTAAAACATTTGCAGGTTAAAGAAATATTTGAATTATTTTTCGAAGTATCAAACCGTGTTAAAACAACAAGTTAAATGGCCTTACAGGTCTTACTGAAGTGTATTGAAAAATAAATAAATCATAGCAATTTATTACATGAGCAGTACGTTTCAAACTCTCAAGTTATATAATTAAATTTTATAAACTTGTCTAGAAGAGACATATGAAATAGAAAAAATTGTTGCTTTTATTTAAATAAACTTTTATAAATTAAATAAAAGCTTCTAATTCGCCACAGCTAATTAAGATCAAACAATATTAGGATCAAAAGTTTAAATGACTAAGTATTACAGAGATTGCAAAGAGCTTAATGAACCTCTTTTAAATGGTTTACAATGAGTCATATTCACACCTGTGAATACAGACTAAACAGTTTTAAATTTATGAAATAAATTTAAATTTAAATATCACACCAGATATTTACTTAAAGCACAAAAGTTTGGCTTCCCGACTAAACTCAAACCTTTGCGGTATCATTACCCTCGTCACTTTTGGAGAATAAACTGAACTAACCAAACCTTTCCGAGAAATATCCCCTAGTACTAGCCAGGAATTGAATCCGGGACCTCTAGGTCAACAGCCAGTGGTCACTTTGGGTTCAATTATAGCTTGTATTTAAAATTATTACTCCCCCATTATTATATATTAAAAATAAACTTTTATCTTCATATTATTCCATCAGTAATAGAAAAACAACTTGTAATAATTATGCCCTACTCTAAATGAGAAGATGGAGCTCAATCCTAACTTGCTCTTGTGAACTTTTATCATTCACCTTTATTTATCACTTCTCTATATCAAATATTCTCCACTCAAACTATTTCCTTATGGGTATTATTTTGTCCCTAAGGGCCATTAAATGAAAAATAAAACATCAAGACAAAGACAAGTGGCTGTCGCGAACTTTTACAAAGCCTCTTTACCTTGCCCCCCGATAATCGAGCGCCACCACGCCGTAATGAGAAGTTACGAGAACAGAGGGATACTCCCCACGGCGTTTACCCAACGATATACGAACTATAACGACATACTTTAAAATAATAAACATAAAACGTGGGGAGATATGAACAAAAGGCAGCAAGAATCCCCAAACAACTCGCAGCTTTTACTAGGGGCGAGTGGTACAGTCACTTCTCATTGGATCACGGGACACAACGATATGGTCGACTCGAGGGTCGTAGTGTTGATTCCGAACCGAGAGGGTGGGGTCGCTATTGACTGGATGCATTCATGTTGTATGTTATCTCATTCATTTTCCAGGAAAATGTCTTCAGGTACTTACAGAATCAACACACAATTTGTTCATTGATTCTTACTATTAGTTTGAGCTATGCATATTTATCTAAGTGAACGATGTAAAGGGGTATAAGGTAGACATTAGGGTGGGATTGAAGGGGACTAGAGAAAAGTTAAGTTAAGTGTTTTTGCCGTTTTTATGGCAAAACTTATTTGGCCAAAATAAATAAAATATTTCCCCAGTGGAATCATATATCTTAATTTATTCACATGGTAATATCAACAGATGTTGAATATCTGACATGAGCAAGGTGGCGTTATCTAACTAACTTTTTAAATGAACATATAAAGATGTATTTAAATTACAAGACACTCATGACATATATTCAAGAAATTTTGAGGGTACCTTGTAAAGAAAATTAACTTCTACATTTGTATTGAAGTAATATTTTATTTGTTTTTTTCCAAAAAAATGTTTTGCTATAGAAACTGCAAAAACACTTAATTTTCCTCACGTAGCCTTACATCCCACTTAAAGAGTAAATGTACTAGCATTTGCATGGAGGTAAAGGGGGTATGATTTAGAAGAAATCCCCCCTCAGTTCACCCGGCTGGGGTTTGAAAACCAAGGTCCACTTCACCGACAAACCGAGCTATATTATACTGACATTTCGTCTATTCACCCACCGATTCAGGATGTTGATTCATCCTGACCTTAGACAATGTTGCTTGGTCTTGACTGGAAACACTGTTCTAAAGGTTTCTCCATACTTCCTCTACAGACTTATAAGCATAATCCTACTAATTTCTTCCTGTTTTCTTTTTCTTAGCACCTTGGAGAAAAAATATTGTGATCGTCAAAAATTTGAAATAAAGATTTTAATATCGATGTTTCATGAGCCCCTGAAACAAAAAAGTGGTATTCGCGATGCCGTCTGTATGTACTTTAGGCTGGAACAGAAACTATTTTAATGATTGGGCTATAACTTGATATCTGGGGTGTTCATAAGGTATCCCATCGGTTTTTTTAGAATTAGATATATAACCCTAAATTTCAGGGTAGTTTATTGAAGGGCATAAAGATAAAAAAACAGACTTTCTCGAAATTTGCTTTAATGATTTTGATGTAATATTATACCCAGACATTTTTTTATTATTATAAACGAGATGTCAATTCATTTTCTCATGAAATTGAATCTAAGGGTACTTTATATTAGGGAAGTTTTCCATTTTTTATAATATCTTCGCAACTATTTGAGACACGAAATATCTTTTCCCTATAACGCTTAAGTACTATTAAAGATAAAAAGCTTTTACTTGAAACATATTTTGATAAAACCAAAAAATTCTGAGCTATAATCATATATATATATTTATATATAATATATAATATATTATATATGATATAAATCAAAATATATATTGTATATATTTATATATAATATATAATATATATTATGTATATTATATATAATATAAATCAATATATATTGTATATATTATATATAAATATATATTTATATATAATATATTGTATATATTATATATAAATATATATTTATATATATTATACATAAATATATATATATTATATATAAATATTTATTTATATATATTATACATAAATATATATTATATATAATCTTATATATAATATATATTTATATATTATATTTATATATATTATATATACACTTTTAATTCAGGCCTTTGAAAATCAATTTTAGTCTTTTACTCTTTGGTGAACAAAGAATTTTCTCTTTTCTCAATTTTTCTGTATCAGTGTTCCTAATCCATAATGCGATAGAGTAAGTAGCAATGTATATTATTTTATTTATGATATTTGATGTAGTGTTTCCACAAAAATGTATAGACATATTACTTCTTTTCACAAATCGTAGGAGTTTTAGTAAGTCTCTATTTTAACATAAAAGCGAGAGAATATCTGCGCGATGCACCACTCACTACATTTATTTATTAAATGAATAGAAATGTAAGAAAAGTGATATCATTTTATTTTATTTATTGGATTATTAATGCCAACACTATACAGTTTTTGGTCTTTGAAAGTAGATGGAGAGCGTTGATGTGTTGTGATTAAGACGATGATAAACCACCTTTGAGAGACTTTGGATTGAATATCAATAATAATTAAGAATACGAAATGCAATACAAGTGCAGTCCAAGTCGCTAACGGATTAGAAGTGGTTGTCTTCGGGATGACGCGTTTTGATAAGTCAAATTAAATTTAAGGAAAATTTAGAGTTCACTTGTAAGGCGGATACAAAAACCAAACTGAAACTCATGTAGAGAAAAAAAATTCCCCGATCAGCATTTGAAACTTTACTTCTTTGTCACCTGTAATTCAGTCTATTTTAACCACCTCCCACCCTCGTGACCACCACTGAATATTATTTTAAAAAGGTTGAAAATAAAGAATAAGCAATATCCTATAGAATAATTGTTTTCAAGCTAAACAATCTAAAGAAAACACACATCATGTCATGTGGATAAAGGATTTACTTTCGTATTGTATGGTTTGCCAATGATGAATCAGGGGTTTAAGCAAGTTTATGCTAAATGCTTCCCCAATTTTACTATACGCAAATTTGTGTATATTTCTTCTCAAATCTACCTTACTCATTCTTATAAAGTTTTTGTAAATATCTTGGGTAAGTGGATATACAAAAATGAATTGTAAGCTTTTTCAAGAGTAGGGCGTATTTTTTTTAAACAAGGACTGTACATGTATACACAGTTCATTGATACAATAAATAGTAACGACACACTTCACACGGTTGATTTAATGAGCAACATAAACCTTCCATCCCATTTTCGAGTAAATCTTTCATTATTGCTTTTGAAACGCAACTGGAGACGTAAGTTGAAATTGGATATGACAGCGTGTGTGTGTGGGATGATGAAACCGTAATTAATATTTTCATAAATATTTATCAATCATTTATTCATTTTGCTTAATCATATTAAGGGAATGGAAACTAGTTTCAAATTGAGTATATATTTATTGAGGTCACAATCGTGAGGTCACAAAGGATTAGAGCTGAGGTGTTAGTTAGGGGGGACAAGGAGGGTTAGAGCCTTTCTATTTTAAACGGATTGTCGGTCTCTTGTTGACTCTAAGAAAATCAATTTTACACTTTGATCTTCGCTTAGTTCAGATTCAGTTTTACCACACAGGTGAATACAGGATAAAGTATTCAGTCTTGTGTTTATTTGGTTTTCCTTTGATTTAGAGGTCGGTGTTAGAATCTAGGATAGGTAAACTCAAGTGTCTTATTGTAACTCGTTTTCTGCGTTTATTTGTGACGCATTTGAGTATATTCCCTCAAAATGTTTCCTTCCTTATTGATAAAAATTGGTTATAATTTGTTGCTAGCTATGAGACGTAGAAAAATACTTTTAGCACACAAATATTTTCATGATAAATGTGTAAATTAAAATAAATGAAAACTTGACAAACTCTTAAAAAATGTTCTTAAACTTAGAACCAATGTTTTACAGAAACTTATACATGGCTTACAATGTGAATTTAAAATAAGTATATTTCACATTTACCTATACATCTTAGTGTTATTAATTTACAGTGGGGACTGTAATAATTTTCAAAGATGTTATTGAAATTGTATGGCAAATATAACTATGGCATATTGGTGTTTTATCCAAAAAGGCTACAACAGGAAAATTTATGTTGTGCTATTACGCTTTTTTCTATATTCTTGAGTTTTGTGGTAAAGTTTATAAAATTTTACCTTTACTTAGTTTATTTGTTATTCACTACTTGTAAGTATTGTCACTAAATATTATATTGTTTATATATATTAATAATATGTATTTTGAATTATGAAAGAATAAATAATTAATGAAAACCAACAGTTTAGTTATTAAGTATCGCACCTGTCTACTGAGT
Source organism: Timema cristinae (assembly GCA_039000515.1). Taxonomy (NCBI): domain Eukaryota; kingdom Metazoa; phylum Arthropoda; class Insecta; order Phasmatodea; family Timematidae; genus Timema; species Timema cristinae. The sequence continues at coordinate 13,490,885 of JBCFYV010000935.1, forward strand.
TAAATATTCAGATTTTTAAATTTGGCAAATCCTATCAATGGCCAAAATAGTGTGTTTTCTTTATTAATGATATTAATGCTATTTATTCTGGAATTAAGCTAATTTGTTAATCATGTAATAGCTATAAGCAGCCATATGATAGATTAAACTTAAAATCGTTCTACTAAAATAATAACGCAAAGAATAAAATAATATCCATAAACTAACATAACAAAAATACATGGGGTGTCCCCTTTCAAATTGCAGAAGGGAAAACTAAACTTTCAGCTGTCATATCAACAATCAAGAAACCAGACGGAAGAATGACTACCTGCTGGCAGGAATCGGCTAGTATACTGATGATGATTGCCCGAAGGAGAGGAATGAGGAGAACGGAACGAACATGCAGGATATGGCAATGGTATTTAATAATGAAAATGTTATGGTGGAACCAATAACACAGGACGAGATCAAAAGGATAATAGAAGGAATGAGAAAAAAGAAGTCACTGGGACCTGGTCGAATCAATGTTGAGATGATTCAATAAATCAGTGAACATATAGCACCCTTTATGACCTAGCCCATGAATGATTGCTTGGCTCAAGACAATTCCAAATGTGTGTAAATGGAGCAGAGTGATAGTTCTGAGTAAAGGGGAGGACAAAGACCCGCAACTCCCAAAGTCGTACAGACAGATATTTTTGATTAATGTATCTGCAAATTTGCAGGAGAGAATTGTATGTAAGAGAATGCAAATAAATAGAAAGGAAGTGGGAATTCACTCTCAACAGTACGGCTTTAGGAAGTGAAGTCTACAGAGGATGTGATCTGTGATGCTATTAGCTTGGTAGAAAAATCTAGGGCAAACATCTCTTATAGTAATATTTTTTGACATCTCAGGTGCATTTGATAACCTTTGGTGGCCAGCCTTATTCAAGAGATTAAGAGAACTAAACTGTCCGAAGAGTATCTACAGGAGTATTAAGGACTATTGTAGGGACAGGTATTCAAACCTGAGATGTCTGAGAATAACTTGCTGATAAGGTGGAGGCAAGTTTGAGGAGAAACCTGGAGGTAAAAAGTAATAAGTTACTGGACGGCTTGGATAAATGGTGTAGGAAGAAAAAACTCAGCATGGCATCGGCGAAGACAACCTACATGCTTCTCAGGGAGTGCTTAAGAGAGATCCCATAGTTAAGATAGCTGAGCTAACGCTAAGAAGGAGCAAAGCTGCTATATAACCAGGGGTGATGATTGAAGAGAAGCGTAGCTTCCTATCTTACATGGACAACGTAAGCGGGAGAGCCTAGCAGATTATAAATGGATTGTCAGTATAGGGAAGCGAGAAGTTTCAATTGCCCTTAAAACTGATTAAACTATACCATCTACGGTTGCTGGTGTCCATAATGGTATATGGAGCAGGAGTGTGGGCACAACAACTGAGAGGGGACAGAGCTAAAAGGAAATTTAGAGGCTTTCAGAGGAAAATTCTCATGAGACATTCTGGGACATACAAAACTGTAACAACAAACGCGCTGTATGTCACCCTAAGAGTTTGGCCCCTAGACTTAGAGGTACGAAAGTAGGCCACTGGATATGGGCTAGAAAAGGGATTTTAGACAAAGTAATAGAATTATCAACCAACGGTGGATGTACCAACGATGGTATAGTAAAAACCCTCCTGAGGGAGTGGCAAGCAGACTGGAAGATAGTAACACAGTTAGAAGGACATTCTAGTTATTTCTGAGCGTACAAGAAAGACTGTAAATGAGTCATATTAAAACATTACCAGGAACTTTTTCACTATATAACAGGGCAAGACTATATCAAGAATTCTTATTTAGAAGGAACTTGAGTGAGACTAATCTTTGCTCTGTGGAAGAGAGGCGACACCGGAACACGTGACCTTGGAAAGTATAGTTACGAAAGGTGAAAGAGTAGAGCTACTACTGTCTATAAAGCCAATGCCATATATAATATATTGAGGGATGTAGACTTGTGGAGCTACCTCAACAAGATAGCGGACAGGGTATCGAGGGCAGAAAGAGACAGACATATGGACGAATTTAAAGAAAAAATAAGAAAAGACAGGACCAAGACTTGAGACAAAAACGAAAAGGAAAGAGGGAAAAAGTGACGAGGGAAGACAATGAGACGGAAGGAAAAGCAAAATCAGGCTCATACGAGACATTACCAAACTGGTGAAACAAAACTCAGGAAGTATAATAAAAGGAGGGTGGACTAGATCTTGATGGACTCTGGATATATATAGAGCACTAGCTGAAGAAATGTGCCACAGGGATACCAGTGGGGAAAATATCTGCTGAACCCAGAGGTGCCTGGAATATCGACTAGGGGAGAAAGAAGATAAAGAGATATATATGAGACGTTGGAAGTTGTTCCTTACACGAAGAGCCCTCCCGTTTGTAAATAAGCATGATGCTAAGCTGGAGATATTAAGCACTCCAGGGATGTCAACTGGTCATGGTAGGAAGCGACAAAGAAGAAAAAGGAAAATGGGTCCTCCCTGCAAGGGAAAAATTCAATCTTACTGTGTTGACGACACCACTAGCTATAAGTTATGTTAATTTAAATTTAAGTCCAAAGTAGGCATAGCAAAAGACGGGCAGCTAACTACGATAGAATGTTTCCCCAGATAGAGAATTGGGGATGCTGTCTTCCACTTGATGTCATAGGGGCTCTGGAAACATGGACACAGGTGGCAGCTGGGGGATCAAGTAGGGGAGGGTACCAATCAATTAAAATAGCCGGGGTGGACCAACAAACACAGGTTGAGGTAAATTAGTGGTAATCAATAAGTAGTTTTAGTAATATGTTTAAATTTCAGTAAGTTTATGTGTAAACAATTTTAAATTAACTATATAGAAGCAATATTGTAAAATCAACAAAGCAGAAAAAGTACTGATTTATAGTAGAATTGGTTGTTAGGACAAATGTATAAGGGAGTTGAAAATAAAAAATGTATCAAATACACAACAATAACCCTTTTAAAAGAATATTAATTAAATAAAATCAACACACTTTCATAATTGACTATATATTAATTTAATTTTAAAAACAGTACCAGCTTTAAATTACAACCAATATCATTAACATTTTTCTCTCTTCTTGTATTTTTGTAATCTTGATTGATAAGCAATATCGTTTTATCTATAATATCAAATATGTACGGAAACTCTACGAATCTTTCACAATCTCTGCTTACTTCCAAGAGATATGATATTTTGTACCCATACATTGTGGCTTTCTTACTCGATATATTTATAATTATTATATTATCGAACCTACCTACCCTATGTAATTAGGAGCTATAAAGTGTATTTCCCCAATTATAAAGCTATGCTACCTATTTATATCTTGTGCTAGTTCTATACATTACACCTACTGACCACCAATCTTTATCTTGTGCTAGTTCTATACATTACACCTACTGACCACCAATCTTTATCTTGTGCTAGTTCTATACATTACACCTACTGACCACCAATCTTTATCTTGTGCTAGTTCTATACATTACACCTACTGACAACCAATCTTTATCTTGTGCTAGTTCTATACATTACACCTACTGACCACCAATCTTTATCTTGTGCTAGTTCTATACATTACATCTACTGACCACCAATCTTTATCTTGTGCTAGTTCTATACATTACACCTACTGACCACCAATCTTTATCTTGTGCTAGTTCTATACATTACACCTACTGACCACCAATCATTATCTTGTGCTAGTTCTATACATTACACCTACTGACCACCAATCTTTATCTTGTGCTAGTTCTATACATTACACCTACTGACCAACCAATCTTTATCTTGTGCTAGTTCTATACATTACACCTACTGACCACCAATCTTTATCTTGTGCTAGTTCTATACATTACACCTACTGACCACCAATCTTTATCTTGTGCTAGTTCTATACAGTATACGTTCTTACACCCTATCCCCATCTTGTAATAGTTTGATCCAGTTCAACTCATTACATCATATCCCTATTTGAGATATGTTTATCCAGTCACCTACATATGACCTATTTATATCCTGCGCTAGTTTTATTTAGTTCACATCTTAAATCCCATACCTATATTGTACTAGATCTATCCTGTCTACCTCATTATACCCTACCTTTTTAAGGGCTATTATAATGTTATCTTTCCCATTTGCGACTAGGTCTTCCCAATGGTATATTTTCATTGGGTTTACCAGTAAACACTATGTACGTGATTTTAATTTATTGCATTCATAATACCCTGCCCACCGCAATGACAGTATTTAATAATGAGTATAGAATATGAAACTAATTTATCCAACCTCCTCAAAGCTCAATTAGCTTTATCCCTTTTTGGACAAAGTATTAATGCAAGCATTCTACTTTATAACACCTTAGATTTCTAATTGTTATTTAAGTAAGAGATAATGTTTCACCACAATAAATAAAAATGAATACCTTGAGGGTAAATAATGACAACCCTTAAAATATATTTTTTTTAATTTCCGACTGTAAACAGTTACTTACAACAATACCTTCATCTTAGTCTAAAAGAGTTTACTATTCTGCTAACATATTACATCACAGTAACGTTTCTTAAAATGAACAAGCCACATTCATTTGCAGTAAACAATAAATATAACCCACATTTTAAAATGGTTGCTGCTAAAAACAAAAGGTGCAAATTTTCCAACGAAAAAATTAATTTATAAGAAATTTGGAGTGATATAGGTTATGTGATTATTAATGATGATAGTGTAGGGAATCCTGACTTTATTGTAACAACATTTGAGTACAGATTCTCCCCTCAGAAGGCACAGAGGTTAAGTTTTGATTAAAGTCAAAACGTAATCATTACTTGCGCGACATAACTATTTACGTGCCATGTTTTAATTGTACTTGAAAATCTTTAGTTAAATCATAATGGTTTGAATGATTATTGTTTTAATTAAGAAATAAGTAATTAAAGCTAATATATAATCTAATATTGTTAATAGCGTAACACATATGTGGGTTATTACTTTTAAATCAACAACATAGTGGCTAGGTTAACTTATGACAGGAGACCTGAACACTTATTTTCAGAATAAAAAGTAAATATGAAACTAATTAATCTGTTCTTCTTAGTAACTGTACATTTATGGTTTTCAAAACTTCGCAACAATGTACAGTATGGATGAGTAGCTCATACAGTTCTAGTGATTTATTTCGAGGTGCAGTGAACGTGAGCAAACGTGGTCGAGGTGAATGGGAGCTAACAAAATTTGAATTTTCACTCAAGTACAAATCAGCTCTCCCTACTCCAGCTCTAAATTTCAACACTTAATGTCCTGCTTGAGGCGGATACCTCCAGTTCACAGTAGTATTTTGATAAACTCATTTATTTTAATGGATACACACAAGATGGTTTCAAATTTATCAATGAAAATAATAATAATAATAATAATCTTAGATAATAGGTAAAAGAACTAGTTTAAAATATATTTTAGTAATGCTCTTTTTATAAAATCAGTTTTATATAACAAAAGCCTATAGACTTTGTAAAATTCTACATGTAAACAATGATAACCAACCATTTTATTTTATACTTGTTCTATAATAAATATTTATGTTTCATGTAAATAATAATAACCAGCAATTTTATTGGACATTAGATCTTTAACTAGTGTGAAATTTAAATAAAGATTTTAATTTCTGACACTTTTTATAACAGATATTGGAAAACAAGGGAATATAAAAAAGATGATGTTATAAATGGCCTCCTAGAAGAACATATTGTTAACAGATATTTTACAAAAATTGATTTCACGATATCTCAAATATTTAGAATGAGGGTTGTCATTATTTACCACCGAGGTCTTCAAATATTCTTGCGACACAAAAACATGCTGGTTTATTAAGTTTAAGGAATAGATTTGTCGTATTTTTGTAATAAAATATTTAAATTCAATTATTTATGTATATTTGTGCAAGTATTTATTTTCCACGCCATACAGAGTTAAGATTTTACGTCTTTTCGATGTGACATGATTTATCTTGTGAGTTCAGTGTTTACTCAACGAGAGATGATGTTTAATATTTCTCCGTTGAATGTGTTGCTTGCAATTCATCAAAGTCATGTCAAATTTAAAGTTTAATATTTATTTATTTAAAATATTATGCAAAATGAGAAAAAGGATACTCAATACTTATTACATAGTGGTGTGGTTTTTTTTTCATGTTGTATTATCAAAAGCAATTTGCACTCGGAAAATAAACGTTGGCACACATAACAAATAATCTAATTTTTTCTGTACTGTGACGATATATTATTGGTATATTATAAGATTTTACTCCTCCAAAAATACAAACTTTCACATGTACCATTCGAAATAAATTATAAGAAACAAAATAAATTATTTGATATAATAACCTATAAATTGCTAACAGTTTTAATCTATATAATACCACCGTAAATTTAAAATTCTTATTTCAGCCCGCAAATATCTGTTTATATATATAAACAAGAATATCCAAAAATATTCAAACAAGTGAATAAACAATAATTGCATTATAAATTACCAGTATTACAGAAAATAGTTAAGAGAAATTACTCTATTACATGATTTATTAGCATCGTTACCAGCTATATACCTTATTAAAGCTTTCAAGATATTGTGCCCCATTTTATGGTGAATGTTTAATGCTTAATTTTCATAACCAAGGAATAACTACACATTATATGTTTAAAGGTGTATCATTTCATTAGATTTAAGACCATTAGTTAATTTTGACAGTTGTCAACTTGACTTTTTTTTAATTAGCTAGTTTTACAAACGGGTAATGAATGGCCTAATTGAAGGGTTAGAAACAATGAGAATTTTGAAAACGTGCACTTGAATTGTCTAAAGAATAGGTTGTAAATAACACAATGATAAACTAACGTCGTTAAACCATATTTAAAGGACCCGTCCCTGGCTCAAACCCTGATCTCCTCATCAAAAGCGATTTTATGCAAAGTAAGTCAAATCACTTTAGGTATTTTAGATTTGCCCATATCTGAACCGGGAGGACCCTTGTACTTAGACGAGTGTTTAGTTTAAGCTGTGGTTAGAATCAGTTGAGCTCCCTCTATTTATTTCTCTCGCTCTATATACAGGGTGTACCGTAACATTTAAGACTCACTTCCGTGATGGACAGGAGACACAATATTTGTGATAACAAGGAATAACTCAAAGAACATACCTAGTCAACAGGTCGAGAGATATCGAGTATGGTATACAAAGAGTCTAGTGGAAACACTTGACTGTTTCTCAAAAACAAGGTCAAATGTGACACATATTTATATGAGTGTTTTAATTTAATTTGTTTTTGTGTCTCCTGTCCACCCCTGAAGTGGGTCCCACATGCTATAGCAAACCCTATATATATATACATTTAAAAATTGTTACGAACCAATTAAATATATTTAAAGCTAAATACACAATATGGGTAAATATACTCATGACAAACTTTTGCGATATAATCTTAGTCGAACGGGTTAGTCTCGTCTTGAATGCTGGTTAGTTGGTAGGTGTTATATAAATATATATTTGTAAATTTGTAAATATATAATTATAAATTTGTTTATATATATAAAAAGCCTACCAACTAACCAGCAATTAAGATGATACTAACCTGTTCGGCCAAGATTGTATCGAAAAATTTGTCATGAGTATATTTACCCATATTGTGTATTTAGTTCTAAGTATTTTTAACTGGTTGGTAGAACTTTTTAAGATTCAATGGCATTGTCTTGTTACCTGTAATATAGTGAAATACAACTAATAATAAAAGCCCAAAACATTAGAATTTTAAAAAATATTATAAAACCTACAAGAACAAGAATTCTATACATGATGAATAATCTTAGTAAAAACGAAATTAAAAGATAATTCCTAACACGTCGGTTCACCATTTTTGAGACATTTATGTTCACTTGGTATGTTCAACTTACAATTTCTAATTAATATATTCAGTAATAAGTTAGCGAAGGGTCAGTTGGCATAAAGTCAAGTCTCAGAATGTCAGTTTCAGGGAAATTGAACTTCAGTGAGCTTGGTCGAGATAGTGTGTTCTTCTATCAGGTCTCCATTATTTACGAAAGGGGCGTAATCATACCCATTACTTAAAAGTGGTGGCAAATTTCATCTCTGACTGGAGAAAGCACCAAAAAGAATGTGGGGATAAAGAAAGCACGAATAGAAAGAGTTGCTCTTATTTTCTTATGGCTTCCATCCTCCCTCTTCTTAACAGCTTCTTTAAAGAATCGCAGGCGTACACTTCATGTTTAGAGCAGTCTGAAACATTTTCTCAGTTGTAGGGAGCATCTTATTTCAGAGCTTAAGGGTTTCCTATTCGTTTATTTAATGTAATGGACTCAATAGAGTCTAGGGGACAGGGTGATCCTATTAATTCCAGTCTTGGCCATTTCAGTTATGTGGTTTTAAGCGCATGAACACATTGTTTGACGTTCAGTTCGAACAGAGTGTACTGGGTGCTTACTCATCAAGGAATGTGGGATAGGAGTGTCTCACCTACGTTAGCTCGTGATGAATTCCATCAAAATAAAACTTCTAGGAATGTATTTAACACTTAATCTCTCCTAAAATATTTGAGGATTTTTAAAAACCCTAGACAGTAAATTATTTTCCTATGCATTAAATATTAATATAAAAAGATGAATGATTAAACACCCTTTGATAAAAGGGAAGGAATTACGCCTACCTTCTATCACCAGGTATGGCCCTAGGATGTAGAATACTCATTATTTATAATATTTAAAGTTTACTTAATGCAACTTGTACTTAGATTTGAGAATCTAAAAGTTCTCAACCCGATCATATCTACAGAGTGATACCATTCTATTATCTTAATCATCTTCGTATGGGTTTTTAAAAATAATAATCAGGGAGATATTGGCTTTATTCTTTTTCACTCAGTGATAAACTCCCTGCTTATGAATTTGCTGTAGTGTTTGTAATAGAATAATAATAAGTCTAAGAAAATCGACCAATTTCTTATAGATTCACCACATGAATAGATAAAAGGCAAGGCTCCCTTTGAAATTGAGACTTGCTCCTCTCCTGGACTCTTTCGACGGAATTTATCGAACATTTTCGAATTTTTTTCTCGGTGAATTATGACTGAGGTCTTGGATATGTTTAAACATATTGACTTTAAAGCTGTAGCTACAGTTGTTTCATCAATCAGTAAATATTTTTTATTCTTATCAAAGGTTAATATTTTGGTTTTAAATTTAAAAGTATTTATATCCACTCATAAAATGTTAAGTACTAGTTTTTACTAAAGGGATGTTTATGATAATTTTATGTTTCGTCTTTCTGACGCTCGTAGAGGATTTATGTCAGCGTGTCCTTAAAAGGTTAACTAACACTGATAATATTTGAATGCGTGGATTATGAAAAAAAGTTAAGAGTTTTTTTAGTGTATTTTTTAGATAAGTACAAAGCTAATAACAAAATGCTAATAGCTAATAACTAATGGCATATTTTAAGAGGAAAGGATAGGAAGTTTATGTGAGAGAATCTGCACGCACGGATACATATTTTAAGCCACCACGTGAGCAAATAACCCTCAAGGAGACAGATTACGGTGAAACCTCTTCTATTCTGGCTTAAGGTGTTGTGGAAGGGGACGCGATAAAAGGTCAGTGTATTCGCAAGTTTTATAACCAAACATGTTTTTGGCCAACATAAATAAATCATTGCTCCAGCAGGAACATAAAGCATAATTTTTTTCACATGGTGATATCAACAGTTGTTGACATTAGATGACAAACTTTTTAAATGATCAGAAAAAGTTTTCATTAAATTTTTGATATATTCAAGAAATGTTGATATCAGCTTGGGAATAAAATTAAAAACTATTTTTTAATGAAAACAAATTTGATTCATAATGACTAAAAAATGTGTTTTGCTATAAAAATGGCAACTAATTAAAAATCTTTTCTTACACCCCTTCACGCCCTTCCACGCAACCTTAAATAAGACCTATCTGCCGACAACCCACGCCGTTTGATAATATATTGTATTATTTCTGAAAATGAAAAAGTATTATTGGGTGAGAAGTATTTATGTTTTGTTGAACTACAAAAATATTTCGATACAAAGGAATTAAGTTATCTTCAAAAAAATTACAAACAAAATAACAATTGTTGCTAAAATACAACATTGCCAGTCACAGGAGGTTAAGTTAATTAAGCTATAAGATAGTTTGAAGTATTCGGTCTAGCAGCATTTAGCTAACCTAATTATGTAGTCATGGGTAAGATTGACCACAGATTAAATTTGTCTGTAATCGTGTGAAGGCTGAGTGAGAAATAATATAGTAAAAATCAGGAGCCCTGGACTCGAGACTCGAACTCACAGTCAGTAGAAAACCAGATTATATGAACTTAATGTAAGTCCGCATGCCAATAAATACGGTTAAAATGTTTCAAAATTACTAAAACATTTCAAAGGAATGACATAAGATATCAAAATAACAAATAAATAATTTGGTTTTATTTGAAAATATATTCATGTGATCCCCTTAGTAAAGAATTAATTTAAGAATTTGTTAATTCTGAAAGATTAATAATAATTTCAAAGTTTGTTGGAGATTCCTCGTTTAGATAAAGAGTAATAAATAAATATTTGTACACAAAGACTGACAAACATAACTGTTACCAAAGTTATCTTTAATATTCAATCGGAAAATCTTTTTTAATATTAAAATTGTTTTAATTCGCACAGACAGATTTCTTATGAGCGAAATATCATCAATTTAATATAATGTTTATTAATTTATAATTATAATATTCTTGAAAAGAGCTTAAATCTAAATGACTAAATATCCCATAAATAACTTAATGAATATTTGGTGAAAGAACAAAAGGGAATTAATGTTGAATTTTATAATCGTCAATATTGGATCCATCTTGAAGTCTAAAGGAATGTGTCTAAATAACACATTAACTGTTTTCGAAAGACCTTAAATAATCCCCATTAATAAATCTCAATAACTAATTACTGTCCATACACCTGAAAGCAATCGAGATTTTATTTATTCAACCTGTTTGTATTATTATATTCACATATAAACTTTGAATAAATAATAGTGATTTTGGACACGATCTGTAAAAAATGTATAGGATCCACTGTTTATATTTAAGAGGGTATATCTCATTACTTTGTGCGTTGTATTTTGGTTGTAATATGTCCCATGTCTCAACTTACTGCCTTTAATATCAAATAGGTGACCTGTTGGTCTAGGGGTAAGGTGTCGGACTTCTATGCTGGGGTCCGGGGTTCAATTCTTGGTCCCGGCACAGATTTATCTGATTACCAAACCATTCCTCCACCTCTGACAAGACGTGTATTAATCACAACTTGTGAATGTGGGGAATACCAGGCCTCCACCGTGGTTCGGATTCCACGCTAAACTGTAGGTCCTTCATTTCATCTCACAATCACCCTACCATTACACATTAGCGTAAGTGCGTATAACCCGAACTGGTAGAAGTAATAATAATAATAATAATAGCAAATACATAATAGCTACTGTACAATAAATCAATAACGCTGGCACAATCCACTAAACAACTAATTTCACAGAAGGTTTGCTTATTTTTATTATCAATCCCAGTTATGTGTACTGTAGGGCCTACCTGTGCTACCTCCATTTTCTAAAGGTCCTATGACACCTGGTGCTCCCAAGGTCAGTGATCGTGTCCACTGGCGATCATTGAGTAAGGTAATCACTGCGTATGACGGCCCGCACAATATAAAATTAATATCTGTACGCCCTGCAGGGTTATTCTGACCGCTCGGGAACATTTGTCGGCTCGAGTGGCGTCAACTACGCTTCGCGACGAGTTGTCGTGAAAAGTTACCGAAACAGCGATTCTGTCCGGTCGTGGCTTCGTGTCGGGAAGACAATGGTTGCCATGGCAACAGGTAATCAACAGTAATTGGTTTTCAACATTATTTATTTAGGTTGGCAACATATTTTACCCAGAGTTCATTGCTTCTTGTTTAGTTTTGGTTGTATTTGCAATTTCGAAGTTAGCAGACGACACGGTTTTTATTAATGATTAGTATATATTTTTATATTAGTCATCACATTATTCGAAAGTCTTGATCTATCAATTTATTAGTTACTATTTCTTTAATTTAGTTACTATTAAAATAGTATTTATTGGGGTGTTTTAATATTTAATGTAGGTCTAATCTTGTGTATAGTTTCAAGTTTGGTCTAATTTTCAATATAATTATTTATAACTATACCTAGGCTTACAAACAGAATGCGATGCTTATTAAGTGCATTACTGTACGTTTGTTTTATCTTTATTGGAGGAAAAGTTTTTATTATTATACATTGTGTGCCAGTGTGATGGCCGGAAATAAAGAAACGTGAATAGACCCAATATAATTATATTCAACAAATTTAAACTAGTCCTATATCATTGTGCATAGTCTTATAATGTGGTGTTGTCAATTAAGCGCTAGTTTTTGTTTCAAAAACTATCTTTAAAATACTGCTAATATATATTAAGATGTTTTAAATTAAAAGTACACCTAAGCTACGAGTTCTTGTAGGACTAGTTAGGTTAGCTTATAATGTATTACCCTTTTTATTATTGACAATAGTGGGCTGCATTTATACTATACACAAATATGTTGAATAGGTTGCCAAAATTGAATATTTATCCTAGATTATTTGTCATCCGGTTCTAAGTTAATATTAGTTATATATAAATGGTAATTTATCAAATGTTTTACCAATAATAAAGTGCCACAAAACCAATACATTTTATTTTAATAAGGGAATGCTAGTGGAGCTTAGGCCTACAAAACCATGTGAAAGATTTTATTAAGTATTTACTAAAAGAAACAAAGATTAATGTGACTGTAAGATAATGTAAGACTCGTCCAATTATTTATTTTGTTTATTTCAAAATGTTTAACCTAATCACATAAGGGCCAGGTTAGTAGTTCTTTTTTCGGGGAAAGCACACAATAACCGGTAGATATAGGACTCTGTTTTCTATATAAAATAGAAAATAATAAATAATTTAACACCATCACTCTATTCAAAAGGATACGGAAAATCAAATTATAGTAAAATTACAATAATTATTTAATATACTTGTTAGGCCTATCATAGAAACATTTGATTAAGAACTCTTAAACCAAACACCAAAGTCATGTTTTTTTATGATTGGAAGGTTGGATTTTGTTATTTTGGGTTAGCTTATAATGATAATAAAAACCAATCCCTATTTTAATACTTTATTATTGGAGTATTAACCAATAAATTGACCTAACCTTTCATGTATAGGCCTACAAAAATAACAATTTTAAACGGTAGTAATCAAAGAAATAATATAGAGATGATAATGTTAATGATCATTTGTATAAACCCAAAGCCGTACAGGTAAAAACACAATATTTTCATCAAACGCTACATATCTTTGATGTTTTGGGCACGTTGATTAAGTTTTGCAAAAGTGAAAAATTATCAATGCTCATAATTATAATTTTAGTATCATTTGATTCATCGTTTGCTCGTGAGTAGGATTATTGTTTTAAACTATTTATTATTTTATATTTTGTAACAAAAAAGGGTGTTTTATACACACTGTATTTGCGCATCATCCCTAATTTTTTATATATCCTTGTTTGTGATTGATTAAAATACTTTGAAATTGATTTGATAAGGAATTATAAGCAGTTGCTTTGATGAGATTAAACTGGTATTTATAAATAAACTTTCACTGTTAGGTAAATTGTGGGATACTTGGGCTAAAGCATCAACATAGTCAGGTTTGTCAGTGAAATAGAGAGGGTTCAAATTGAAACCAAGTGTATTTATGGTACTTCCATTCTCCCTCCATTCAAATGTAGGAACATTTCTTCTCATGTTTACTTCCCTCATTCTAATGTCATCAGTGTAAATATCCCAATATTTTGAGAGGTAATAAGGCTCGGTGCATAAAAAATATTCAATACTTAAACAGACATAAACATTTATAAATATTATGAAAAATGGAGTCCACATTATTATTAGATCTAGTGTAGAAACCCTCCAATTTTAGGCACTCCCAAGATTCAGTTGGCTTGGATCACCACTATCTTATTGTAAATATTAATACTCTTTGCTATGTTGTTTGTTATTTTTACAAATTTATTGTATTTTGTTGCAGTTTATGAATAGAAGTTTGAATCCTACACAAGTCTATAGAGTATTTTTTCAACCGTCTTTCCATGCTAATGCAGGTGCATTTCCTCTTAAATATCTTATTCATGCATATCCTATTATATTAAAATGCCATGTATCTAAGGATGTTTGTTTTTATCATGCAGTTTTGTTTCAGATGATATTGAACTACCGCAGACGAGGAAGGACAAGTGAAGTTTTTTGATTGTAGTTTTGTTTTCTTTTAATAAAATAAACTGTATGGGACATACTATTGTACTTTTTTGTAATGGCTTTATGTTGATTAAACTAGAAACTGTACAATCACCATTAGTAAGTTAGGCCTAGAATGGTTTCTAAGTTGGTATAAATAAATGTTGATTAAACTAGAAACTGTACAATCACCATTAGTAAGTTAGGCCTAGAATGGTTTCTAAGTTGGTATAAATAAATGTTGATTAAACTAGAAACTGTACAGTCACCATTAGTAAGTTAGGCCTAGAATGGTTTCTAAGTTGGTATAAATAAATGTTGATTAAACTAGAAACTGTACAATCACCATTAGTAAGTTAGGCCTAGAATGGTTTCTAAGTTGGTATAAATAAATGTTGATTAAACTAGAAACTGTACAATCACCATTAGTAAGTTAGGCCTAGAATGGTTTCTAAGTTGGTATAAATAAATGTTGATTAAACTAGAAACTGTACAATCACCATTAGTAAGTTAGGCCTAGAATGGTTTCTAAGTTGGTATAAATAAATGTTGATTAAACTAGAAACTGTACAGTCACCATTAGTAAGTTAGGCCTAGAATGGTTTCTAAGTTGGTATAAATAAATGTTGATTAAACTAGAAACTGTACAGTCACCATTAGTAAGTTAGGCCTAGAATGGTTTCTAAGTTGGTATAAATAAATGTTGATTAAACTAGAAACTGTACAATCACCATTAGTAAGTTAGGCCTAGAATGGTTTCTAAGTTGGTATAAATAAATGTTGATTAAACTAGAAACTGTACAGTCACCATTAGTAAGTTAGGCCTAGAATGGTTTCTAAGTTGGTATAAATAAATGTTGATTAAACTAGAAACTGTACAATCACCATTAGTAAGTTAGGCCTAGAATGGTTTCTAAGTTGGTATAAATAAATGTTGATTAAACTAGAAACTGTACAATCACCATTAGTAAGTTAGGCCTAGAATGGTTTCTAAGTTGGTATAAATAAATGTTGATTAAACTAGAAACTGTACAATCACCATTAGTAAGTTAGGCCTAGAATGGTTTCTAAGTTGGTATAAATAAATGTTGATTAAACTAGAAACTGTACAGTCACCATTAGTAAGTTAGGCCTAGAATGGTTTCTAAGTTGGTATAAATAAATGTTGATTAAACTAGAAACTGTACAATCACCATTAGTAAGTTAGGCCTAGAATGGTTTCTAAGTTGGTATAAATAAATGTTGATTAAACTAGAAACTGTACAATCACCATTAGTAAGTTAGGCCTAGAATGGTTTCTAAGTTGGTATAAATAAATGTTGATTAAACTAGAAACTGTACAATCACCATTAGTAAGTTAGGCCTAGAATGGTTTCTAAGTTGGTATAAATAAATGTTGATTAAACTAGAAACTGTACAGTCACCATTAGTAAGTTAGGCCTAGAATGGTTTCTAAGTTGGTATAAATAAATGTTGATTAAACTAGAAACTGTACAATCACCATTAGTAAGTTAGGCCTAGAATGGTTTCTAAGTTGGTATAAATAAATGTTGATTAAACTAGAAACTGTACAGTCACCATTAGTAAGTTAGGCCTAGAATGGTTTCTAAGTTGGTATAAATAAACATTTATAAATCAAATGGTACGATTTATAATTAATTTTACAATTTGTGTAGAGTGACTAGTATGAGATCTAAATCTGTAGGAAAAATTCAAATTAAGATAAAACTAGTAGGTAGGCCTATTGCGCAATTAATTAATTACCCATACTAAGTTACCTACTTTTATTTATAAGATAAAACTCCATGTTTCAACATCATATCCAAAAACCTGTAAAAATACACATAATGCTATAGCAACTAAAACATTGATAAACTTTTTATTTTTTATTAACATACATAACAAAAACCTATGTTAATTTTATGTTGCTTTTTGGTTTGCAAGGCACTGGGGACATTTTGTCAAATAACATTTGGGCTTGGGCTTAATTTATGGCGTAAGGTATTTATTAAGATGAGAAACTACGAAATATATATAATATATATCGACCACAAGAAACAATTTAAAACTTCACACGTTGTTTAAATTACTGCTCAGCCTTAACCTAACACTCTAAAACAACTGTTTTAAACATCTATGATGCAAATACAAATAAAAATCCCACTTGAAAATTACTAAACGCTAAAACACACTAAAATAAACCCTTATCTAATTTAATTGGATAATATAAACAATCAAATATGTAAAAACCAAAAGTAAGTAATGAACGCCATTAAAGTCGGGAAGTTAACGAGGGGGTAGATAGTTTCGTGAATAAGCGTCAGAGTTCACGACGATGCAGTCGTGTCGTCAAGTTGCCGACTGGACAGAATCGCACATGTCGGCATCTCTACGGGATCGAGCCAAAGCGACGTTGTCAACTAGTTCCCGTCTGGTCAGAATAGCCCTGCTGGTACCAGTCCACTCTAAAATAGGGTGTAAGGTAGGGTATTTACCATACGTATGAACATCAACTAATTTTTTATTATTTGGGAAACTCTGAAATAATATAAGCTATATATTTGATGTTTAATGTAAGTTACAGGTGTAATATCCCATTGAATGCAATATATATTATTTGCTACATTTTCTTCTAAATATAGTAGGTCCTATGTATTGTATGGTTGTTAATCCAAAATTATATGCATCATATTATGTGTATGAGTGCATATTAAATAATTTCAGATATTTTAAATAAAAACTTATCATGATATCCTATAATAAAAGCTGATATTTATAGCTTACTATAAACTCTCAAAAACTTCGGAAGCTTATAAAAAATAGTCTCGTTTTTCCTCAGTGTCAGAATTTTGCGTAGGGCACTATTAAATCGTGCAATATAGTAAGATTCGTAGCTATGTATTATCCCTCTTTTATACTCACATCTTTTACTCCTAAAATAGATAGTTTATGTTAAACTGCTTAAAAATACTGGATCACAAGAAGAGTAAATATTTTTAGTACTTATTTATTTATGTAAGTTTGGAGCATATTGCATATAAGTACAGTAGTAAACATGTGTATTTTAAAGATTTAATAGTTGTATAATTCAAATGGGTAGTAAGACTAGGAGATAAAACAAAAATATAAAATAAATCTGTATTTATATGAAACTACTCAACATTGGTACTTATCCTTTTACATCTACTTTTTAGTACACACTAGCCCGCTTAACATGTCTGTATCAAATGTAATATCAAAACTGATTTTTATTTTATTTGTATTTAGCAACTCGTCTTACTACCCGTTCGGATTATACGCTTAAGTATTAATTACGTTAATGGATTAAGAATTGGGAAAGTTGAATCTATAGGAAGTGGACCCACATTAGCGTGTAGTGAGAGGGGAAAAACATTAATAAAAACAACCCCCAGTTCACTCAACTGAGATTTGAACCTCGACCTCTCCGTCCTCGGCAATCTATATCTCAACACGACTAGTGCGTTAGCTAAATACGCCACCGAGGCGAGTCGAAATGGATACAACGGCGTTATGTTCAAGACCTAACTTTGCTGGGATCGATTTCGATATAGAATTTGTCGCGTTTTTACTTTCTTACAGTCTTACAGGTAGATAAAGTATTATATCATATTATTTAGCCCCAGAACCGTTCAAAATTAAAATTTAAATATACCACCGTTTTGCACCTATTTTGACCGTTTTGCACCCTAGCCCCAGGGACGGTACGACTGTTTATGTTTAAGGTGGAGCCAGGTTAACAGTAGCCCCCCCCCCCCCCCCCACCCACTGTCAAAATATGCACCCAAGTATGGTGTTTTGCACCTGATTAGTTTTGCAAGAAAAAAAGATTAAAAGGGAAAAAGTTTAGGGGTAATGTTAAACGTAACCCCTCCCCACTCTGTAATTGGTTTTTATGCAAATATAAATCCTGTTTTGCACCCAAGTATGGCGTTTTTCCCACAAGTAGATTAGTGAGAAAATAAGGTTTTACATACAAAAAAACTAAGTCGTTGGACTCTCCTAGTTGGGTAGAAACTTATATTACGTGTGAGGTTTGTGATACAATCTTGTGTTTTTTTTTTTTAATTATTAACTGTCACCCCAAATAGTGCAAAAACACATGGTACCACTTCCGAAACTCATGCAAGGGACTGGTATGTATGGTGTAGGGGGAGGGGAAGTATCATGTTACTTGTTACAACATTATTAAGTGTAAATTCCATATATTTTATTATATGAAAGCCCACAGTAACTAAAATTAATGGTATTAAATTTATCTACAAGTTTTGTATAAAACAAAATGTCCGACAGCATGTAATTAACTTATTATCTCCAGAAATATTAATAAACGATAAACTTTTTAAATTTTTCTATTATTTTTGGTGGTAGTGAGCAAACCAATGTTTCTAGAGATACTAATGCTAACTAACAACTATAATAGTGTGTTTAATTATATTTAGTTTGAGATATTTACGGCTTCAATTAAGGGGCCTAGAGGTGGCTCTCTATCCAGCAGCTATGAAAACATTAGAGTAATACTCCCTCAGCAGATGTGCACATTAACATAATAACTTAAATTGTTCAATGGCGTTATTGGCTTAGAAAAATGTTATACTTTACAAAATAAATGTGTTTAATCTTAAACAAAAGCATTAGAAAAAATCTTTGACATTCAAGTCTTAAGAGAAACTATGTTATCTTGCAAAATCTTTGATTTAGAAAATAAGAAAACTAAAATTGAAACATTTTGTATAGTAATTCACAAAAATATATTAATTTGCGCATGCATTTGTTATTCAGTATAAATAGAAAAATTTCACAATAAAAATAATAGAAAATGATTACTGTAAGATAGAATATTGTTTGTAAATGCTGTGTTACGAGTTTAAATGGTCACAATCCCCGTCTTCATTATCATGTGAATAATTATTGCAACTGTTTTCACATTTCTTCATTTGTACACATACACATATCGGTGACTATGGCAACAAAACCACAATTTGGAGAGACAGTTTGTTTTTCAAGAGCATTATATGAGCATTATATTATATTTCTGAAGGCGCTGGTGATTTTTTTTTTTTAATTTTAGGGACAATATAACCAATACTAGCTTCCCAACCATAGCCCGGTTCAAGAGATGGTATATTTGGTTGAGCAGTAACATCATTGTTCCAAATTATGCTCTGATAGCCCTCAATGTAGAGAATTTAAGAGCAGACCACTTTGGGGGCATCTTTTCAGATTACATTGCTTTAAATAGACCCTCTCACTTATCCCACTGTCTATGTTGTAGATAATGGCACATACAGTTTGCAGATAAAATTTTTCTATTCAACATACTCCCAACTTTCTTTTGGCTAAAAAACCTGATGGGGTATCACAGAAAGTGAAGGCATGGATTCCAGACAAAGCATTGGCTTTTGTGGACAATTACTAGTTAGTTAATACTTTGTTCTTGAAGTAGAACAGTTAACAATGCTGGTTATTCTGTTGTTGGTGTAGGTATCAGTGGGATAGCATGAACAGAAGTTATTGGCAAAGCTGTGGTTATATGAGATTGGCCCATGTTGGACTATTTGAATTCTCACTCTTTTCTTTACTTACACATTGTGTGCCATCTTACAGGGAAGCATATCTGATTTTGTGGAATGTCTTCCCTATAAGCCATACCTTCATGTCGGGAAATAGGGTGGCCTACAGAATCTGGGCTGAAGTCAGGATAAGTTTTGAATTTCAGAGTGAGTTTGGATGGCATAAAACAATCTTTAATAACAGTTGAACAATCAGGAAGGTATAGTGCACAAGTTCCAGAAGTTTTTCGCAGTTGAAGAACTTGTGTAATGTTATCTGCTTATTTTCACTGGTAAATGGCCAGTGCTGTGATATGTGTAGTGTTTTTCCCATTAGAGGTATCTTCCATAAAATACACATCAGAAACTAAAAATATATGTTGGCTCTTGACCTTACTTGCAGATATCTGCACTCTATTATTCTTGCTGACATCATCCATAACACACTCTGAGATTTGAGTCTCGTACCTGAGAAGAGAGTTCTACTCGATCTAGAAGCCAAATCCATGAAGAAGATTGATACTACTTTAGTTTCTAATGGCTTGATAAATTGCCAAGCCTATACAACTTGTTGAGGCCTAACATGTATTGGCTGCATACTGTCAGTACATGAACGGTACACTTGTCTATCATTGTATGTCATAAGTCTATTGTATAAATTTTTTATTTCCTGTTAAATAAAGGAATGGACGTCAGCTCGGGCCTCTCTCTCGCTTTCCGGTGGTTCTTCGGATCTTCCATCGCTTTATCCAACACCTCCTAATGGTATAAAAGTGGTGGGAAGCCTGGCTCGGGTCTCAGAGAGCGGGAGAGGATCCAACGAAGAAATGATTTCTTCTCTCCCACTAACAAGCCATCAAAGGAATGCATACACTTCATTTGGAACGAGCTCCTTAGGCGTACACATTTTTTTTCCCCCTTTGAACTCCAATTGTTGAGCGTAATTTATTCATTTTCGGAGTAAAAGAGCTGCATCATAAATATACCACATGTTCGCGTCCTAATCATTACCACACTGATATTTTGCATCAATAGAAACATCTAGTGTTTTTTACAGAAACTACTTCAGGTAAGTTTCTTCAAGCTGGTCGGTGAAATTCAATATCACCAATGTTGTCAATGAGTATTTGCTTTATTTGTTTCCAAGATATCGTAGGATAAACCATGTTATTCATTAACCGTAGGTTTTCATATGTGATTTGCATGACAGTCATATGTATATCCCATTTTTATAGACATTTCAAGAATGAGACTGATAAATTCAATTTCTGCTGCAGCTTCTGTTGTAGAGTCTTTACACGCAGTGTTAGTAGCCTGCCTAAGCATATTACTTACCTGTTTGGTCCAGCATAGCAAATGGTATCTAACTTCAAGGGACCCCCTTCCTCCTCATTGATAGTTGTGTTGAGTCTAATGTTTAAAGTTTCATTCCCATTTTTGAAGATAGGATCATGCAGATTTATTTGGAATCAATCCACTGACAGTTTTCTAAGAGTATTCACTCTTGAGTTAACACAGTTACAAAATAAACATTCTTATTTACTGAAAGGCTCACACTTAGAACGGGTAAGTCGTGTTTTGTTCCCTGTATCACTTTCAGTTGATCACATTTGAATGTCACCTTTTTGTTTCTCATGTTTTTGTTTTAAACGATTAGGTTTTCCTTTGTGAGTAACAGTTTGGAACCAACCCCTATGCCAAGATGCTTCTCCCTCAACAAGTTTTTGGGCAGTTACGCCACGCAGCCGATGGTTCGCTACCACGCATAGGTCATCCAGGTATTGGGCCCACTTTTTGAGCTTTTTTAGTACACGTTCACGTTTTTAACAGGGCTTTCTTGTGAGGCAATATTACATATCATACAATCATTGATGTCAATGCCCATTTTGGGAGTTTTCGTGGAAAAATTTCTTCTTTACCATACATAACTAAATTTAATCATCTTTTAGGGATTACCCTTTAAAATCTAATCATTCAATGACCCGAAACAAAATAAAAACTCTTGGTATCACGCGACAAATGAGACACATTTTTAAAATCACAGCTACAAAATACCCAATTTTGGCATCATGATCCACAATCTTTATAAAAGAAAGTCCTTTTATATCTAATAAAGAAGGAAAATAAATATTATATAACCCTTGTTGCTAATAAGACCTTTTAAATTTAAATTGATTTAATAGAATCATAAATAACAGAAACATCGTAAAAAGTAAATTATATTTAGGTATTTCTAGATATTTAAGTCAATTTAGTGTTTACGGCCATTTATTTTCGTACAACTATTGTAGATAATTGAACGGTCCTTAATTTGATGTATTGTAGTCCCTTCTATCATAAATATTACGGACATTAGAACCAAAAATGTTGCAAGTAGTCTGATTTCCCCTTCTCACTTCCCTTCACGGCCCTCCCCCTCTGCATTAGTTCCAGAGGAGGCAATAAGTATTTATTAAATATTTAGGCACCAGTTAATAAATAAAAAAAACGCAATATTATATCACAAATTTTTCATGAATTCAAATATTTGATCTGCTTCTTACACCCTCAAATTAAAAAGTTAGATATTCCATCGTGTTCCACCTATTTAGCACCATATTACTTCAAGTACTAAGTTTTACACGCCATTCCCAGAGACTGTACGATTGTTTTTGTTTGGGGTTAAGGGCAAGCTAAGAGTAGAACCCTAATATTAAAATGTTGTTTTTAATGCAAATTTAAAGCTTCTGATTTGTACCATTTTTCTCCCAAGTATGGCATTCTGCACCTTAATAGCTTTGCAAGGAAAAAATTAATAATAAATAAGATTATAATTAACTAACGAGCCAAGCTCAGTGCATTCCTGGTTTCCCCATAAAAAGTTGTAATTTTTCCTATGATAATATTAATGTATTGTTTGCACTTAAACATGAAGTTTTGAAAATTAATAATTCAGCCAGAAAAGTAGTTAACTATAACATAAAGTTATAGTGTCTAAGTTATTATATTCACGGACTTACAAAGTTTATAAATGTTTTTAGTTTCAAACGGTTTTTCAAGCAATGTTTAACAACTTAGTAATTAATTTACTTTAAAATATTAATAAATAAATTGTTTTAATGTCTTGTTTGGAAACCCTTTTACATACTAGTTTATGTTTTCGACTTTTGATACCTTTTTACTTTGATATACATATGTCTTATATTTGAGTCTTAATATCACCATATTTTATATGGAGAGGGCTGGTGAACTTTTCTGACGGGATTTACTACCTGAAATATTTTCATCATTTTCTCAATATTCAGTCACTTTAATTCTAAGTAGTTCTGAAAACGTTTCCTATCTCTATCTTAAAAATGCTTGCTAAACAATTGTCGATCCCGATGGTTATCTTGGCCACGTGGTCAGTGTGAGAACAGAACTACCCTAGTCGTGCTTCTTTATGGAATATGTTCGAGCTGGAAGGGTATGCATCGGCATCTTTAATAGTAGAAAACTACCATTTTCCTATATTACTATATTATTATAAAAGTTTGATTTATATATATATATTTACATTAAAGTTGTGTATAATAAAACTTACTTTCAATTACATTTAAAATAAAGGACATTATTTTACTCACTAATTGAAATTATTAATTATAAAGTAAGAAGGTGCTTTATATCCCGGACTATGGCTCATTAAGTAGTTTTTTTTTTCATAATATTCTTAAATAGTGAAAAATATAGTTCTTAGCTAATAGCTTAAGTTTTGTGATGAATAAAATGTTTCATTTAAATTTAAATTATCCTACCTATAGAGCCTAGTTTAATATAATACAGAAAAATTAATTTGAACATTAATTAGAATTTAAATAAGAACTATATTTTAGATTTAAATGTTTGACTTTTAAGAAATAAGTATTCACAAGTTAAAAAGTATGCTTCAATTTTAGTTTAACCATGTTCTATAGATTTGTATTGTCTCATATAAAGAGAAAATAGTTCTATTTTAATCATGAAAATTTTCAACCTCGAGATTATGGTGAAGCTTTACGTTTAATTTTCCCCTGAATTAAAAAAGTGTATTTTACAATTCTGTCTGTCTCTGAACTTAGATACTAAACTGTTTGAATGATTTTGTTCAAAATTTATGGTTATACTTTGGGAATTTGTATTGCTCTTGGCACTAATCCTTATACTAACGGTAGTTTATTTAAGAGTGACTTTAGAAAATTACAAGTATTTTGAGAAGGACTTACCAATTTTGTTTAAATTGTGTATCTAGCTAGTGTTTGGTCTAACAAATAACACTCTACACTTTATTTTTGTGTAAAAAATCGTTTGAGTGCAGTTTAATGAAGAATCATTTTTGGAAAGTAAAAATATTTTCAAAAATGGCTTTAACTGTTTGTTTAAATATGTATATCTGGGGAGTTTTCAATATGACAAATAGAAGTGTACACTGGTTTTTAGGGGAAAAATTCGTTAAAGGGTAGTTTACCAAAGACTGATTTTTATAAAATTTGAAATACTTTGAAAATATCCTTAAAGATTTGGCTCAAAATAGATATGTGGCAAGTTATTTACAATAAGAATAATTAAATAACTATTCATTTTTTTTAACAATTCATTTAATAGTAGTGCTGATAACCCATATTTGAAAAATTGTAATTTAAAAACGAAAACAAATTAATCGCCACGTTTTACTGTATGTTCAGCTTATACGCATCAATGATAATTACTCTAATGGCCTATGGAGGAGGAAGGAAGCGTTTTAGAGGTAATCTACTTGCATTTGTTTGGACAGAGAATATAAAACCATCGAGGGAAAAATACCCTCAGTAGACACGACCGGTATTCGAACATCGATCTCCCCATCTCCAGCGGGCCAGTCTAACAGTAAATTGATGCCTTGGACGAATCTGCAACTGAAGTGTGTTTTTTGAAAATACATTTAACAACCTTATCAATAAAGGAATATTTTACACGATTTAATAATAAGGTATATTGAATTTTTAAACGATATTAATTTAAGGGTAGTTTATTTATGATATATTTTAGAAAATCCAAATATTTCAAAAATGTTTAATATGTTATTTAAATGTGTGTATTTTAATTGTTTTTCATGATAAATAAGAAGACATTATATTTATCTTTAACAAATATAAAGAATTTGGGGGTGGTTAAAGAATTTACTTTTTGAAATATTAAAAAATATTGTTTGATCAATGTGTTTTTTTTTTGTGAAAAGGGGTTTTATTGTGCTTAAAATATGATTGTTATCCTAGTAAAACTTAATTGGAGTTTACAAAAACTTTTTTTTTCTAAATTGGGGGGGGGAGGGGGGTTTCACACTTAACTTGTCCCCCAAACATTTTTTAACTTTAAATTTATTTATTTTTCTTTCAAAACTATTAAGTTACAAAACGGTTCTATATATGTTGAAAATGATGGCATATTTATAATTTTTATTTAAAGATGCGGGGTCTGGGGCGAGAGTCCAACAATTTAATTTTATCCCATATTAAATAATATTTCTCGTTAATCAATTGAGCTGCAAAACGCCATACTTGGGTACAAAAAAGGAAAATTATTTTGGCATTTAAAACCACCAAATTATGGAGTGGGAGTGGGATAGGGCTACGACTGACCCCCTCCCACATTTTATAAATTTGAATATTTTTTTGTCAAAACTATAAAGGTTCTAAACGCCATGCTTGGTTGCAAAACGTTGCAAATAAAATCTTTTAAATTTGCATTTAAAATAGGCTAAAACTTGGGGTAGCAACACTTAACACGACCTCCCTCCCTCAAACATAGGCAGTCATACCATCTCTGGTACTGATGTGAAAAACGTAGTACTTGGGTGCTACACCATGAAAAATAAGTGCAAAACGATGTCGTATTTACAATTTTAATTTGAGGGTCCGGGGGCTGGATGTTGGGACCAACAAATAATTCTATCTCATATTAAATATTTTTTCTCAATAATCCATTAGGGTGCAAAATTGCATTCTTGGGTACAACATGGTTTAAAACGGTGCCAAACAAGACATTTATTTTAGCCTTAAAAAGTCACCCAATGATCAAGTGGGGGGCTACGCTCAGTTTGCCCCCACTCCCTCATTTATTAAACTATAATAATTTTTTTCTTGTATAACTATTAAGGTGCAAAACACTATATTTTGGTGCAAAATGGTGTAAATGAAAACTTTTAAATTGTCATTAAAAACAGCATTTTAATATTAGGAGGCTACTATTAACATGCACTCCACCCCCCAAAAAAACAATCGTACAGTCTCTGGGGATGGTTTTTAAAACTTAATACTTGGGGAAAAAAAATTGTGCTAAGTGGGTGGAAAATGATGGCATATTTATTTTATTAATTTGAGGATGTGGGGGCTGGAAGGAGAGTCATACCACTTAATTTTTTTGTATGTTAAATCATTTTTTGCTAATCTATTAAGGTATAAAAAGTCATACTTGGGTTCAAAACCGGACTTTTATTTTGACATTAAAATAAACCCCTATTAGTTATTAGTAGACTACACTTAACTTGCCCCCTCACCCCCGACCTTTTTCCCTTTTACATATTTTTTTTCTTCCAAAACTACATATTGAGTGCAAAACGGTGCAATACAGGACTTTTAAGATGGCATGAAAAATTACAACATTTTGATAGTGGGGGGTAGAGTTAGTGAGCAAAACGTAATATTTGGGTGCAAAACGATGAAAAATAGGTGCTAAATGGTGGTATATTTATATTTAAATTTTGTAGAGGTAGGGGGGGGGGGGCAACTTAAGTGATATGAAAGTATTGTGATAGTCAAAATTTTGATGAATTTCAACATTTCATGACCTACCAAATCCGAAAAAGTGGTTCTTGAATCTTTGTCTGTCTGCCTGTATTAAAGGACTAGAGCCTAAACTGTTTTACCGATTGGGCTATAAAACTTGATATCTAGTGTTACCATAGGGTTGCCCTGAGGGATTTTTGAAATTGGATATCTAACCCTAGAATTAAGGGTATTTTACTGAAGGACAAAAAGAGAAAAAAATCAGTTTTCTTAAAATAGGCTCTAACGACATTGATTAAATTTAATTTATAAACATTGTTTGTTATCATAAAAAAATTACTACTCTCAATTTTTCGGCAAAATGATTTTAAGGGTTCCGTTAAGTTGCGTAATTTCTCATTTTGTAACACATCTCCAAAACTACTTGAGATAAGAAATTACTTCATTGCAAATATGTAGTTCTATTTATAGTACACATATTTTAATCAAAATATATTTTTATAAAACTAATAATTTTCAAGCTAAACGTATATATATATATATATATATTATATGTTTTGACTTTTCAAACATTAAAGGTAAACTATTGCAACCGTAAAAGAAACCTAACCTAAGAAGTTGATGGATGTCAAAGTCTCATGAACCCCATAAAATTAATAGTAGTTAAATAAAGGGAGAAAAGATAAAAATCAGTTTTCTCAAAATTTGCTTAACGGTTTTGATAAAAATTCGTATCTAGGCGTTGAATAAGATTATAAACAAAATTGATATTTTCATTTTCGTTTGAAAATTACTTTTAGGGTACTTTACAGAAGTGAAAATTTCCGTATCTCTGCAAACATTTAAGATATTAAAGAAATTATCATTGCAAAACTGTAAAGATATTAAAAAATAAAAATATTTATTTGAAATACATCTTTATAAAACCAATAGGTTCAGAGATACTGCAAATAAATTAGTAAAATTTTGTCATATTTAGCTGTACATAGATACTATTTGAATATTACGCAATATATTTATAATTCCATATAGTTCATAGATAAGTAATTCTCTTAAAAAGTTTATATTATCTTTTCTTCAACCTCTTAGAGGAAATCTTTCTACAGCAATGATCTATATCTCTTCATTTTAGACGTAATAGTCAATATTTACATTTTTATTGGTCTAAATTTATGAGGAATTTAATAAAAATGTGAAAACCATAAGATGTACAACCCCTAATAATCTGTCAAAAATTTTAACAGGAAATCAAAATTTTATTACAAGGTATTGACCCTTGTCGACCCAATATCAATTTTTTTGTCCATATATAATAGTGAGGACTTTAATTCTGTAGAGAGAAAATCTTAAAATTTTAATCCGGGATTAAAAGAAAACTTTAGTACAACACAATCTTTCCTCGAGTTTGCTAGTGTATATTAGTCCTATTTCTTTTCACACATAATACGAGTTTTGATTAAATATCTCCATTTTTAAACAAAGTAGGGAGAAAGTCCATACAGAGTTCTGTTCCATTAATCTTTTTTAGATTTTATGCTACAACAGAAAACCTAACAATAATCTGTGTTGTAATTAATGTAGCTATGTAAGAAAACAAATTTAATTAGCTTAAACACTTCCTTTAAACATTTCACACCGAATATTAACTATAACAACATGTTCAAAAAATAGTATAGTGGTAGACAATAACACTATTTGTGTTCCCTATACGGCAGAACGTACACAGTTATCTAAGCGTTATAATACCTAGATCTTAATCTGCAGACAATGGTTTGATTCTCAGCACAGTGCATTTAAAGGTCCAAAGGATTCATATAGAAAAAAATTAATCAATAAGAGTTTCCGAAATCTCTTTATAAATTTGGACCATGCTTGATAAAGCACTAGTCTAGATTTACATGCTAACACTTTTGTTCGTAGTAACACAATACATAATTATTATTAAAATCATAGAGGGAAAAATAATTTAATCCGAGAGTAAAATATACCAAAACTGTTTGGAATGGAGGTGAGCTAAGGTCCATAATTTTTGTTTTTGTAAAATAAATAACTTTTTGTCAAATTAAATAAAAATATTACTTCAGTGGACATGTCAATTTAATTTTATACTTATAGTAATCTCAACAATTCTTGGGTACTTGTAACGGGTAATTTTAATTATTTGAACATAATTTTTTTTAACATTTTTTGCAACATCTTTGATGGTCATGATAAATATTTCAGAACACTTTCTCTTACATAATATTTGTAATAAATTAAACAATATATATATATATATATATATATTAAAGCATAGTTTTATTTATTTTGTTTAAAAAAGTGTACTACTAACATAACCTCGCATATAATTATTTAAGCTTACCTTTCTTCATTTTTAACTTAAGGATTATTTTTAAAATCCAGTATGAATAATTTCAACCCTAAGCTCAAAAATAGAAATGAATTGAATGTTTTGGCATAAAACGTCACCACTTACTACTCATTAGTCGGTACTTAATAGATTCCCCAAAGATAAAACCAATTTGCTAACACCTTCTTAACGTAATCACGAATTTATCTCCCCCGCCACGCTCCCTCTAAAAACTAACTACCAAATCCAGTGAAAGTCTTGGCAAGACACAAATCCTGTTAAAGTAGATCATTCCAGTGAGTTTGTCGTTTGCATAATTAAAATCCATCTCACCCAACCCCTAAATCTCCCTCTTTGCTTCAAATTAGAGCGCTGTAATAGCACTTTGCCCGTCGATATCACAAAGTGCCCCCATTTTCTCTTACCAGAAAACTTTTCCCAAAATAAGCTAGTCCTGCTTCCTTGCAAACGTATTTTTACAAAGTACTTACTTGGTAGAAAGCCTGGGGAATTCCCCTGTCTAACGATAATGCAGGTTACCTTTTTACTGTTATTTTACTTAAGCCTAGGACACATTTAAATGTATTAAGTGCATTATTGAACCTAGGTAACAAATATTACAAATAGGGCTCAGTATAAGTTAGCAACTTGAATAGTTTCTGATTAAATTAGATGCGTACTAGTAGCCAAATAATAAAACAAATTAATTATCTTAATGCTACTATAAAGGTGTATCTAAATGTTGAGGTCTGCCCCTGAGTAACCCTCCAATTATTTTGAAAATTAAGCCCCGTATTTAAAATTTTGTTCCAAATAACCTATTAAAAAAAATACTTATTGAATTTCTTTATATTTTAACTCTTCAAGTTACAGCTTTCATTAGCAAATCAATACATATTTATTTAATTAATCTATGGTTTGTGTACAATAATTATTTAAAAATAATATCATTTCCTATACCGTATAACTTAATATCAGTAGATATTGTGATACTATTAAAAAACGAAAAGTGAATTCAAATTTTAAAATATTCACTTTACTCTCAAATTGGTCAGGTTTACTCACCTGATAATTTATTTGAAATTGTTTAATTTTAGAAATTAAAAATTAAGTGAAAGTACAATTATGTAGTTTGTTTACTTTATTAATTGTGTGAACAAAGTATAACCTCGATTATTCGGACATCAGTTTTTCTGAGGACCGGTTGGACAGATTCGTAAAGCAGCAGAGATTTTGGTTTAATTCAGACCAAATAATTTTGTCATAACTTTTTCCTATCATTTCAGAGTTGTTGTTTTTTTCTTTAAGAAAGTCACACAATTTGTTGTATTGGATTGTATAGTAAATACACATATACACATGTAATAATAATAATTGTTATATGCTGTATTGTTGATACAGTATATACTGGAGAATTAAGTAATCACATACTAGTGCAATCGTTATACGCTTTTAAATTGTAGTACTGCACTGTATTTTCAATAATGTGTTTTAGTGCAAGATCCTCTTATTTTGTCTATAAAATCATTTGTCCCGGAGATTGCATGATCTAACACGCAACTCCGGCAGTATTACGGGGAGATGGAGGTTCAAATATTGGTCGGTTATGCCAAGTATGGTGTTTTTACTAAAGGTGTTTTCACTCTCTCTCCTCGAAAATATGGGTACACTTCTTCCAAATATAAACTTACTAATCCCAAATACCAATAGCATAATTAGTACATAATCGTATAACCCGAACGGACGTGGTGCTAACAAATCCTGATATTCAACTAAATGGACTAACCTAACCTAGGTCCTAATTGGTCTGAATATTTGGTGTTTTACTCGAAAAATATAAACAAAATTAAAAATTCAATACATCTAGGCCAACCATAAAAGATTGGTTGTCCTAAATTAAATAAATACACAAACACATCATGTTTATTAAATTTTATTTTTAGAAATAATCTATTGCTGAGCGTTGAAGAAATCCGGATATCTGAAAAAAGAATAAAGTCATATATCCTTTGTCCACCTCTGTGAACAACTATGGCTTTCCCGTAAAAAGAGAAATCAACTTTATGATCAGCTTACTGTTCAGGAAGATCCGTATAATATGAAACTTGGACCATCACCAATGCAATAAAGTGTAATGTGTAACTTTCTTAAGAATACTATTACAATAAAACAGCATGCATACTTTTGGTTCATATTTCTTCTTTATTTTACATACAAGCCATTATCATATTTCAAATCCTCTATGGAATCTTTAATATAGAGTGGATTACTGCCAGACCCGATTTAAAATAATAGTGGGGATATAAAAAATATTATATATTATTGTCAGATAATACTAAAACAAAAAACATAAAAGAGATAGAAAATAATCTTCTTACACACAATTTGTATAAAAAATATTCGATTGTCTTGAATAATTTAAAAAATCTAATATCAATTTTTTTCTAAAGAATAGTACAAAAATATATATTTGCAGCCCCTTATAATTAAATATAAATTTAAATCAACAAAATTATTTACAAAACAAAGATGTATCGAGATAAATTGCATTACAAAGGAGTTGCGTGGATGAAAATTTATAGACAGCTGTTAGGTTTCAAACTTAAAATGATTAAGTAATCTACTTGAAAAATAAATAATTTTCACCGGATGTGATATTCAAATTGAAACATCAGAATATCCTGAAAATGTGGTATATTAAAAAAAATAGCTGTATACAATTTATTTTATTTTTGTTGGGGAAATAAAATATTACTAGTTATTTTTTATATGTTAGACGTCTTAAAATTTATTTCAATGTTAACTTTGTTAATTTAAATGAAAAACTATAATTTGTATCGGCACTTTATTTTACAAAAAATAACAAACAACTTTTGCCTGAAACCTTTTATACAAGACAAATTCTAAAAGTTATTTTGACTCGTAATTTTTATAACACTTTTTATTCATAAAATTTGTATTACATTATATTATTATTTATTACGTTAAATCCAATATTATTTAAAATAGTACTTTAACAAATGTTCTAAATGATGCCCATTAACATCAATAAAGTAATAAAACTTTGTTGAATAAACATTGTTATAGAAAATACATGTAAAGATATCTTGAAAGGTAAGTGTCATTAAAAGAATCTTTTAAGCGAAGGCTTTTTTATTTTGTGGAATAATATTATTTTAAAATTATTATAGCTAGGTTTTCTTTAAAAATATAAAGTTGACATTGAAATAACTTTGGCTACGTCCACCAACTCAAAATTAGTTAGTGATGTTCTATTTCCCCCTTGATAAAATTTTTTTGTACAAAGCATTTTTTCCTAAAATTATTCATTTTTCGGATATTCTGATCTCTCAAGCTAAATGACTCACCGGGTGTATTGAATGACAACACCAGAGGAATGTTCAATAAATATATAGAAAAGTTGACTTTCTGATAAAAAAAATACTGCACACTCCAAATGCATAAAATAGTGTTGAACTAAGGGAACAGTTTAACAGCGTAATTCTTAAAGCCTAATATCAAATTAATATTAAATTAAAGCTATGATAAAAAATTATTTCAAGTGGGATATTGTAAGATCAAATTAATGATGGATGTTATACAATGGAAGATCGTTTTTAATTGAGCCGATAGAATTTTTCAGCAATGTTAACAAATTTTAGAGAACCAGCATTACATCGCATGTCAATTACATCGCGTGTCAATTACATCGCGTTTCTGTACAAATACATTGCAGGTCCATCACGTCGCGTTTCCCCCACCTCTCTACACACAAATAACCCTACTCCCACGTACAGCCAATAGGAATGAAGGTGCTTATATACACAATTACATCGCGTTACAAATACACCGCAAGTCCATTACATCGCGTTTTGCTAAGATAGTGGGCTTGACTCTAAGCTTTGACTCTCACTTTGAAGTTAGGGCTGGATGCAAGGGTTGTGTGCCTGACTCTCACCTCAGACCTCCCTATGAAGGTATCGCTGGTTGAAAGGATAGTGTGCCTGTCTCTCATCTCTTGACTCTCTCTTTGAAGGTGGGGCTGATTGAATGTAGTGTGTGCCTATATCACATCTCTGACTATCACTTTGAAGGTGGGGTTGGTTGAAAGGATAGTGTGCCTGTCTCTCATCTCTGACTCTCTCTTTGAAGGTGGGGTTGGTTGAAAGGATAGTGTGCCTGTCTCTCATCTCTGACTCTCTCTTTGAAGGTGGGGTTGGTTGAATGTAGTGTGTGCCTATCTCTAATCTCTGACTATCACTTTGAAGGTGGGGTTGGTTGAAAGGATAGTGTGCCTGTCTCTCATCTCTGACTCTCTCTTTGAAGGTGGGGCTGATTGAATGTAGTGTGTGCCTATATCACATCTCTGACTCTCTCTTTGAAGGTGGGGTTGGTTGAAAGGATAGTGTGCCTGTCTCTCATCTCTGACTCTCTCTTTGAAGGTGGGGTTGGTTGAAAGGATAGTGTGCCTGTCTCTCATCTCTGACTCTCTCTTTGAAGGTGGGGTTGGTTGAAAGGATAGTGTGCCTGTCTCTCATCTCTGACTCTCTCTTTGAAGGTGGGGCTGATTGAATGTAGGGTGTGCCTATATCACATCTCTGACTCTCACTTTGAAGGTGGGGTTGGTTGAAAGGATAGTGTGCCTGTCTCTCATCTCTGACTCTATCTTTGAGGGTGGGGTTGGTTGAAAGGATAGTGTGCCTGTCTCTCATCTCTGACTCTCTCTTTGAAGGTGGGGTTGGTTGAAAGGATAGTGTGCCTGTCTCTCATCTCTGACTCTCTCTTTGAAGGTGGGGTTGGTTGAAAGGATAGTGTGCCTGTCTCTCATCTCTGACTATCACTTTGAAGGTGGGGTTGGTTGAAAGGATAGTGTGCCTGTCTCTCATCTCTGACTCTCTCTTTGAAGGTGGGGTTGGTTGAAAGGATAGTGTGCCTGTCTCTCATCTCTGACTCTCTCTTTGAAGGTGGGGTTGGTTGAAAGGATAGTGTGCCTGTCTCTCATCTCTGACTATCACTTTGAAGGTGGGGTTGGTTGAAAGGATAGTGTGCCTGTCTCTCATCTCTGACTCTCTCTTTGAAGGTGGGGCTGATTGAATGTAGTGTGTGCCTATATCACATCTCTGACTCTCTCTTTGAAGGTGGGGTTGGTTGAAAGGATAGTGTGCCTGTCTCTCATCTCTGACTCTCTCTTTGAAGGTGGGGTTGGTTGAAAGGATAGTGTGCCTGTCTCTCATCTCTGACTCTCTCTTTGAAGGTGGGGTTGGTTGAAAGGATAGTGTGCCTGTCTCTCATCTCTGACTCTCTCTTTGAAGGTGGGGCTGATTGAATGTAGGGTGTGCCTATCTCTCATCTCTGACTATCACTTTGAAGGTGGGGTTGGTTGAAAGGATAGTGTGCCTATCTCACATCTCTGACTATCACTTTGAAGGTGGGGCTGGTTGAAATGAGAGTGTGCCTGTCTCAAAAACCTGACTCTCACTTTTAAGGGG
Organism: Timema cristinae; assembly: GCA_039000515.1. NCBI lineage: Eukaryota > Metazoa > Arthropoda > Insecta > Phasmatodea > Timematidae > Timema > Timema cristinae. The sequence goes on from JBCFYV010000935.1 coordinate 13,525,479, forward strand.
GGGAAGGGCTGGTCTAGAAAATAGTGTAACGAATTCAAAATTTAAATGAACGTCACCATGCACGAGATGCCTAGGCAACTGGCTTTATAACACTCCTAAAATAAATACACCTTAGTTTTGTTTTCTACTTCTCTGGAAAAAATTGTCTAGATAATTTTTAATTTATAGATTATATTATCATTTTATTATTTCATCTTTTATTTTCATTGCACCACAGAAATTTGAATTTTCAAATTCAAATTTCCAAGTTTTTTTAAGGCCACTAGATTTCTGTCAAGTTAGAAACGCTCCTCCTCCCAAAGAGAGTCAGTTGACCGTTTATTCCTATTGGTTGTACGTCAGAGTAGGGTTAGCTGTGTGTAGAAAGGTGGGGGAAACGCGACGTGAGACCTGCAATGTATTTGTACAGAAACGCGATGTAATGGACACGCGATGTAATGGAAATGTGATGCAATTGTATACACCCTTTCACTCAAAGAAAACCCACTAAAACAGCTCAAGGGTTGTATATCTATCAGAGCTTGGCGATAGTTTCATCGAGAGAGTTTAAGTGATTGGGATCAGGACCTAGTTTAGTGAATGACTGGTAAAATGTATTTGGTAGGTTTCCCGTGAATTATACGGGGAAATAATATTCCTGCCAAACTGTATTTGTGGTTTAAGGTAAGCACACCAAACGTTCAAGTACAATAACAACGTCAATTTATACATTTAATGCTATTAACAAAATGAACTACCTGAGCGCATGAAATGTGGTCACGCCAAAATACCTCTATTGAATAATTACTTCCTAGTTCGATTTGGGGTCACCCCCATATGTTACGCTTCGTGGTCACTCCGAGACCATAACCATGCAAAGCAGGTTTTGGATACTATCATTTAGAGCAATTTCTATCACTGAAATTTAAATTAAACTAATTAATCGAAAGGTAGAACCCATCGCTGTCATGAAGTATATACGGTAAGTACACAGCGCATTAATTTTAATGAATACCAATTTTGTGGGGTTTTACACATTTGAAAAAACAAGTTAAGCTATTGGTTTATCAGGAACATTGATATTAGCACACTTTCACTCTTAGCTCAGCAAACCTCCTGGCTGCGAGCGTCTATGAACCACTAGTATTCGCTTCAAGTCTTCTGGTGGAATTTGAACTAGAGGCTTTAAGAATTAGAGCACAATTATTTTGTTCTAAAAACAAATACTCTCAAAATAAAGTTAGTAATCTAAGTAGGATCGTTTATTATTTGTGTAGTTATAACATTATGCTAACCTAATAATGGATATATATTTAAATATACACAATTTTTAAAGTAACTATTCAATATCCATCAAGTGAATACAGTAATATCATAGCATGTGTTGTACGCGGTTAATTCATTTCCTAAATCATGTGATTGATACAATTCGATGTTCATGAAATGAAATTTAATTCACTTTTATAAAGTAAAAAAATCAATATTCGGTGCATTAGTTAATAAAAATAAAAGCTTTAATTTGTATATTTATATTTATTAATGAGTTAATTAAATTTATTTTTCCCTTCTAACCCTAGATAAAAATTCATTTAAACATTATTTAATCTTAAAGATAAATAGGCTTGATTGAAGTAATGAAATTTCAAGAATTCATGGTCCAATTTTATCTCTGATTTCTAATTTTTTTGATAAACTCAGGGTAGGGTGTTAAGGAAAAGTCTTGATATTTCAATAAGTTTGATACTGTCTAGCAGCAAACACCTTCGGGCTGGTAGAATACTTAATATTTATTAATATAATGTCCAGGGACCCCAAGTGCTAAGGAGAATTTGGTTCTCTATTATTATTATTATTATTATTATTATTATTATTATTATTATTATTATTACTTGTTTTTAATATATTCAATAGCAAAATTTATTGTAAATTTGTCCTTGATCATATACGCATTCATATCCCTTCTCTGGCTTCTCGTAATCCAAAATAATTTTTATCAATAGCTCTTATAAGGTAAGCCCTATAGGTCGTTGTATCCATAGCGCCAATTCTAGATTTGTCAAATTTGACTTTTATCATAAAATAAAAGCTAAACTCAGAGAGTTATTTAACGAAATCCCTTATCAATAATTTATCACTAAAAGGTTTTGAATATAATATCAAAATTTTAAAATATTCTGATTTATTTTTTGCATATTGTTACTGCTTTTAAACACTCTTTAGTTTTTTGTTTATTATTGCTTTTTTTTATTATTATCACTATTGATTACTTTTTTTGTAACTATTAATCATTATATAACAACATTATAAAGCCATTTTTGTTTATCTTATTTTCTCGTGTGAATATTTGTATTTATATGGTACTTGTGTACTTTCAGTGCTGGCCTGTTATAGGTCTTACGACTGTTGGCCAGTACTTTAATAAAGGAAATTGAAATTATTATTATTATGAGGTAACCAGAGAAAATTTTGGATTGAAGCATACAATGTAAAAAATTCAAACGGCAGATATTTAAAAATAAAAAAATAATAATCGAATCTTCGTAACGGAAAATGAACCGCAACAAACTGATGGAAAATTTATAGCGTCGTTCAGAATGTCGAAAGGAAGCATTCTTGAATAGTACATTAAATGTTCAATTGTTCATTTATGATGATTGAGTTAGTAACTGAGGTAGTTCGGCGACTAGCATGTAGAGTTTCCAGTAATTATTCACAAACGCGTCACAAGCAAGTCAGCAAACAGTAGCCTCGTGAGCTTCTCGCTGTTGAAATACATTAGTGGTGAAGCTCAAGCTACTGGTTATAAATTTAAGTTTTATTCCCGTCACTTTTAAGTCTTGTTTTAGTAGCTGCGTGGGCGAAAGATCTTAGTTCCATTTATAACTACTAAAATACCCTCCACGTAAGCGTATAGTAGCAATATAATGCTTTATAAAATATTATCCATTGATGAAAGGGTATCATAGTTATTGCCTGTCTACTATCCAGAATGATATATTCTTATCCATAGCCTAATATTTTCAAGTACTCGTGTCTTGCTATAACCTGATTTTGGTAGTAACAACAATATCTGGCAATTACTAAAGCCAATAAAACCATTCCCACTATATATTTATACATCACGTGATCTGCAGCTGTCACTTTTTATGGATAGTATCAATACCTATAAAATAAAACAAATAATATATGTGATTTTTATCAATGTTGGTCCCAAAGAAGTATGATCGAATTTTCTAAACATTTCTTTAAAAAATAATCAGGGTACACTAAATCATATAATATAGGGATGGTAGAATTATTGGAAATGTATGGTAATCATATTCGTGCTGTTGTAGACGGGAAAACAATTTAGGAATATGCATCACATAACGAGCAGGTGGGGTTGGAGTTCCACTTCTCCGTCACCCAAAAACCAGACCTGAAGATATTATGTACTACATAGTCCACGTGTATACGGGTAAGAAAGAGTGCCAGGGAACTAACTTTTATCACAAGCTCGGGAGCTCCAAGTATCGGCTATACATTATCTGAGAGGCCCAATTCATGAAATAAGCTATGTCCAAAAGATTTTATCTTATCAATATTGCCCAACCACTACCGAAAACTATTCATCCCTAACCTATGAAGTAAACACTTTCCAAAATATTTAGAGGCTTTAACATTAACCAGTTTCACTAACTCACTCTTGGACTTTAAGAACTCAAATTGGTCTCCACACTCACAAAGGTAAGCCATCTATTTTTATCTGTATCTATTTATATCCATTTCATCCAATTCTATCCAGTCCACCTAATTATACACCATCTCTTTCATTCTTAATATAATTTTATCCTCCCATTTGCTTCAAGAGCTTTCAAATGGGTTCTTTTCATTGGGTTTGCCAGTCAATACCTTGCACATGGTTCTAGAATATTCCATTCGCACTGCATGTCCTGTCCACTTTAGCCTGTGGGATTGGATTACCCTAATAATGTGTGATAAAGAGTACAGGATGTGTAGCTCATTGTTATGTAGCCTTCGACACTCTACACTATATTCCTCCCTTTTCGAGTAAATATTTTCCGTAATGTTTACCAGCCACGGTTCAGAATATGACATTCTGACTTCACAGACTCATTGCTGTTTAAAATATTTGGCTTTGTCAAGATTGTCCGGCACGGTCCAGAATGGTTCATTAGTTTTTGGGTTGCTAACACTCGTAAAATATCACTGTTTTATTATAAATGCAAAGTTTTTAAATTGCATGTTATATTTTACATTTAAATAACGTACACTCAAGTTTTCTCAAACTATTTCATTAATTTTAATTATTTATTTCTATGCAACCCGAAACAATATTTTAAACATAAGTATTATTCTTCGTTTTGGAACGTTATCTATTATATTACACATAATAGATAAAGTATACCTTTTAATACAGACATTACATTTACTTGGAAAAGAGAAAATACTTGTGATTTTTTTATAAATAATAAATTAGTTTATGAATATTTAATCATATCTCGAAATATTTAACTGAATAAAATATTGTTATCCACTGCGTGGGTGCATCAATGTAAATAACTAGTTCCGTAACGTTCAATCACATGGTTAAAATTCCTCAGTTGCCATGTTTTTGAAAGTGCCGTGAGTATTATTTTAAATGGAATGAAACAATAAATAAGCCTTTTTCCCGACCTCAAATAAATATAATTAATGTTGGCCTAAATTACTGTGGTTATCTATCCATTCAACATTACCATATGTTTTCATTACAGCTCTACAAAGTGAAATATATCAGCTGTTGGCGTGGGGCTACATTAGGGACTATTTCTAGTAGCTTTTCAAGCTTTCGTCCAAGTAAACTAAGGTCGTGAATGTACTATACGTATCCATGAAATTAGCATGGTTCAAAACTGTTGCGTTGTTAAAATTGATCAGCTAAGCTTGGAAACGTTCATCAGCGACTGGTATTGTGTACATTGCTGCCTGTTTTGAATCACCGACCTATAAGTACCTGTATTTGATAGCTACCCGTATGTTAGGTCAAGGTAAAGTAAGCTTAAACGAATGTTTTTATTTCTACAAAAGGCTGAACAAAACTTCATCCAACTGGTTGAAGTCAGAGCATGTTATCAGTCCTCTCCATCGTAACAAGTAAAATGGCCCGAGTAGATATGATCAGGCCGACTCGTGTGATCGTTAATGTCAGTTGCGATACCATTATCTGATTGGAGGCTTATACGAGAAGAAATAGAATTAATTATCTATATTTCATTAGGGCAATGTGATTCTTTTTTACTGAACTGGTGTGTTTTGGTGTTTACAAACGCCACCTGATTCTGCACGCACTTAGTTTTGTTAATATCTATTCAAAATAATTTTAATATAATATAAAACTTTTAACTGAAATGCCTTAAATGGATGTATCAGTTTATTAACATACCGGCACCATGAGTGTTCTTAGCGTAGCTTTTATTATTCCTACAAATTTATATTTGAAGCAACTTCTATAAATTAAAACCGGATTTTTTCTGCTAAATATTGATATAATATATTATTGGGTTTATTTAATATATATTGATAGTATATATCAAAAGTGACTGCAGAAGATGATATGAATTGATGTATTATACGTTAATTTCAATTTAGCAAGTATTTTTCGTCATATAAGATGGTGTGAGTATGCTAATTAATAAGAACTCGATTTAGGTTTTATTCTTGAAAGTAGAAATAAACTTAAAATTTCTAAAAATAATCAACGGTGCAGCCAGTTAAAATTGGGTCACTGTCACCTGTGTTAAAGTCAAGTGTACTATCTATATAACCAAAGAAAATTAAATAATTTCTGTATTATATAAATATTTTACTGATATACATAAATATATATATAATACTATAAATAATATATATATATAAATATATTTTTACTGATATACATAAAAATATATATTTATATATATATATAATATTTTTACTGATATATATATATATATATATATATATTATATTCGCGTTTTACTACAGTTCAGTTTATATGCATATATATGATCGTTACTCGAATTGGATACGGATGAGGAAGGAAGCATTTGAAAATTAATTTACACGCATTTGCTTGGAAGGAGATTGGGAAACAATTTTGGAAAAACTACCTCAGATTGGACTGGGATTCTAAAACTAATCTCCCCATCTTCAGCAGGACGTCTAACATGAGAGTGACGCCTTAGGTCATTCGGCCACCAAAGTAGGTCTTTGCAGAAATTCATATTCCTAAAAAAAATTTAGGTATTTAATTATGTAATAACATACCCATATACAGGGTTATTCAAAAGTAATGGTACAAAACTGAAGGCCTGTAGTGAGAGTGGTATCAAAGACCGCCAAGCAGTAACGGATTGAAAGGAAGGAGAATGGCATCAAGTTCATGCCTGGGCATGGTAACTGCTACCGGGATGTTCGCCGATACCTTAATACCACCCTACCGCCCCGTTGGATCGACCGTGCCAGACAAGAGGATTCGCCAATGTTGTTCTGGCCTCCACGATCACCAAACTTGACACCCAGTGACTTCTTTTAGTGGGGATGCATCAAGCATGCCATCTACGTGCTCCCATTGCCAATAACAGTAGACCCGAATACACATGCTAGCTAATGGTATGCTTGTTACCAGTATTTTCGTGATACTTACCAGTAGCATGACCTCTATCATGTGTTCTCAGCTACCTGAGATGGAAGGTGCAGAAATTAGAAATGAACTGAACACTGTTATAAAAGTATTAGTGAAGGTATATAAAACTAGACTATAGATTTTATTAATAAGTCCAACAAATAAAAAGAAGAAACAGACAGGTTTGGAAGAAAAATTGGATAAGCAGACTTCTGACTCATAGAGCTTCCAATTGTCTACTGAAAGAAATGTGACAAGAAGATGTACAAAAATCATCAGAGAAGTTTGATGTGATGTGCTTCTTTCTAAGCTTGAAATTAACATCCAGAAAAGGGACACTCACATATAAAATGCTATACCAGCAAGAGCCAAATTGGAGATAGCTTTGAGATTTTTAGCCACTGGGAATTCGTATGCTTCATTGGAGGGTCTATACAGGGTGGAAAGGTCTAATATATTACAATTCATAGAGGAAGTGTGTGTTGCAATAGTTACTTCTTTAAAAGATTTTATCAAGGTGAGCTCTTTATAATTATAAAATTGTACATATTGTAGAAATATTTTTAACAATAAAAACATGAAAGGTTATACAATAAAGTAAAAATTAGTCTTACAAATATCTTTAGAAGTAATTCCAAGCGTTTGACCTAATATTGTTGCCATCGATATTTGAGTATCTTGTACTGTTTCTTCATAACCATCATTGCCAGTGAACTTATAAGGCTAAACAGGGGAGCTTGTGTGTGATGAATGATGCGATATTGTTAGTTCAATACTATAGGCTCTTTCCAGAATCCTTGCCTCAGTCAATTTGTTTCTTATATCAGCCTGCAATTACAATGCTTTTTTAGCGGAAACTGCCGCAACTGTACCGCGACACATAGTGCAAAGTAGTGAAATTCATCTTAATTGGATCTTGGTGTATTAATTGCTGTAGACATGTTTTCAAATTTATGTAAGGCATTTTCCATATCTATCTGAGTGAAATCATCGTTTGCACGAGATCTGTCCATCAGCGTGTTGATGACCAGTCTTATCAACGTTGGGCCTGTTTGCAGTCCTTCAGCAGATTGTTGATTGAGCTCTCCCTCAAGTGGATGATGAAACGTCCCTGATTGTTGAATTGCTTCTTCTGTAACTGGCTGCTTAGAGTCTTCTAATAGTTCAGTTGTTTCTCATGAAAATAGTGGAGATGTCTCTGATGATTTCGTGCGTTGACCTGAAGGTCTTTGTGTTCTCTTTGAAAAAAGTAAAATAATTTAAATATTGCTTAATCGGTTCTTGGTAATACGGATCATACAATCCTGTCGTTCTGTATGTCGATTTCCTTGTAGGTGACATGACATTTTATACTTAAATCTCACATATTTATTGCCACTTACAACCTGTCAGAAAAAGTAGTCTAAAACCGACTAGTGAAACTCTTCATGTAGATTTCTATGCAATCGGTTGATTTATTTAGATTCCACCAAAAAATAAGTGGAACATGAATTTGTCACAAAATGGTATTTTTTTGGATGTATTGGGGCCATGGTAAGCATGTAGCTTTGAAAGCCCCTGATGATACTTCAGATTATTTCAAGGTAGCAAACAGCATTATGCTTATGGCTTTAGTAGATTGTGATTACCGATTCACATATGTTGATATTGGTCGCAAAGGCACAGCGTTGGATGGAGGAATATTCGTAAAATCGAGTTTGGAACAAAACTTACAAAGCAATGCACTGGACATTCCCAATAACACATTTATTGTTGGTGACACTGCGTTCCATTTGAAGCAATATATTATGAAACCATATTCAGCAAATACAACATATAAACCCAAAATATTCAATTATCGTCTATAAAGAGCAAGGTAGATAGTTGAAAACACAATTTGGAATTCTAAAATATAGATTCATAATATTTGAAAGGACTATACATCTTCCACCAGAAAAAGTGTATTTGATTGTATTGGAAGATTGTTCATTACACAACTGGCTGAGAAACACTTCGGATACATATATGACACAATGATGTGTTGATTTTGAGGATAGACACTTGGGCCTGGTACAATCCGGTTCATGAAGGTCGCAAACAAAATTAAATCATTTAAATTAATCAAGGAATAATCATGCTTCAAGAGTAGCATTGGAAATTATAAACCATACGTCAACTTTTTTTTTTGCACAGAAGCGATATCATGGCAAGATCACATGATAAATATAATTGGATAAATACATATCATATGATAACTACATTTAAGACATAACATGAAATCAAGAGACGTCATTTTAATAAGAAATAAACTGTACTTTCTATCTGGGTTGATATTGTTTCTCTGGTTTCCACTGAATCCCCCAAGAATGAGTCCATTTCCTCCAACTATGATACTGAAGGTTTATATATATCTGCTGAGCCAGCCCCCGATCGCATTGAATCTTTTACTTTTTTTCAACTCCTGATGATTTGTAAATCGCAATTTTTATTTTATTTTATTTTTAACACATCTTATTGTAAAGTGTTCATCTTTCATATCTTCCAATAACTTGTGATTAGCATTTTCTTTTGCAATTTTATTTTGGTACGGCGGAGGCACTGTATTCCACAAACACTGATAGACACGATAAACTTTTACGAAAGTTACAGTCTTTTCATCTACCCATCGATCCATTTTGAAAGTAAAGTTAATAAAGAGAGAAAAACAACTTCCCGCGAAAACAAATAATATCCTGAGAAAATTTAAATCTTCTTAAAAATCAAGCGAATGAAACAATTCCTTGCGCTGACATATTATCTACAATCAGAGCATGCTGAGACATGTTATCTACAATCAGAGCATGCTGGGACATGTTATCTACAATCAGAGCATGCTGGGACATGCCAGCCGATCGCACTCCTATCTACGACCCACACACCTCTCCACGTGGCACTATCACGAGAAAATATAGCGTTGTGCGACTTACTATCAGGCCAAGTTAAAGCATGCAATCTACTAACAGCAATGCAATACACATGGCAGTGGTATGCTAGTTGCCAACTACTTGCATTCTTGGGACGAGTTACTAGCATGTTATCGGCCCCTTAACTGAGCTACCTCAAACAACACATCTCTGTTGCGGTGGAATTGATAGCCTAGGATATGCTGGGACGCTTCTGGGCTGAGCTGTATTACCGTCTAGACGTCTGCCGTGTAAATAACGCCGCCACATCAAACACCTTTAGTGCTTTTAAAACTTGGAGTGTCTGTCTTTTCATGCCATAACGGTTGTTTGTATTTAGCTCGTTTAAGAATAAAAACGTTAATTTTTGTGCCATTAATTTTAAATAACCCTGTATTTACCAATACAAATATTCTGATGATATTGGCCAATATTCATTACGTTTATTTTTCTAATGTTTAAAATGATACGATTTATTATTTTGGTAAATTGGAATGTGCTTCATGTTCGTTCATGGTAATAATAAACTATTTTGTGGTTGTGCAAATAGATACACTTTATTTTTATTCACCATAATACGGAGAAAATATCGTACAACACGGTTTAAAATAATAAGAATAGTAATGATTTTGAAGTATTGGTGAAAATTTACCTTTTATTAAAATTATTAATTTTTTAAAATAGTCTGTTGATTTCGTCTTGTTTATGTTCATGGTAAGCCATCGCTAATCGAGGAACCACTAGCTGATGACAAGTGAAGAGCGAGTTTCACCAGGAATATAAATAAAATAAATAAGAGCTTTATTTGGGTATAGCTTATCCCACACAAAAGATCACGAGAGATTGGGTTCATATAAGAACACGATATTTGAGTTTGAAAATAATTCCATATCGAATTTAAACCTTATTTTAAATTGTTAATATTTATTATTTATTACACTTTTGTAACAATTAATCCTACTAAAGTTCTTCTGGGTTGAGGTCAAACTTTGTTGGCTATTGTTACCAGACATTATACGAAAGAGAATCAAATGTTTTAAGACTGGTTCGGTAAAATTGTAATACAATTACATGATTTAAATTTGCCTCCTTTTAAGTAGTCCCCTTGTGCAGTGATACACCAATAACTGCGCTTTTTACACTTTTGTAAAGCTCCCATGAAGTCCTTGTCCTGAAGCGTACAGCACCTGCGATCCACGCTTGATTTAATTCATGGTGTCAAACCGGTGATCCTTGCGTTTTAACTTAATCTTCGTGAAGAGGATGAAGTTACAGGGGTCCAAATTCGGTGAGTACTGTGAGTGAGACACGATGACCATTTTGCTGCGTCTGATAAACTCACGCGTTTTCATCGTTATGTGTGTGCGGATGAGTTTTCATGTTAGAGCACCTAATTGCCCACACGCCACAGTTCTGGTCTTTTCCGCAGAATGTCCTCCCTCGGACGCCTCAGAACATGACGTGAACGGAAGTGAGGATTGTCTGCACCAATCCATATTCACGGTGCCAGAAATGTCAATGGTCATCCAGTGATCCTCATGCACAAGCTACTTAACTCTGCCCACAATTTCCGGGTTTGTGCTCGTGGACGGTCGCTCTGATCTCTCTTCGTCTTTCAGTCACGTTTTGCAGCTTCTGAAGCGCGAGTGCCACTCACAACACACCAGACAGCTCTTAACTTAATTGCCGTAAGCCTGCTGCATCATTTGTAAGGTCTCCGTTCCAGATTTTACGAGTGAGACGCAGAGTTTTATGTTCGCTCTCTGCTAGAGTTTGCGATCCACAATAAAATGACAAATGCACCCGTGCATGTCGTCCAATAAACATACACAGAATGATGAAACTTGTCGTACTTACAGAAGAAGGTCACAGCTCACCACATAAGCGAACGCATCCCCATGCCGCGTTCTTTTTTCATTTTACAGAACCAGTCTTGAAACACTTTGATACCCCCTCGTAACTTTCCATGGACTGTGTTCATGAAACATAGTGTTTTTTTTTTAATTGTTCTGAAATAGATTTTAAATAAAACTGGGAGACTTGTTCTTGTTGTCTAAGATCTTTCAGGACGTAATCTGTGTCTGTCCACGACGATAATTTTTATAAACCTGTATTTTTGATAGTGAATTGAATGGAAACTATCTCCAAAGTTAGCTGGAAGCCTGGTGCACAGCCAGATGTGTTTTTTATTAATTAAAATTTCATATTTTACATTTAGAAGAAAAAACTTATGTCAAACCAAAATTAATGACAAATTATCCAGAGATTATTTTTAATTCCGAGTGAGACCATATTTATTTATTGTTTACCTAAATTTATCTTAACCTTTCATTCTCAGAAAATATTATAACATCTCAGAAAGGGTATCTTCTAAATTTATTGTATACAGTATTTTGCTATTACTCTCCAGATCATTATAGATTTATTTATAAAGCTTAGCTCCTTTCATTAATATTGTCAATTTTTCACCATAGTCAAACCATTTTTCTTTTGACCCTTATAACATAAGAGTAATAAATTGTAGTTTTATTTTTATTTACAAGACAAGCAAATTTCTACCCTCTAGCGGCATGAACAAAAATGTTTATAAATTGATAGACAGTAGCTAGGTTACTATTTTTGATATATTTAAGTTTGTAAAGTGATCATTCACCCCTTATTTGTGTGGATTTCAAGGCTAATAACAGTCGGTATTCATTAAACAATTGATTTTAACAATGACTCAAAAGATTGTATACAAACAGCAAACGGAGTGCTTTTACATTTAATGTCATCGTATATTTCACAAATTGTGTATTCTGGGTGTACTCGGACTAACTCACAAGAACTTTTGAATTAAATTGAATAAAATCAATCGTTTTGAAATCAAGGAATGGTTTTATTTTCGTTTCGAGTATTTGCGGCAGCTCAAATTAAACCGGCCCACAGGAATATCTCCCAGTGTCCCGGTGGCTCTGTCCCCCCCTGATACTAGGCTTCAATTACTTTCATTTCGCTTTCCTAATATTTGTAAACATTTTCTTAGTAGTGTAGAGCCCTGTCTTACAAGCATCTCGTGACGCGCAACAAACAACGACATGGTGACGCGCACTCTTTAATACATATACTATGTTCCTAGGTGACGTAGTTGACTAATGCGCTAGTCGTGTTGAGCCCGACTGCTGAGGACGGGGAGATCGGGGTTCGAATCTCGGTCGGGGGAACTGGGGATGGTTTTTCCTAAAGGTTTTCCACTCTCCCTCCACGCAAATGCGGGTTCACTTCCTTTAATTAAACCTTCCCAACTCCTAATCCATTAGCGTAATTAGTACTTAACCGTATAACCCAAACGGGTAGTAGGACGCGGTGCTAAATAATAATAATAAATAATAATAATAATAATATACTATGTTGTGCGTCATTTATGTCGTAGTGATCTGAAAATTATGTCGTCGTAACCTAAATAACGCCGCGTCCACGCACGAATCCATCACGAGGTGTAGAAAAGAAGAGATTGCCAACTCTGTTCTCTGTTTTTAACTTCCTCTTTTCGTGAATAATGATGCATGATGTTTGCTTGTATAAAAACAAACGCCCAGGAAAAGTGTCACGTTTGTCTAGCGTCAAGAAACACTGTATAGAAGGGCCCTTAAAACAAGTGCGCATAAAATTATGTTGAATTTACTTAATTAATTGTGTGTGTGAACATTCCGTTTACCCATAAAGGCAGCATACAACCTTAACTTGACAGATTACACTATGACACTATCTTATAATCAACATCATATTGGAGCAATTAAATATTATATGGATAACTTTTAGGGTAAACAAAGTACCTAAGAGAAAAATGTTATTGTAAATTTTGACAAAAAAAATTGTTTAGTAATATCTATCTAGGGTCTAAAGTTATATAAGTTATATAAATATGAATTACATAATAATTTTTTCTCAAAATTAAACATTTTATATAAAATATATGTTCTTCTATTTAGCTTCGGGAATATTTTATATATTTGATTTTACTTCGCACACTCCCATTACTTAGTAAACGCACACACTTTTTACTTATCATGATTTATAATTTACAGTACTTTGACAAAGACTATACTGCAAAGTATTATTCCCACTACGGGACTTTATTTATGTATTTTTTTTAACTAATAAAAAGCTATTTCGTGACAGCAGCAAATTTCGCGAGAGAGATTCTTCATCGTTAGCCGCTTTAGTCCACGGGTTATGACAATGAAAAGTTGAATCTTCAGAAAAGTACGCATCTTTCCTCTTATGAACTCACTCGCTGGAAAAGCTGAGACATTTCAAACCTTTCTTTTCTTTTTTTTTCTCTTTTACTCTTTCTTTACTACACGTAATCTCTTTATTTCACTTTTTCTCTGACATTTCATGCCCTGGTACTTCCCTATTATTTTGACGAGCTCTTCCGGTTGATAGTAAACATTAGGTTGTGTTTTGTTTAGGATTATACAATGTTCTTTCAATGGCAAGTGTATTTTGGCAAGCGACTCGGAAACTTGAGGATACTAAGCCAAAGGTATCGGGCTTAATTCTCGTGTCTAGGTGTTATTTTAAATTTAAATATTATGATTTTTAGATGCGGCTATAGCCGTAATTAACAAATATAATAGCTTAGCTATTTAATCCATCTATATTGATACATAGTTCACTCGTAATACCTTACCACTTAACAAGAACCAACCTATTTATTACTTTACTATTTGATGTATATAATTGTTTTCTGAATTTGATTAAATTTTAAGAATTTTTTTAACAGAACTTATATATCTAATAGTCCCTCGAATATTTAAAAAACAGTTAATGCTGTATATCGGTCTTAAAGATTTTTTGCACCCAATGACAAATTTGTATTAATCAAAATAATATAATGGGTGTACAAAATAAAATCTCTACTACTTATAAAAAAAAGTGTCGATATGTATGTCTGTTTCCTAAGATTTATGAAACCGAACTATTTGCGATAAGGTTTCTTTTATATTATGTAGAATTTTACCGGGATGGTCTTAGGCTATTGATAAAATTAATTAAATCAAATCAAATTGACGTTTAAAAATGATTTGGTCTTAAAACGCGTCATCAATGATGAATTATCCTATTTTTTTAAATTTTTATAATATCGCGTCTTACCACGTGTTCTCTGTTTAACTTATACGCAAATGTACTATTTACTTTAATGAGTTAGGGGATGAGGAAGGTTGAATTTCTAGGAAGTTTATCCTCATAGGCATGAAAGTAGAATAGAAAACAATTTTTTTTAAAGACCCTCAGTACACACGATAGGGTTTCGAACTCCGTTCCACCTGTCATCAGCGGTCTAGTCCAAGACGAGAGCGACAGACCGAATAAGGTTAGTACTCTTCTATTGAATGAAGAATTCATTATTTTTGTGTATATCTCCATTGTTGAATCCAAAGGCTAGTTACATAATAAATTTCAATAGTAAGTTCAATGATAAATCACATTTGAATTTATTTTGATTTAAATTCACGTAACGATAGTTTCTGTACTTGAATATTCGCTTATAACTAGAAAATTATTGATTGGGTCTTAATGCTGTATTTTATTTTATTTTTAATCGGCCAAGAAAGTTCATACAAGTTATTTAAAAATTATATATATCTTAAAGAAGATGAGCAGTAACGTTAAAGGCAATTCGAGTAATGCACATTGTGGAGTGACAAGCGAGGACTGAAGCTACTCTTTTGACTTCAGGAAAAAATCAGACCAACGATATAGATTCACTCATAAGGTTGGAGAGTTTGGAATCCAACATCGACCCACAACTGGATTTAAGTATAATTAAACATGTGGTAGATGGTCTTTTTGGACTTTTTAATCAATCGTCTCCGTTAACGAATAAAAAATTATCCAAAAAGAGTTTTAAAAGACCAATGTAGGAGGGCATGATGGATATCTCAAATACCATAAATGTCATCCTGACGATGTAGAGCGCTTGACCAAGATCTAATCTTGAACGTTGACGATAGGCGATCGTTGAATGGTCCCACAAAGCCCCGTCTTGTTGAGAGAGTTCGATTCTCAAATTAACGAGAATCTGTACAGTTTTATCAAATCCATTAAGTATGTGTGTAGGTAAATCAATAAGATTAGTGATCGAGTGACGTTCAGTAATAGCTAGGTCTATGAGGTGAACCCATTTCAGTTGTGATTATTCAGGACAATAATTCATTTAGCTGTCCACCTCTAAAGTAGACAATGTGTATATTTTAAAACAATTATGGTCACCGACATCACTGACGTCACTATCAATGTATGTTGAAGGTCATTTGTATGTTGGAGGTCAGTTGTATGTGGGAGGTCAGTTGTATGTTGGAGGTCATTTGTATGTTGGAGGTCAGTTGTATGTTGGAGGTCAGTTGTATGAGGGAGGTCAGTTGTATGTTGGAGGTCAGTTGTATGTTGGAGGTCAGTTGTATGTTGGAGGTCATTTGTATGTTGGAGGTCAGTTGTATGTTGGAGGTCAGTTGTATGTGGGAGGTCAGTTGTATGTTGGAGGTCATTTGTATGTTGGAGGTCAGTTGTATGTTGGAGGTCAGTTGTATGAGGGAGGTCAGTTGTATGTTGGAGGTCAGTTGTATGAGGGAGGTCAGTTGTAAGTTGGGAGCTTTCTAGCTACGGTCGTGTTGGCTAAGAGTTGTATTGGAGTCCAATCAATGTGGACGAGGTGTGTCGGCACCGTTTGAATACAAAGTAAAATGTTGTAAGGACAGTGCATTTGAATTAATAAATGAAGATGCTGGTTGTGAAACGTTTGTCCTTTAATCAAAGACCAGTAAAGCATTTTTGTATCAAAAGATCGATAGTAGTAGTTTGCTGCAGTGCACCAAATTTAATCATAAAATGTATTAATTTTCTTTTGCGGCCATAATAGTAGGTAATTAACACGAGTTAAAAATACCTTAAACCAAGTAGATACATTAAAATACAAACTTGTTATTAATAATATCTAGCTCTTCTTGTATTATGGTACATCCAAATTCGGGCTACTATTTAAGCGGTTTATTATTAATGTTTAATGAGATATCTGTTTCATTTTGGCATTTTGCATTTAAAAATAATACTAAAAGTAAAATTTAAGAAACAAACATTTTTGAGGCAACACATTATTAATTCAAAACTTATTTCTTTTTTTCTAAGATTTTTTTTTCTCCTTTAATTCCTATCTCTGTTTAGTCTTCATTTTCTGCCTCCCTTTAATTTTCTTGTCTTTTTTCCCCTGACAGACTTTCTACTCCAAGTAAAATCCAATCCCTCCTTCAAGCCTTTATACCACTTCCCCCAACCCCTGTCCATCACATTTTACCCTTTTAGAGTCACAGAGTCACATGTGAAACGGGTAAGAGTAGTAAATAAAGCACTCTTCGTTTGAGAAGTGAACACCTGAAAATTTAAGCACTCCGCTTACGTTCATTATTAAGTAGACTTTGTTGGTCTTATTCAAGTTTCATAGCAGAGCACATTAAGATATGTTCAGTAACCAAACACATGTACAATAAACCACGTAAATATGACACGCCTCATAATTGGAACTCACATTTCAACTTTCAGTAGAATAACATTTTATGGCCGTCCCCACGTGAGGTACATTGGACGGTTTTCCTCCAAGTAGACGATTTGTAGACACGATGTGGCTTTTCTTTGTAGTCCCAAAGACGAAATCTGCTCAGGTGGAAATATCTCCTACCCACCCCTTCACTGACTAGGAAAATAGCGATAGGAAGTGCCACAATTCAACTATGCTACACCAATAGACCTTATGTTTACACTACCAGGATATTACAGCCAAAATATTAGTTTATACTTTTCACATTATGTTATTCTAATTATTTTTTATATATTTAGTAGGTCCAACTGATAGATTATTTATTCTAATTGAATAGTAACCATGAATTCAAATATAGACTGTTGGCAGCGTGGTTATTAATATTCATTGATACTATTAAATTAATATTAGAACTAAAATACTTTGAAAACTCAGTTAAACGGCAAGAAAATTAGTACAATTTTAAAGTTGTATTCATGACTTCTATCAATAAAACCAATATTTACACGTCTGTGTGGAATTTGGTTTTATGATTTTAATTTAATTGTTATTACTATGTCTAAATAATTTGAACCTGACGAACAAAGTGATCTTATTAGCTCACAACTTAAAAACCAATTTAGCATAGCTAAGTGACGACTCACATTTTTCATGCTATCAGTTCGTAGCTATGAAAGAAGACTCTATTTAATGGTTTTTAGTTGGGGTCACGAATAGAGCTGGGGTCTTTAAACTCGGCAATAAAACGCACTGCAGAGCTAAAATGTCTGATGGTATTGTGTTTATATAATATATTTCAACTTTCGTTTAAAATGTTTATACTTTATTGGTTTTCATAGATATAAAATATGCCTTTTATGGGCTTTTATTATTTCTTAACCTACATCCAATTTCTAGAAAATTAAGTAATATTAATATATAAAAAAATAAGATTAAAATAAGTAGTTAGGCTAGTAAACTATTTTTATAATTATGTATTTTCATCACAACACCTTTTAATATATTATGATACAAACACATATTTTAATACCTAGATACAAATATACATTTTAATCTTAAAAGCGGTCATTCATTTAAATTATTTATAAAAACCATATAATAATTATGAAAGCATTATTTTTTTGATCTCTACATTTTTATTATCAAAATTTTATAAACAAAATTACTATACCTCATTTACGGAAGGGGGGGTGGTAACTTACAGTTAGTAAAATTTACCATATCGACTCTCATGTATCCTTTCGCCAAACGTAGTGATATACTAGAACTAGACCATATGTTGAATCGCAGTCACTTTTGTCAGTCAAAAGTTTCACAACAAATCATTTGTTTATAATTATAATTTTCTTTTAACCATCTTACATCTTCTGCTAGCCACCACTCATATAGAGAATGGAATCCTTGTGTAAGAAATGGTACAATATCTGGATCACATCGATTGCATGCAAGCAATATTGTGAGCGGTGTGATAGTGTCTATGTGTTTGGTGGAATAGTAACAAACAAGACACTGAAAAAAAATATTGAGTTTAATCTTTATATTTATTATATTACAAACAAAACTTTATATTATAACAGTTTGCATGAATAATTTTATGGCTAATATATTTGCTATCATTATATTTAATTAGTTCACGTCTGGTAGATAGGGATATCTATCGCTAACAATCCAAAATAAGTAGAATAAAAATGGTTGGTACAGGACGTGTTCCGGGTTTAAGGGTTAAGAATGAATGAAGGCATAGGAGATAAAATTATCCTAAATTATAATGTAAAAAGATGAGGAAGGCCATAGTGGTAACAAATTAATATTGTGGAAAATATACCCCAAAGCAGAGAGGCGATCTGAAATAAGCCAGACCCCCCACCCCCCTGATAGTTATAATTCCAGTCAATTGTAATTCTGATGCCCTAAATACTGAAACCATCTGTACGAAACAAACTAAAAGCCTTTAAAGGCTACTGTTGGCTTACTTTAACACATATTTAGCACAAACACTACAACCAACTTCCTTAAGATCAATTTAATAGATAATTAAAGAGAAAGAAACTGATTAAAAATAGATATACAAACGCACTCCCCCGTGGAGGGTGCTAATGCCCATTATATTAATACATTTGCACCAATTAGGATCAGTTCTAGCACTTAGCAATAATGAGCTCTATAATTTAGATTGAACAATATTTAGATTATAGTTCAATTTTAAATACAAATTTAAATGTGTCCTTTATCATACATAGTAAACAGTTAAGTTAGAAAACCATCCATCCAAATTGTAACTATTCAAAATTAAACTTTATCCTGAAAAGCCTTTAAAAATCAACCCTATTACTTAGAGGCTGAACATATCTAAATACAATCCTGTAATGTCCTGAAAAATACAATACGATATCGCAACCGTTGTTATTAAACGGCAGAACAATCGACCCCATAGGCAGGCGTCAAATCTCAAACAAATATTTTCATTATTTTTTTTTGTAACGAGTTGTAGGTCTTACTCTGGGTTTTTTTTCCTAATAAAACTCATATGTTATTCATTATTCTGTATCGTACTGCATGTAAATGTGTTATTTTCACAACACAGCACGTGTATACTTTTTTTTACATCCCTAACATTGAAAAACGTTCAAAATTACGTATTATCCAGTATTCAAATTATCCGTATTAAACCTTGCCTCATCGAATTCGAATAAACAAGATTTTAGTATATATTATGTTTGAAATATGGATATAAGGCATTTTGATTTACTGGACTACGATTCGATGCAAGAAATAACTTCACAAAACATTGAATGAGAAAAAGAGTCGTGAAAGATAGGGGGAAAATAAAATGAAAAGCTAAAAAAAATAAAAATGTGGTGTTCTGAATGTCGTACAATTTTTTTTCTATTCAATGTTCGGTTGATGTCTCAAGGAACACGGAATAACATTTTCCCGTCTTTCTATACAGAGTTTTTATACCTAACATAAATGTACCATATGAATACTTATCTCCAGTTCCAGTTTGGAGGAGGATGTTCCAACTGTAACACTTGTCATGGAAATTGGAGACTGTGAGTGGTGTCCGATCGAATGTTTCGGTGTTGGATCACGAGACGATATGAATAAAAATAGACTTATTGGGGGAAGTGATTGTTTTTTATCGTATGGAATATATGACCGGGAGGAACATGACATCCAGTTCTGTCCCCTGTATGTAGACTATTGGCCGTTCTGGTGGCACAGAGCGTTGCCTAGAATACACCACAGGAGGGTGTCATACACATCGTACCAGCAATGAGATGATATGTGATGATAGTGATTATGGAGTTGTGGAGCTGGGTGAGTATCAACCTAACGTAAACCTAATTAGCCAAACCCTGGAGACCGTTGGGATCACTCCCCTTAAGGGAAAAATATCCTAGGTACCAGCCGGGAATTGAGCCATGACCTCTGGATTCGTAGCCAGGTGCATTGACCACAACACCACGGGGGTGGTTGGTGGTACTGATGATAAGTGTTTATGCGGGTGGGGTATAGTCTGGTCACCGTTGGACGAAAAGTTATTTAAGATTTCCAAATATTACCATTTCTAACTTAAAGCATTCGTATGTAATAGGATGTGTTCTTTTTAGTTTTCACTTTTGATAAACGGTGTCAACTTTTACAACTATAAGATAACTGTAATGAGCTTATGCCAAAGTTGGCTAGTTAACATAAATGAGTTATATAGCCTAGGGAAAAATCAAATGTCGGTCTCTACCTGGGCTACGCCACACAGAGTTAATGTATTTAATGACACGACGCCGGCTATTTCCTCGGCTGGATCGTTTCTGTTGGGGACATGTTCCACGTGACCTAGATCCAGGTACTAATTTTCAGTTTAAAGAATAAAACTATATGCTTCTGGTTTAAATTGTTATGGTTGGAGAAAATATATCTTTAATTAATATATTTATATATAATTAAAGAAATATCATACATACATACATACATACATACGTCATACATACATACGTCATACATACATATATACATACATACATACACAATACATACATACATACATACATACATACATACATACATACATACATACATACATACATACATACATACATACATACATACATACATACATACATAACACATACTCATACATACATACATACATCAACATACATACATACATACATGTCATACATACATACATACATACATACATACATACATACATACTACATACATACATACATACATACATACAAAATACATACACATCATACATACATACATACATACATACATACATACATACATACATACATACATACATACTATACATACACACATACATACATACATACATACATACATACATACATACATACATACATACATACATACATACATACACATACATAATACATACATACATATGTCATACATACACACATACATACATACATACATACATACATAAATACATACATACATACATACATACATACGTCATACATACATACATACATACATACATACATACATACATACATACATACACACACATACATACATACATACATACATACATACATACATACATACATACATACATACATATCCGATCACGCCATTCCCTTAAGGGGCAGGCAAGAAACTGTGCATGTAACTCAAAAAAACCACTCCGTTCATAATACATCCTCACTAACTTTTTCCACACTTAATTATACTTGTTTACTCCCCTCACTTCAACTATATCCATACACCGAGCTATGCATGCTCTTTTATTCTTAAAACTCTTAATGTCCCGCTTTTTCATACATTCGTCTACAACATTTAGCCACGTCTTACATTGCTTACCACTTCCTTTTGAAATACACACTCAACCTACATATACTTTCTTCATCACTTGATCCACACTCTTTATCTCAATATGTCCAAACCATAAATTATATATATATATATATATAAATATAAATATAATATATATATATTATATATAAAATTACGCAAGAGGTTTAAGTTTATACATAATATACATATAATATATATATGTATATTATATATAAAATTACGCAAGAGGTTTAAGTTTTTGAAAACACTGATTGACTTCCGAATTTTATTGTGAGTAATATAAAGTAAATATTATTTGCAAAACAATAGGGTGGTTAAGAAAAACTATACAAATTTATATTTTAATAATAATCTATTGTTATTTATTTATAAATTTTACAAGGTATGAAGAAATATATTTTCTTTGAAAAAAATGGCTTTGTTAAGTTTTTATATTACAAAAGATTTATCTAATTATTATGCCTTAATGTTGGTAGAACATATATTATTAAAGCATTATTAGCATTAATCTCAAAACCACTCTCTGCCTCAAAACTCAAACACAAATGAGACCACTGAGCAAGTCTATCCTCCCTTAAGATATTTCCACAATATTATTTTCTGACTTAGTTTTGTTGTAAAAGAAGTATAAATGATTTAAACTGGCCAGCAAAGCATAAATTGTAGTGAAAATGCTTTTTTTAATTGTATAGTTTGTTTATGTTTAGTCCCAGTTACACAAACATTGTAAAATAAAGTATTGGATGTTTCCAAGGATAGATGTAACAAGTTATGTAAACGTATATCGTGCCTACTTATAATAAAACAATTAATTAATTAATGGAACTATACAAGTGGCTTAATTAATATACTTACTTCTCTATGGCATTGGAACTCGAAAGTTAATTACCGCACCTACATAAGTAGGCCACCTACACCTATTCTGTGCTAGTTCTATCCGGTCCACCTCACTACACCCTATCCCTATCTTGAGCTAATTCTATCCATTCTACCTCATTACACCCTATCTCCTTCAGGTCTATTCAAATATTGTCCTCCCTTCTTCACCTACGTCTTCCCACTGGTCTCCTCCCATTGGTTTTGCCGGTCAATAACCTGAGCAAAGTTCTAGAATCTTCCACTCACACCCCATGTCCTACCCACCGTATTCTACGAGATTTGATTATCCTAACAATATCTTTTGATGAGTACAGTTTATGTAAATCATAATTATATGGCATTATTCAATTGGCGGTAATCTCATTTCCTTTTTAAATCAAATATCTTCATAAACAGCTAGTTTTCAATCACCCTAAATCTACTTTAATCGTGTTAGGTAAGAGACCATGTTTCACAATCACATAGAACAATTGTTAAAACTATAGATTTTATATTTTTAGTTTTAAATTCTATGACAGTAGAGGAAACCAAGGAAAATATCAAGCTGAGACTTGGAATAAATCAAGGTAGGCCTAATTGAGGAAGTCTTATCAAGTCATGTCTGGAGTATTTTTTGCTATTTTCACATAACTTGTGCACTTAATGCCATTAACCAGGTGTCCACCAGTGAGGGTAACTTTAAAACCAAGAAACATAAAAATCTGAAACCTTGGATTTGTAGTTAGTAAACCTTAGTGTTTTCACCAATGTTTTATTTATTATTATTATTATTATTATTATTATTATTATTACTATTATTTACATTCCTCGTAGGCCTGACACGTCAGAAATCTTGACCACCGATTCTATTGGACAAAAATATTAAACATAGAGAGAAGAAACTTGAAATGGGCATAGAGCTTTGGATAACCTTAGTTTGTGCATTTACGCAAATTGAGAGTCAGAAGTCTTCAACGGTATGATCACCAGCTTGGATAGCTTCATAACCAAATTACATAATAATCTTAGTCCTTACGCAGATAATGCAACCACCTTAGACTTGGCAGAGCCCTAAAATGCTGCTAATGGTACAATAAAAGTTAATTTACTACCGGCCGCATAGGGCCCACTGAAGTTGGAGGTGGCTGCATTCTCTGCGTTACCTACGTTATCTCGTGGTCTTAATTGACCAGTCACTATGTATCTGACGATTTACGCACGTCCATTACAGACTCTGCCTTGAAATAAGAGTGAAGAACGACTCTGAGCATGGAACGACTCCTTGATAGCTCAGTGGTCAGAGCATTGGCGTGTCCAAGTGTCATTTTTTTTAAATTTAATAATATAATAGTTATGTTAGTTAAAATAAAATTAAACGTAAACTTAAATAATTAAAATTAAACTAACATTCAATATGCCATTGGCTTCACGCTGATTTGCCTTTCTAGGTTAAACACTTCCCAACAAGAGGAGAATGGAAAATAACTATATATTTTATATCATGTTTATTTTCTATGTAGAGGATAAAAAATTATTATAGAATACATTTGTGGACAACACAAAACTTTTCAATTAGTGAAAATTAAATTCATATGTACAGTGTCGGATAATTTAATCATCCCCCGCCCCCTGGTGTAATTAAATGGATGAGTAGTGAGACATGGAGTTTTCTACTGGGATACAACTATTCTACCTAGCCAACTATAAACACACAAACTTTGGAAAACCACTTTTCATTAAATAGAAACCCTTTTCGTTTATGGTATCCACAGCTTTAAACCAAAATTTTATTTTTTCATATAGTTAGTTGATAGTAAATATGTATTATCCCAATGTTCAAATTAGATATCCATAATGAAATTGTAACAAGGCTGTTTCTTAATAACACTGAACCCATTCGCACAAGAAACAAGTAGTTGCATTTTCCTGTGTCTTTTAGGCCACGTTTCAAATGATGACCTTCATTTTCACAATTAGAGTGATTAAAATTCAATTTGCAACTTATTCTAAAAATTTATAATATAGTGCAGTTTACAAAAATATATTGAACTATATCATCCCAGTCTTTGATATAGTAAAATATTTTTGAGATTTAATTTTTTAGTGAAGCACCAACCGTTATCAATATTATCTTTCAGAATATTTAGCGTATTCTGTTTAGTTTTAAAAATATTTCTTAGAGATAATGTAGCCTATATATATTATTCTTTTATAAACATGTCTTAATAATTCCATACAAACTATGCTATTGAGTTAGACATGAGTAATGTTGAATTAAGAGGAAATAAAACTTGCATTTTCTTGGAAGGAGTGTAGAAAACCATTTAGGAAAAACCACCCTCAGTACATTGGGCAGAGTTTTGGCCCCCAATCTCCCTCTCATTGGCAATCTAGTCTATCATGAGATTGACGTCTTAGACCAGTGGCTCCCAACCATTGTGCCACCAAAATGTATTAAGATTTTAATTAAAACTAAATATCTCGTAATAAATCTACTTCTAGATACTGTTTTAAGCCTCCCAAAGTGTTATAGCAATAGATCATTTTATCTTTCACTTGAAAAGAAGATTATAACCGACCAGTTTATATCTATATATCTTGTGAGAACGCCTTAGCAATGAAACAATTATTCTGAGACAAATGATGTGGCATCCAACCACCAACTATCCCAGTGAGTCCCAAAAAACCATCATCCCATTATAAAACACAAATAAAATGGAAAAAATTGTTTAAGATTCAGATACTGCATCTGAGGTTACATACAAAATTGCTGAATTGATCGCAAAAAACACGAAAACACATGTTATTGTTGAAAATATAATTGGACCATCTTGTCAAGTCATTATTGAAACCATGGTTATAAAATAATCTAAATAGCAAATTTCAAAAATATCTTTATCGAATTATAATATAGGCCTATATATCTCTGAAATATCTGAGAACATTAGTCAAAATGTTTTTGAAAAAAATAGAGTAAACAGGCAATTTGCTCTTCAAGTGAATGAGGGCACCAATAGAAGAATACACTTATTGTCATCTGAGTCTCGATACTCATAATTTTAATTTTTGTCTAAATTTAATTGAAAATGTATTACATTACAGCCTTTATAAAAGTGTGACGTGAAATATTGTCTTGGACTAAGTGTGCCATGGTTGGGAACCCCTGTATTAGACCATGCGGCCATCGAATAAGGTATAACTTATAGGTGATATTATTTTTAAAAAAAATTTTAGTTAATTTTCTTTATTTTACTAAAAAAAATTATTCCATTATATATTGAACATCATACGTTGTAGTTTAAAATGTTAATTAAAATAATGTAATATCTGTGAGGAAACATCAAATATAATTAGGTTAAGTAGATTCAAACCCAACCTCCTGGATGAAATGTATTCACACTGACAACGCACACATTTTAGAATAAATTAAACTTAAATAGCAAAACATACTCTTAAAATAATACTCTACCAACATATTTTGGTTTATTTTCCCATTTTATTTTAAACTAAATTAAAAATGAATTGCCTTTCAAATAAATTTTTCTTAATTTATAATTTGATACTTCAAATAAGTAATTTGCCTGTCTAATTAATAGTTCACGTCAGAGGCCTAGTAAATAAAAAGTATTATCAATGGGAACTTGGTAATCTCTATATTTAAATAGTAAATACCTCCTACGAATTGTTTAAGACTTCATTCTTAAAATAGACTGGAATGCAGTTAGCAGAGGGAACGTAGTTTTATATCTGACAGAATACAATTAGGAATGTTTTTCCTTGATAGTTTTCCACTCTCACCACTAAGATGCTGGTACACTTTCTCTAAATTCAGCCTTCCTCATCTCTAGAATATAAGTGTAATTAATAATAATCCAAACTTGTAATAAGACGTGGTGAAAAATAAAAACTAGTAAATGTATAATTTTGAGAGTGTTGTGATTCTTATAAAATCATTAAAACTGTGTAAATAAATATCTACTTAAAAACATTATAAATGTAGAGGGTTAAACAAATACACACGCAATACAAACCGCTCCAAATAATACAAAATAATAAATCGTACTTTACAGGAGTACCTACCAAAAAAATACAGCTAAGAAACATTTATTTATAAAAAAAATTATCTGCAACAGAAACTATGTGGCTTATTTTAAATTTACTATGAAAGTTTTATAAATACAAAAGAAGTGATATCAAAAGTCTTCGTATGCACAAAATTATACTAATAACTTTGATATAAGCAAAAAATATAAAGTATTTCAATTATACTTGAGTGTATTATATAACACATTTTTGAAACTTTTATATACGAATGTATTATATTATAAATAGCCTGACAATAAATACAACTATAATATATAATTTAAGATATATGGCGTAAGCAGGGCACCACTCGTATTGATCTGTCTGGTAACATTACACAAGACTAGGAATATATATATATATATATAATATATATTTAGTGAACCTGGTGTTAGATATGTGCTTTGTCATTAGTGGACTATTATTGCCTTTAAGACTTAAAATATACTTATAAAAGTATAAATATTGTGAAATAATCAGATATTAGAATCAATTTCAAGACAAGAGTTCAATTGTAGGAATAGAATGCCTTAGCAAAACTTATGTTAAAAGTATAAATCCAATAAAAGGCTTCTTTTATATAATATTTCATTGAAACACAAACATAAAGAAAGAAGATATAATGATGTTTTTTGATAAGAAAAATAAATGAAATCTATAATGATAAATTAAGATATGTGTACTAATTTAAAATTAATGTTTTGAGTTTTAGAAAAGTTTTCTAGTGCAAATAATAAAAACATTCAAAAGATATAAAGGAATTTAACCATAAAAGAAACAATAACATCCAAAATTACAAAACAAAGCAAATAAAACACAACTGTTGAAAGTTTCATGTACCAGTACAGCCGTATTTATTCGTGAATGTAGAACACTAACCCTCAGCCCAAATCCACAATCACCTCTTTACATATAGCGGCAGACCAGCTACGTCATCAATACAAAGGAAGCATCACGTGACAATATACTGTTGGCCATTATGATCGTATATACAATATGAAGCTAAGGCCACTGATGAGTACACTTATTATTCAATCACCGACCAACGCGTATGGATGTGATATCGAAAGAAAAGAATCGATAACAGTAAGTATAGGTATCGATATTTTAATTTGGTAAAAATATTTTTTTTATAAAGTGATAATTTCAATTTTTGCCTTGTAATATAATATTATTTTCATATTTATTTAAACACTTAAAATTATAATGATTTAACCAAATTATAGTATATTTTATAAGTAACCATCTAAGTATTCTAATTATAGATTAGTCATATTTGCTTGTACCTAGTGTAAATTTAGACCAGCTATTCTATCTAAATGCTAGCATTCACCTTGTATAAGAGATTTATTTTATAACCACTTCTTACTATCCGTTCTGGTATACGCTTATGTAATAAATATGTTCATAAGCTTAGAGATGAGGAAGGTTAAATTTATAAAAAGTATAATTACATTTTCGATTAGGTTGAGTGGAAAACAATTTCGGAAAAACTACCCTCAGTACACCCGACCGAGATTTTAACATCGATCTCCCCGTCATCAGCATTCTATTTACTGCAAGAGTCGCGCCTTAGACCATGTGGCCACCGAATCGTGTTTTAAAGATATTAATTATTTATTTTGTTTCTTCAAATGTTTGTCTTTTAGGAAGTTCTATGATTAATCTCACCAATAAATTTACAGAAAATAGTTTTGGATTAGGAAATATATATTCATATTTTATGTTAAAATTAATTTTAAATAAAATAGTGTAGTTATATATATATATATCCCTATTTTCTATCCAATTCCTGTGTTCTATAACGACAGTATGTTGATATTGAGCAGTAGGGCTTCTTATACCGTTGTGGTTATGTGAGGTTGTCCACTTATTTATAACTTATGAAGACATTTCGTGGCCCCCTTTAAACAATGTCTTGGCTAAGGGCGACCATGTGTGAAATCCAAAAAATATATTAGACCAACATTTATCAGGTCAATGGGGGATTGAACTCCAAACTCCTGAGTAATAATCAGACGTCCCAACTTCTCGCTTAACAAAGATGAGTTTCTAAACGAGCATTACGTTTCTTTTCATGAAAATTTAACTGACTCAAAATCGTACCGACGGTGGGAGCTTAGCATTTGCATTTAATCCAAGATAGTTCTAGGCGATCAAACAAGAATAATTCTTCCTTTTTATCTCGGTCCATCCCTCAACCCTCTCGCACCCTTTCCGACCTTAAACGAGAAGCCGCTAGGAAAGAATTTAACGAAAGGTGGAGAAGATGTTGAGGTGAAAGAAATGGTCTGGAGACGACGTGAGTGGAAATGCTAACGGCGTCTTAAAACTTCCAAACTTTGGCATGTAATCTACCGCTGCCTCCATGATGGGTAGAGGTGGTGGGGTGGATATTCAGGCGTCTCTATGTTCGTTCTTTAGGCAAGTTCTTACTGGATTAACTGGGGTGATCGAACACGCTGGATTGAAATAATAGCGTTCATGAATATCATAATTCTCTGTTATTTTCCTTACTTAGACTTACTATCCAGTCGGGGTCTATCCATATATATATTACCGTAAAAGTCCGAAGACCGGTAAATCTTAAAACTGAATGGTATATCTTAACATTTACCAATATCTGTTGGTAAAAGTACAAAATATATTATACAATATTTAAATTTCGAGATTTTACTGGCTCTCACCGGTAAATCCTAACATGTATTGGTAAAAGCTATCATACGTACTATCTTAACTAATTAAATGTTTTATTATTAGCTATAAATGTACATTTTACTTCTTTGTTGTTTTTAAATATATTTTGTGATAGATTACAAGGCAAGTAAAGCAGTGAATTCCTAAAAACTCATGATATTCTTTATGAAGAACACAGAAATATCGATATGCCGTCTGCCGATACTGGAGGTAGTAAACCTGGTACTCCTTTCAAACAAGTCCTTACTTATATTTTAATGATTTAAAGTGAATAATTTACGATCATAATAGGATAGTTAATAACATTAATATTTGGATAGGTTTATAATAATAATAATAATAATTATTATTATTATTACATTGTTACTTTTTTACTATTATAAATATGTTTTAGCTTATTTTAATTTGTTTTGCTTTTTTATGAAATATTTCTTTATCACACCCCTTGACCAATGGTACCCGACACGGTGCACCCGTCCGCACCCTCCTTGCTACGCCACTGGGATTTTCACATGCAGGTTCTAAGGGGATTCCCTCTACCGCCCAACTGAGCCACACTCTTTGTTCACATAGTCTCGCGCGAGTTTATATAGTACGTAAACTTCTCGCGAAAATATTGTGTAGCTTTTGGAACAGCTGTTTGTCCTGTTTCCGTCTAAAAAAAGATTGATTTGCGTAAAAGATGTTGTGAGCTTTTAAACAAATCAGTGACTAATAAAAAAGTTATTAGTTTTTATTTGACTAATAAAAAATATAATACCTTTATGAGGTAAGTGAAAGATGCAATAAAAAGTTGGCTGTAAACAATTCATTCACTACAGAAGTTTAACTCGGTATGTTATTCTCAACATTGGCGGTGAAGAGAAACTATTATCACCAGTGTCTGCTGGGAAAGAATACATTCTTTATTATGTTTGTTTTAATGAACTTCTTAACGTGATACACGAGACACACATTGCTATTGGCCATGGCGGAAGAACTCGAGTGATTATGGAACTGAATCGAAAGTACAAGAACGTGACCGTTGAATCAAACGTTACGTATTTGAGGTTATATGAGCCGTGTCAAAAGAAACCAAAGAACGTTGGAAAAGGTGTTGTAGTGAGGCCTATCTTACACAGAAAAATAAATTCACGTTGCTAACTTGACTTAATCAATATGTAAGTTAACTCAGATAATATGTCGAAGTTCATTTTAGTATATTAAGATCATTTGACTAACTTTGTTGTTCTCCGAGCACTGCGTTTGAAAAGGGCTGATGAAGTTGCATATCATCGTTTGGCTATTTTTACCACTTTTGGCGCACCTATTATCCTCCATTCTAATAACAGTAGAGAGTTCTGTTACCAATTTATACACAGATTATATGACAAATGGAATGATATAATAATAGTCCTTGGAAAACCAAGACACTATATCAGGAGTCGGGTGAATGTGCGAACCAGGAGAGTGAAAATATGTTAACAACTTGGATGGAAACATAATTTGATCATACTTCAAGGTGGTCTGAAGTCTTGAGGTTTGTATAAGCAATGAATAACAGGGCGTACCAAGAGGGTATTAAACGTTCAGTCTATGAAGCGATGTTTGGTGTTCCAATAAAAGTGGTCATTGCCAGATCGGTTATTCCACGTGATTCAATTAAGAATCTAAATTCTGAATAAGAATGGGAAAAAGTGTTAATTGATGGAAATAGAAGCAGGAGCGACTCAGAAGAAAGGTGAAACAATGCTCAATGAATCAATCCCGTGGAGGATATATAGCAAGAAAGTACATTTGGAGCAGAGATTGAAGCAGCAGGGACTCAGCATTCAACATTAGTTGAAACTGAAACAGCAGACTAACCTTCTGACGAGTGTGGTGTGACTCCGACAACTACTAACACTCATGGAGTGGTTTCGAAAGACTGCCAGAGAAGATCTTGAAATACAAGCAAAGAAAATGAGAGCAGCCTCTTCTAAAAAAATACCAAACACTTCAGTTGGACAAAATGTGGGAATCAAAGTACCAGATGTATACCGAGCCAAGATTGATGGAAAATCAATAATAGTTGTTATAATGAATATTGAAGATGATGAATTTTATCAACTTGGTACCAAAGCCGGAAAACTGGAGTCGTTGTACATTAGAAATCAATTCAAAGATAATTTTATCAGCATCGAACATGTAGGAGAAGAATTTAATCCACGGGAAGTTGTTATTAAACTATCTTTTGTCCGAAGTCCATGATTACAAAATGTGTAATTGTTTAAAAAAAAAGCTGTTCTGCAAAAAAGAATTGTGTAAATCCTCTTTCATGTTGTGTGATTTATAAATGTCAAAATAGTCAACCTCGTTGCAACAAGTTCAACTAACTTTGAGTGAATGCACAAGAGTAATTATTCATAACCAAATTGTAATGTAAGATTATTTTTAATATGTTCAATTTACTTTAGCAAGAACTTATGCAACACAAAATATATTTAAAACCACAAAAAGTTAAAACGTAAATTTATAGCTAAAAAAAACTTTTAATTAGTTAAGATAGTACGTATGATCACGTTTACCAAGACATGTCGGTAAATGTTAGGATTTACTGATGATATCCATAAAAGCTATACAGTTCAATAGTTTATAAGATATTTAGGACTTTTATCAATAAATATTGGTAAATATTAGGATTAACAATGAGAGATGGTAAAAGCTTGAGATTTTGATATTGTTTTAGATTTTTAGGACTTTTACCAACAGATATTGGTAAATGTTAGAATTACCGGTAGATGATAAGATTTACCAGTTTTCGGACATTTTCAGTAACATATATACACTAACCGGATAGTTCTGATGAACGTGGTGTTTCTAGGAAGTATAACCTAATTTGTGTAGAAGCTAGGACGATAATATTTAGGAAATAACACCTTAGATAGCTGGGTAAGGATTCGAAACCCCTAACACCTCAAGACCCAAAATAAGAGAAGAATAGAAAAAACCTGTCCATTATAAGCAGGCCTAATTAACCCTGGATATCGGGTGATATTAGTCAAACTCCATATCTAAAGAGTTTTAGTTTAATCCTTTGTGAATAGTTAGTATTTTATTGTGATTTTGTTTTACTAGTGCATCAATGTAATTTTTGTCACCAAAGTGACCTCCTCTATTTATTCAATTAATTTTTAAACTTTTAACCCGCTTATGAAAATGGTATAGGATATTAGATCATAACATTGTTTATACAATATGCTTTATATTATGCTAGGAATACTGAAAAAAATATATTTATGTAAACAATTTAAAAAATTAGTTTTCTAAAAAATGTTTCTGTTAGTTATTTTTTCGACCATTGGCTTACACTAAAGCTTTGTAACTTTTCAAACTATAAATTAATCTGTAACATTTTAAAACTTGGGGTTATGATAAATAGTGAGTTTATATGTGCCTTCTAACTAAAAAACGTTGGTTTTTAAATTATGTTTAAACCCCTTGTCTCTTTGTAACTGAAGCTATCGTCAAAACCATTTATTGGAGTTCATTCAAAATTGATATTTAGATACAGCCTTCATTTCTCAAGGAAATAAATAGTTATTTTATGTCTAGATAGAAAATAAAATGTAGTTTACTGATAACTGACTTTTGAAAGATTACTTAAAAATAGTTATAATTTTTTGTTAAAAATTAATGTTTGGCGATTGTTTTATATGGTAATTAACTGCTTATTCTTGTTTTTGGGGGATATATCATTTTAGAGTAGTCAATTCCACTCGTGGTTCTAGAAAAACAACTGGGAGGAACAAATTCTTGCATGTAACGATAGTTAACTAAAATTCATATGTAATATATAAATACAAAATACACGCCCCAAACATAAAATAGATAATAAATATTCATTTACACGTAGATTTAAATTTTGATATAAATCTGTCAGTAGGCTATGGTGCAATGTTAATATTCTGCATTCCCTGAAAGTATCACATACACTTAAAATCGTTTAGTTATGCTCCTGTTGTGTATGGCACTAACGGAATATAAATACAATGCAATTTGAAAATTACAGAAGCAGTCAGTATAATGAGATGCTTGAAAAACGACTTTATGAAACGATTACTCGACATTTATTTTCTAGATTAATAAAGGCAAAATATAGTTTTATCAACATCATTAAATTCTGGTTTATTTAAAACGTGATTCTATTATATATTTTATTTCTATCGACTGATATTATAGAGAGTTTGAATAGTATTTTACTAATCATTGTTGAATCATAAAGCATACATATTAAACATAATACCCTCGTAATTTCTGATCGCATGGATATATTTGATAAATTGTATGAATTTATAATACATTGATGTAATTAAAAACTAATCCAGTTATATCTGAGGTGTCCAGATCCCCCCACACCCCAACTCTTGCCATAAACTGCTACTGGCTTAATTATAACTTCATGTTGAATGTTTTATATTTTTGGAAAATGTATTTACGGTTTTGTTGAAAATGTATATTTGGGTAATGTCTTGTCGTATAGATTAGAATATTATTTATTTTTTAAATAAACAAAGGATTATATTATGAAATTTGAAATCTCTATAAAATGACCATAATTATTATGCTAGAAAATTGTATGAAAAGTGTTTAGTATTATTTTATTTTTTACTTTTCTAGGAAAACTTATCTAGAGGTAGTTCATTGATTATTAATTTTTGAAAATGTTGGTCCCCACTCTAATAAATTATATGAAAAGTGTATTCGATTGTAACATATCATTAGTTTAAATTAAAATAAAATCGGATTGATTTAAAAAATCAGTTACAATTAGCTAATATAATAAGTAAATAAGAGCCATAAATAGTTTACTAACACCTTGGAAATATCTCTTACTCAATCTTCGATTTTTCTACGGTCTAATTGTTTAGTGTTTTGTAAACGATTCTTTGAAACTTTAAAATATTCTATTAATGGCTCGTTTTTATTTTAAATTAAATGAGATTCTAAGAGATTAAAATGTGGTATATTTGTTTATAGAAACATGAAATGAATTTTAAAACACAAAACGCTTTTGAAGAAAAGAAATTTTCAATCTTGGTTTTCTTATCAGAGGCAAACCCTAATTCAAAACACCAAGGTGCCCACCATGAAAACAGGTCTAATAAATTCTAATGATGGGTACAGTTTAGACCAAGAGCAAGTTTTGAAGTTGTAAATTGTGAGCCAGATGTTGCTATTCCTTGAATAGAGATGGCGAATCCCAACCCCAACCCCCACCCTTTTTCTCCCCGACAACCCTTCCCTTTCAACAGCCCTTCAACCACTGCTCGCAAGATTTCGCTGAAATAATAAAATTGGGAAAGTGATTTATTCTAGTAAGAAGATGATAGTGTAACGTGCCTCCATCGCGGGGCGGAAATCAAGTTTAAAGAGATGAAAAATGCTGAGAATTATTACTTAAATAAGTTTACCGAAGATGAGAACAACTTTCTCATATAGTTGAACATTTCTCTCAACGTTTAAAAAGCATAATTGATGTGTACAGTTTAAATTTCAGAGGAAGAACTTTATCTGACAGCTAGAAAAGCTACTGAATCTCATTTCACTATTTAAAACGTCAGCATGGGCACCCATAAATATATGAAAAGGGGGGGGGGGGGGGGCTTGAGCCCCCAATATCACGCTGCAATATTTATTTAATTTTTACGAAAGAATCAAATTGTATAATAGATATTTGGCTGCAATCTACAAGTAACAACCTTGATTTATCAATAACCCAGTTAACGAAGATAAAAATGATAAAATATAGATTTCTTAACATTCCTTAAAGGTTTTTTTTTTTCATTTTATTCTGTTCAATAAACATGTGAAAGAAATCATGTTTATTTTCATTGAGTTCAACTAAAACTAAATTTTATTTCTTGGTTAATTTTTTAGTATTTTGTTGTGAAAATTGGCTCTTGAAACTCATTAGCTCATAATTCTGAATCCAGATGTTCTAAAATTCCCTCCCACACGGTTAGATTCCTGTAATTTTCTCTCGAGGGGGAGGGGGTGCCACACCCCTGGAGATGGGACTCCAAACCCAACCCCCATTTAGAAAACTCCCATGGGTGCCCTTGTACGTCAGGTCATGTATTATGGAGTTGCACTTTTGATAGATTTAATCAATATCTATAAAATAACGCTAATTGTAAAATGTTATCAATGATGAACGCAGAATTTAAAAAATTCTATTTTACTAAAGTTTTTCCTAACAAAATCCAGCTATAAATATGTTATATATGATTATGGGTATGTTTATGGCTGTTCAACATACTGACCCCAAAGGGATAGTTCAAATCCAATATAATTATTCAGAAATTATTAAAATAAAACTTAAAATAAGCCTAACTATCCAAGGAAGCCCACTATAAGCTATACTTTGCTACGTTAGCAAGTATAACTTGGCTAAACAATTCAGATTACCATTAATCACTTATTATATTATACAATTAGAATATTATAAGGCAATTGATAACCAAGGAGTAGAGTTTGATAATTTATATTTAGCTATAATTCAAATAACCAATAAAACCAATCCCATATTAAATATGGAAGAAAAATAATAATTGTGCTTCACGTCTTACTACCCATCTGGGGTATCAAAAAATTTACACTATATAATATAGTTAGGGAATAAAAGGATATAATTTTGAGAATAAACGTGGTGAGAAAATGTAAAACCATTTGAAAAATTAAATTTAGTATACTCGTCCAGGATTTGATCCTTGACCTCCCTATCATCGGGAAACTGGACCAGATGGGGCCGACTCTTTAAATCACGGACCCATCGATGTGTTGTACAAATTATAAAGATTTTATCATTAGTTTAATTTGTGGTAGTAGACCTATAGTAAAAAATGTACATGCCAGCTGTGTGTAAGTAAACTAATAATTAATAAATGTATTCATAAATCAATCCCAGCATAAATAAATATTGACAAAAGGGCGAGCCCTTAAAAGTTTAACTTTGACATAATGAGCTACCTAAGTCTATTACATTATTCCTAATTAATACAGTAAGGCCTATTTGTCTGTGGCTCTTAGAAACTGCTCTTAGTGTGGTTAATTTACAAATAGCAAACTTTTAATATCAATCAGTTCATGATGGTCTGTCCTTACAGAAAATATGCGGGTAGGTTCATTAAACGCGTTCTCGAGGGTTAAAGGTTAGAGTATCAGAAACAGGCTGGTCAAGTGTTGGTTAGTATAGCTACGATTTGTAAACAAGGCCTCAGCTCTAAACAACTACTGTGAAGTTATTTCTGTATAGTTCAACTTCTTTTAGTATTCGTTCTATAATAAACTAGATAGCTGTTGCCCACGGCTTTGCTCGCGTGGAAGTTTGATTATATACAAATACGAAAATATACATATGTATTTACAGATTAATTTTAAATATTACGTTACGTTGATGACCATAACTTGACCTCAGATCAAAAATAATGCAAGTCCGATACAAACTTTCACCCCCTTTTTCATCCCTTATTAAATAAAATTTCCAAAATTCCTGAAACACGTATTTATGGTTTTATCGTCAATAACCGAAATACAAAATTTTGTTTATGTAACTTTCAAAATGACGGACTTTCATACATATTATCATACATATTATCATCCCCTATTTTGACCCCTTTGGGGTGGAATTTTCTAAAATCCTTTCTTAGTGGGTGCCTACATAACAAAATGAATATACAGTCCGAATTTCATGCTTGTAGCGTTGATAGTTTGCGCTCGGCGATGATGAATCAGTCTGTCAGTCAGTCAGGACATGTTATTTTATAAGTATAGATGATTAAAATTACTACTATCAGTACCATTTTCATAATTACATTGTTTCAAAAATATATTTATATCCGTTATCATATTATATATTAAATTTGAGTCAAGGTATAAAATATATATAATTGATATTAGCTGTATTATCCTCAACCGTTGCAATGATTTATTGTGAATTAGTTATACTTCAATCCATGAGAAAATATTATATTTGTGAAGCTCATTTAAATATGGCAAAAAAATTATACTAGGTAGCAAAAGTTGAACCTGAAAAAAATTTCTTTGAATTATGATGGGATTGAAATAGAATCTAATAGGGGCATATAATTGATTTGGGGCTAGTTTTAAATGTGAACTGAAAAGCAAAAATAGTTTAACTAGTTTGGTTATTACATGTAAAACCAAAAATGTACAACCCTGCTATGTGTTACAAGTCCATTTTACCAGTTGGAATCTAATCAAAAAATAAAATATATTCTTCAAACAAAAATGAGATTATATGTTGTTAACAATTTAATATTTCCCGCCACAGATTTATCTGATTACCAAACCCTTCCTTCACCCTGACAAGACATCTTGTGAATGTGGGAATGACAGGCCTCCACCGTGGTTTGGATCCACGTTAAACTGTAGGTCCTTCATTTCATCTCACAATCACCCTACCATTACACATTAGCGTAAGTGCGTACAACCCGAACGGGTAGTAAGACGCGGTGCTAATAATAATAATAATAATAATAATAATAATAATAATAACAATTTAATAAATAAAATAAAAAAATTGCCCTCTTAAATAGGATTCCACCTTGGTATTAACATTAACTATGATGGTCAGTATTGTTTTGAATCTGGGAATTTATCAAAGTATAACAAGGCCTCAGTCAATAAGATGGATTAATATTCTGGAAAAGATAACAAATAATTGAGTTAAACCAACACAAAATCACATTTGAATTACATTAATATCACATCTTAAGGTTCTTGCCCTTAACGGGAATATTTTAATCATATGTCTACATTGTTGGTGTACAAGACATTGGTTTATACCATTGTAAGTATATATTATACTATATGCATATTTATATAAATCAAATGCCTCAATAAATTTTAGAAGTAATTTTTTTTTAATTTTCTACCAACCCAACCTTTCAAGTGAAAGCTCGCGTTTTATATAAATCTCCAAAACATTCGATAAAATGAGAAAACATTTCCCATACAATAATAAATTGAGCCCAACATACTTATGCTTTAAGCTTTACGAAAAAGTAAAAATCTTCACAACAACATATTTATTATGAAAATGCTATTTTGAAGCTTAAAAACCACAATAAATATCCTTAAATAACTTAGAATTAACAGTTGTGGCCACAACAAATTAGTGGGATTTTTGTAAAGAAATATACTTCACCTTAATATCAGAACCCAAGGCAATTTCGTTAAACAGTTAAAATTGAGTTATTTGGACATTTTTACAGGTTTTTTTAATTAAAAGAAATACCCCTCTCACCCTCCCAATTTTAAAAATTATTTTGCTTACTAAAATGATATATTATATGGGAAGGTATCTACACTACAAGTTAATAAAAACATTACAAAATTATTGATTGCTTTTTAATACGTGTGGCTTATTTTCAATTAGTGTTAATCTCCCATTTAATTACCTATACTCTTCTATATATTTGTTATGTGACTACTAGAATCTAATTTTTTATTAGTGCATCATTTGTTG
Source organism: Timema cristinae (assembly GCA_039000515.1). Classification (NCBI taxonomy): domain Eukaryota; kingdom Metazoa; phylum Arthropoda; class Insecta; order Phasmatodea; family Timematidae; genus Timema; species Timema cristinae. Next base: position 13,564,586 of record JBCFYV010000935.1, read on the forward strand.
TTTTATTAAACTAGTCATTATTGTTGTTTAAAGTTTCACAGTCGTCAATCATTGTTGGGAATATTTACATAAGATGGTGTTGTTTACTTTACTAACAGATGCTGTTTATTTTAATATTTCAGATGTTTTAATGAGTACTAATAATGAACACATAAAATATAAATAATATTGTCTAATAATACCTAGGTTTTCAGGCATAGTGTTCAATAAAATAAAGAATATAGGCAAAATAAAATAGTGGTTCTTCAAAAATCAAACAATGTACCTTCATGTAGATCTAGTGTCAGCAATATCCGAGTTTGACTGAAAGTCAAGACAGTCAAGAAGTGCAAAAAGAAAATTGTGGCTGAGCAGTTGACCCAGTCTATGGAGCAGCCTGCACTAGTAAAGTGTAATTCTTTATGATCTAATGTAACTACTAGAGTTTCCAGGCTCACGTTTACAAGATGTTTTTAAACATGATTATCTTAAAACTACATTTTTCATAACATAAGGGACATTTTCTCAGTTTCTATTTGTCCAAATTAGATGATTTTTTCCTATATATTTTCATAAACATACTACACACTTTAACGGGAGCCTTAAAAAAATATTTAGATTGAGAAAAACTAATTTGATGTTTTTTTTACATGAAATGTAAAAAAATTGCAAATTGAAAAATATCCTTTCGATAAAGTATGTATAATGTATCATAATAGATTCACAATTTTTTTAATCTCTAATAGGAGATGAGAAATTATTCCTTTGATTATGACAATATAGGCAGGATAGGGCATTCCGGGTACCCTTGAAAGATAAAGTTTTTTATGGTGTATAATACTTTTGGTATGTTTTGACCTCATTTTGGGATAAACCATTTTAAGAAATAGCAAACCTTTCTGTAAAAATAATGGTACAACTCAACGTCTGGTGCAAAGTTTAGGGCATAACAAGGTACTTCCATTAATTATGCATTATTTAAATTTGAAAAAGATTAAATTGTAAAATTTTTTGAATCAATCACTAAGGGTAATAAATTGTTTCATTGTTTGATAAGACTATCAAAATCCTCTATAAGGTTTACTCTTTTTAAACTAAAAAGAAATTACAACAAAATGGTTGATGAACACTTGAACGCAAAGTAAACAAGAGTTGTAATGGAGAGTCAAAGCAGTGAAGGTCCCATTCGTTGTAGTTTCTAGAGCCCGATTCTTGTCTTCTAAACAGTAGACTACCACAAGAGTAGCTAACAACTACCGTAAATGCCTCTCAGACCCAAACCGAAACGAGCCTAAGGCTTGATACGGGCCACTTGAAATTTAGGAGCTCCATAACTGCACGGTAATTGACATCACTTCAATTTCTAGGCTAACTATAGTGGGATCTCCTCCCTTCCCCTTGCCCTGTATCCCCCTCCCCCTAGCCCTCAACCATCGAACCCCGCAAAGGTCGCGTTTAGAAAGCCAATCTACTTCCTCCTCCTCATCGCAGTCAGTAAACTTGGCCGGAAGAGCAAGTGGCTTCTTGTATTAAACTTTGAAGAGACTGCGGATCCTTAGATAACGTCTAGAGAGGGTATTCTTACTTCTCCGGAACCCATTGACGCGCGAGACAGTAAGGCTACGTTCAGATTATTCAAATAGTATGAGATATTTGTTCTCAATGGAAGAAGATGGTCGGGTATTGATCACAAGATCGAGTAGCAACTTTATTCAAGATATGATGCCTTAATAATCGTTAAAAAAAGGCGAAAAGTAACAACTTTCAATAAATGGTACAGTGCACCGCACATAGTTTTGTAAAATGTAAAATACATTTTAACTCTTAAACCCAATGAATCCCTATAGCAGGTTCAAAACTATGACTATCAGATCTAATAAGTTTAATAATGTGTGGCAGGTATAGACTCACTGCAACATCACAAGCGTGAGACGTCCAATTCTCTTCAAAAATGTCCCATTGGACCAGGCGACTTGGCTTTGAAGACCAACACCAAACATCTAACACCTGGGCCAGAAGATGAGAAAATGAGAGGGGCTTCCTTTGGGCTGTTCCCAACAGCCGTTGACGTCGGGTGGCTTGATCTTAAAAGAGTATCTTTCACCTCTCTTCGTACTTGGAGAAGCCCTGCCAATTTTATTAGTCCCGCTGGTACATAACGAGCTGTCCTCGGTTCCCGTATATCTATTCTATTGTAAACATACGTCTGAAAACTGCTGGCTCATATTCACGAGCATCTGATATAACTGCGTACTGAAGACCGCGATGGTTGAGGCGTCTGTGTTACCTCACCGCAGAGGAAGCTACGGAGGTTACTACAAGTATTGAAGGATAATGTAATCTATCTTAGAGTTTGTCCTTTATTTCTCTAAGTCATGACATAGTTTTTGTATGTCAGTACAACTGACTTGTTTCCCTATGCCCTTAGGTATAGTTTATTTTGTTGAGCTTTTGTGCTCTATTGTTCTATGTCCATATGATATAGTTTTGTATGTCAGTATTACTGAATTATTTTCCTATGTTCATAAGGCATAGTTTATAATAGTGGCCTTCTTGCTCTATTTTTATATGTCAATTTGGTTTAGTCGCAAATATTAGGGTCAAGATTAGACTCCTTAGACTATATGACCATGCTGTGGCTAGCTTAAAGAAAATAATTTAATAATGGAGATACCAGGTTATCTATTGCTTTGTTTCACGACATAATTGGGTCTGTAACTGAAACTTTTCTCTTATGTGTCTAACTGTGTACTGCTATGTGATGTTCAACCTGTGGAAGTGCTGCTTGTTCATATAGTGGCCCGGGGGTTTGTCTGTTGTGTACGGCCCCCTTGTGGTGCCTTTAGCGTTAATCGAAAATGATCACTATTTTGTCTAGTGTTATTGTCCCCTTTTCAATGTAACAGAATAAATATACTATTGATTGCTAAAGTAGTACTAATTAGGAATTGTCTGGCCGTAGTATCTGTAGCGTCTAGATTTGTGGTAGTTCACCGTTTACTGATTGTAAAATAATAGTTTCTCCTCTAGGAGCTTATAACATTGTAATAATGTCTAGCTCTCTATGGAGTTGACCCAAGCTAGCTAGTTCTTGTTAATTACCACCCTTGTAGCCCTTAAACTGGGACTAAAGATTAGTTCTTTATATTTGAAATTGTGTTTTGTATTTGGAAGCCTCACAGTCAGTTGACTGGAGTAGAATTACGTCTGATAAATGTTTATTAGATTTGATTACCACCACTAGTTTACATTGCCTTAGAGAAGTTGCCTTTCTTTCTATTTGATGACTTAATATTTGTCCTGCTTTAACGAGTTACAAGCTTTTCTTATTACATCTATGACCTATATGTGTGGGTTATAGGGTGTACCTAGGTACTTAACAACGGATGCTCCTTTGTCGAGCTATTTATATTACTGTAACCATTTATAATCACATGTTTAAACAATGGATGGTTTGAATAATTTCTACCTTTAGTCTTATGCACTTTTTTGACTTGACTGAAAATTTAATAAATTGATTTTTAAACTTGTAAATTATTCTTATACTTTGATTTCTTCCTATTAAAATGTATACGTTTATTTATTTTATTTTGATATAGGAACATTTACTAACAACTCGTAAGATTTGTGAAATTAAATAATAGGTCTATACATTTTTGTATAAACATCACACCCAAGATCATAATTTAAATAATATACACTGTTATTTACTTAGTCTATGGCATTAGTAGGCCCTAACTACTAGAAAGAATTAGAGAAAAATAAGAAAGAGAAACATCTTTGTCCACCAAAGAGCATAAGAATCAAATTCATTTTCTGACCTGAATTATAGCTAAGTAATTATTGGTTTTATAAAAATACATTTCAAATAAAAGATTTTTATCTTTAATAGTACTATAACTTTACAATGATAAATTATTTAGTATTTAGTAATGGCGGAGAAATTATCAAAATTAGAAAATTTCCTAATTGTGAAGTAGTCGCATAGTAATTTTTATAAGAAAATATTAACTGCCGTATTGTTTATGAAAATAAACAGTGTATGAATATAAGATGTAATCGAAATAATTAGAGTGAATTTCGAGATAGTCGATTTTTCCCCCCTTCTGTAACCTATCCTTAATTTTATGGTTTGATATCCAATACCAAAAACCCCTCGGAGGACCTTATGAAAACCCAAGATGTCAATTTTTAACCCAATGAGTAAAATTGTTTTGGCTCTAGCCCAAGGTACAGACAGACGGCATTGTGAAAACCCCTTTTTTCGGTTTCAGGGAGTTATGAAACGTCGACATTTATCAAAATCTTGAGCTCACATTTTTTGAAAGAAAGAAAGTAAAAGGTGAAAAGTAACAACTTTTAAAAATTTAAACACATAGTTTCTCTCTCTTTATTTTAATAAAGGGATATTTACTAACAACTCGTAATATTTGTGAAACGAAAGTATATAAATTAATGTCGAAACACTACACCAAAGAGCTATTAATGTATAATGTGAAAATATTTGTTCAGCCACGAGTATATCGCCAAATTTAACATTTCAAAGATGAGAATGAAAAATATATAAATGTGCTCAAAGCTTTAAAATTATTGGTCTTATAAAAATATTTCTCTTATAAAGTATTTGTATCTACAGAATTACTACAACCTTACAAAGAAGTTATTCCATATCTCAAATAGTTGCGGACATATGATCGTAAGTTTCTGATCTAGTAAAGTAGAGCTATCCTCAGAATCATTTTTATGGGGAAAAGAATCAATAATGTGTTTGTATATTTTAACAGTGCCTATATACATATTTATTTATGATCATTAAAGCAAATTTCTAGGAAATCAACTTTTTCTCATTTTTCCCTTTAGTGAACTACATACTCGGGGGAACTTTATGAAAGCCCTTGATACCAAATCTTAGCCCAATAGGTAAAATAGTTTTGGCTCGTTCTCAGGTTCATCGAATAATGAAATGTTGACCTTTATTAAAATATTGAGTTCAATTTTTTTAATTTTCAAACAATTCTCTCCCTTCAGGGGTTGAAGGAAAGTAAAAATCTACTACTATGGTATATGGTAGAAAGAAAGTCATTGTAATTCTATTGAAATGTAAGATAAAAGAATTTACTACAATCGTTTCAACTCCACATTATCTAACATCACCCACTTCGGTGGTCACATGGTATCTAAAGATTTACTATCATTATAGACAATACTGCATAAAACAGACCTATTGGGGCTACGATTACAGTCGAGTGTACGAATTTGTTTATTCTTAAATGATTTACTATTCTCTTTCATGCAATTGTGGGTACATTTTCTATAAATGTAACCCCTTGCTCATCCCTAACACAATATCATAGTTAGTATATATGTGTATAGCTCAAACGGACAGCAGTATCAGATGGTGATACTAATATCAACCTAAAATAATGTTCCAGTTTTGAAAAGAGTTTTCAACGTCCATGATAAAATTAATATAACACACACAAATACTCTCCATTGGTAAACTTTATAGCCCATTTAACCTACAGCTACGCGAATGGATAGTAATGCGGACATTAATAAGCCATTATTGTCTGTTCTACGAGTAGTGGGGAGGCTGGCGTTTGAATCTCAGAAGGGTCTACGAAATTCTTTAGCACAATTTGGCTACTGCACTCTCTCTAGACACTTATCTTCTTTGATCTTATCGTATTTAGGTAAACTTGTAGATCACTCTAATGGGTCATAATTGGTTAAATAGGCACAATTATGGATGATATGCCTAAGGCTTCATAACATAAACTTTACCTATCGTTGACGAGAAAAATAGAAGGTCGAATTTCAGTTCAGCCATTGTAAATGGTTTACAAATGGAATTTTCCCTTATGTGTTTTTTTTTTAATATTCTCAATAATGTGGATACACTTCAACTAAACTACTCTTCTCACTCTGACTTACTTACTTACTCTTATACCTAGGCATTTAAGAACTTTAATATCATGTCGCACATATAAAGTACGCCACTATCTATATCTTGATTAAGTTTATCCATTCTATCTCATTACACTATATCCTACTGAGCTAGTTCTATCCAGTCCACTCATTACACCTATCCTATCTTGACTAGTTCTATCCAGTTTACCTCATTAACCATATCCCTATCTTGACTAGCTCTATCCATCCACTCATTACACCCTATCCCTTTCTTGAGCTAGTTCTATCCAGTCCACCTCATTACACCATATCCCTATCTTGAGCTAGTTCTATCCAGTCCACCTCATTACACCATATCCTATCTTGAGCTAGCTCTATCCAGTCCACCTCATTACACCCTATCCTATCTTGAGCTAGTTCTATCCAGTCCACCTCATTACACCATATCCCTATCTTGAGCTAGCTCTATCCAGTCCACCTCATTACACCATATCCCTATCTTGAGCTAGCTCTATCCAGTCCACTCATTACACCATATCCTATCTTGAGCTAGTTCTATCCATCACCTCATTACACCATATCCTATCTTGAGCTAGCTCTATCCAGTCCACCTCATTACACCCTATCTCTTTAAGGTTCCTCCCATGTTATCCTCCCATCTGGTTCTAGGTCTTCCCAATGGTCTCTTCCCATTGGGTTTGCCATTTAACACCTGAACAAGGTTATATAATCTCCCTTTTAATCTGCATGTTCTGTCAATCATAAGCTGTGCACTTGATAATCCTAATAGTGATAAGGCCAGGGTGTGTAACTCGTAATAATGTAGCCTTAAGGACTCTTAGTATCCTCATCCCATTTTGTATCAAATATCTTCCCATCTCATTAATACTACATTGATTAAATAACTTTTGTCCAACATAAATGTATTGATAACTTAAATATTTTTTATAAAATAACACCAGTTCAGCAGTTCCCATAAAATTCAGTCTTTGATTATAGTCAACAAATAAAGAAAGAAAACTAAGACTAATAAATTTGTTCTTTGTTTAGAAATATATATTTACAGCAATTAAATCATAACATACTTCCAATCAATTAAAAGATAATATTACTTGGAACTAAGTGTATCATTGATCTAAAATATGTTTGGTAAACAATAGAGTTGAAGAGATAGATAACGACTCCTCTTTTTATGAGGGTTGCGTTTATTGTAACGTAACAATAATCGTCACTCAAGAATGTAAGTGTTCTATTTCCAATTTTTCACTTTTGTGTGAAAGAGCATTGAAGTTTGACCTTGTGTATAAAACCAATGTTACTAGACGACAATTCGAGCTTGTATCTTCTTAAGTAATTTATAGTAGACTCAATTTCAACGTAAGTGAAATATTTGCCCTCTAAATAGACTTAAACACCAAATATCTCATATTTACACTTTTGAAGATATAACACTTACATTCTCGGGTGACGATTATTGTAGATATTATATTTTGTTATGTAAACAAATAATGTTTGCAAGAGAGTTTATTAATGTTCTTATCTTGACTTTTTTTTTAACATATGTGATTTCAGATATCTACTTTTGTAATAATACTCTATAGTATTTCCTGGAGTTATTAAGATACACGAAATGTCTAACAGAACAGATCTTAACTCTCTGGAAGTCATTGGTTTGGATCATGGCAGGTTTAATATAAGATCTGATAGCCCTTGATTCTCGTACGTTAGATAACAATTCAGCGCTAGATTTATGTATATTTTGTTCGGGTGCAAGGTTGTTTTACGATCCATACCAATGGTATTAATGGTTTTGATTTTAAATAAAGCTCAAAATTATAATTCAGGCTTATAATTGTATTTTAATACTATAATGATAGTTAACATTTAAAGAATACATATTTGTTGATGAAGACGGAGTTTTAGTGACGGCCCCACCTAAATACCCACGAACCTCTCACACGTATATTCTGGTTGACGTCTTGACCACGAGTGTTCCTCCTATGAGTCTTAACGTCTCCTTGGGTCACCTTGGCCTCAAAGTAGGGTCCACTCCCCTTGGTCTATCTCCCTTACTAGAAATAGATCAGCCAAGGTATCTTTGACTGCCTTAGGAAACTGCAACTCATGATCGGAGATACCTTGTAAGAATGTCCTGTTCTCAACCAAAAAATATTGAAGGTATTGTTACCCTGATTTTAGAAAGTGAAATCAATACGTCCATCAGTGTTGATCTAAGATTTTGAAAATGTTAAAATAATCACACATTTTTTGTTTTAAACTTTAATGAAAATATGGGTGTTTGATCACAACTTTTATGTTTGTGTTTGCACCACATCCTATTACCATTTCTGGCTAACCGCTTTAGGAAAATAGAATTAAAATAAATATACCCTTCTTTACGGGAAGGAAAGTTTTGAAACCATTAATAAAAAGCCACTCTTTGCCCACCCAACCGGTACTTGATCCCTTGTTTTTATTCACTAGTAGTCCAGTCTATGGATAGAGTAACACCTTTGACCATGCAATCAATAAATATAGTATTGGAAACACCTGATTATATTCTTCAACCAATTTATTTGTTTTGGTGGAGATTAATTGAAAGAATGTAAGTATTGAACTCCTTTTGAACTTTTTTCTCTGCTAGGTATGATTAAAATATGATGGCTCTGACAAGTAGTAATACTTGTAAGTATGAGAAAGTTAGAAGATAGAGTAAACGTAAACACAATTGCGTGGAGATATAGGGGGTAAACATTTATAATAAAAAGCCTCTAGAACACTCAACCAGAATTCAAACACCTAGATATACTTAATCACCAAACCAGACTAGATGAGCGTGGCATTTAGTCCACGGGTCTCTAATTTTTTTAAAATATATATTTAAAGTAAATCTAAACAAATGTCTCATATTTTAGTATTCTGACAAATTGTAATATGGTGAAGTCTTAAGACAAGTACAGATAAATTCTCAGAACACTAACTAATTATTTTGAGGAAATTAAACCATTCAGTTTTTTTATTGAAACTATTCATAAATAGGTTGGACCTTAACGTTCATTCATGAAGGTAAACGATAATATTAATGTATATTATTAAATTATGAGTAACATTGCTTCGTATTTGAATGGATATACTCAAATAATCCTAATAATATGATAGCAATCAAAACTTCCCTTTCATTTTGACATCACTTTAGAAAATATTATAATTTCAAACCCAATGGAAAGACTCATTTAATTAATCTGCAAAATCATTGGTGTCTTTTTTTAAAGGAAAACTTAATTTTTATTTATTTTAGCACTACGTCTTACTACCCGTTCGATTTATACGCCTCCCTACAATTACTTTATGATAACAGTCACAGTGTTCTGGTCATGTTCTTAATACAACTGGAATAAAGTGTTTGGGTTCGATCCACTGAAGGTGAATACATTTATTAAAATTAGAGTTAACTATTCTTTGTTTACATTCCAGAAACTCTAAACATTCTGATACTATTCGTGATTAAATGATTGAAAAAATATCAAAGTTAATATTAAATATATATTAATAAACATATTGATTTATGTTTATATCTATTAGACGAAACAGTGAGAAAATAGCCCAACAAAATTACAGTAAAATCTTTAACAACAGACACAAACCATTAATTATTTAAAACTTAAATAAATGTATTTTTGTTATAATTATGTTTTAATATCAAATATGAATTCATTATAGCAACATAGGTCAACATTTAGTTAAAATATAATATTATATTTTAAATTTAAACTAATATGAAAAAATCCATAAAATTCGAGTAATATATTAACTAAGTTACTAAGATTTAGATTAATTGGTTATTATATTATCCGTGAATGGCTTTAGTAATTATAACTAATACTATATACTTTTATTGTTAGCTTAAGGTAGCTTGAATGTGAAATGTTATGAAGGTTGCTAAAGGCAAAGATTAAATTAATACTGTGATTATATATTTGTGTTTCGTTGCATCACTTAAACGAAGACACGGATGTAATATTGTTCAGCGTGGCTAGACTACAGTGGCACAGACAATGTGGCAGCATAAGGTGGACAAATTTAGGGATGTTCATTCCCAAGCTTCCAGGTTACACTCACTAGGAATACAAGAGATAGTAATCAGCTATTAACTAAGTAGTGGGGGTAATTAGCCTCTCTATAAAATGATTTTTTTTTCTTTATGATAGCTGGAGCGAGAAATTCCGATTCCAGTCGACAGAGATTTAACTTTCCTGGAGGATATTGAGAGCTTCTTGAAGAAAGGTCATGGAACATTATAATAAATGTATCAGGTTTATGAAAAGTGTCCAAGCTAGAAGATTTAGCTCATATCAATTAGTAAATGGAGCATTACCTATTGTCAGAATATATTAGAGAATATAAAACACAATAAATAATTCAAGCGTCACTAAAGAACAAGATATTATTAAGCACTCTTGTTTTTTTTAATCAAAATTCACGATTATAAGCGTAGATTCATGTGCAACAAAAATATATATTTGAACTCAATAATATTCTTATTTGATATTTGGGTTTCATGGGTAGTAAAATATTTGAATTTTATATTAAGATTAGAAAAAAGGGGTTCTATCAAATACGTTGAGGGGCAGACAAATACAAACTTTTTTAAGATACCATGTAACTAAAGATATTTTATTGTTTTGATATTTATTTTTAAGAAATGGAACCATAATAAAGCAAATGAAATATTTAAGCACGTTTTTAAAACAAGTTACTGTCACTTCGTGTTCACTAAGTTTGATTATTTTTTCCTGCGATGTGTGACAGTAGTTATTTATTATAACACTCCGGAAGGATACTCCTATACATACAACCAACCACTCATCGTCTCCACTTGGACAAGTAAACACCAAGTTGGGACGTGGCCTTACATGCCCACCCAAGGAGGAAGTCTTGAAACAGGAAGAACATGAATCTACCAAGAAGATGTCGAGAAGCAAAGGGTGTTGGTTGAAGATAGGAGGGGAGGGGGGGAAAGTTTAAAATCTTAGGGCACAGTAGGGAAGTTAGAGTTGCGATATAGCTGGCTGGTCTCGAGGCTCTATCCTGGAGTACAATTGAAACCCATTGGACCGTGGGATAATTCCATTAACCGCGCTTTCAGTCATAGCACAGTAACCCTGTGTGTTCTGACAGACAGCCACCCCCTGGCTTTTCAAGGGCTGCGATGATGTATCGAGAGGAAGAGTGGATTGTATTACTACACGTTCAGGCTTAACAGCCGTGTAGAATGATTTAGTGGAAAACTAGATTTCGAGATTCATCAATCCTTAACTATGTATGCATATGTCGGTGCGTTTGTATATGTGAATAATGCATTTGAAACAAACCTTGTGGTTCCTATCGGAAACAGGAGATTTTAGTGACAAATGTAAATTCATAGTTACAAATAAAAAGGAGATTTTTAAATATTACAATAAGATTTTTAAACATATGTATCAATTATCATAATCAGTAATAAATTATAACTACCAAACTAATGATAAATATTTGGCTATGATTACCATAGAAGACGTAAATAAAACAGGTATCATAAAAATAATTCTAATATTCAATCCATTAATACTGTTATTGCAATTAACAGAATTTACAATTTCACAATTCATATTCGATAAAATAAACTATATCAATAATCAACCAGACTAATTTAATTGGTTTATATCACAACTATTTAATCCAAGGATGTATTTATTAGGACGGTAATTAAAAGGAAATTAATTAGTAATCGGTTCAAGATTGAATGGGATATCATCACTAGTGCACTCAGCTAGGAGTCAAACCATTCGAAGATAGAATCTAAAGCTTAATTCTATTTAATATAGCACTTTTAGATAGCACTATTTCAAAAATATATGAGTAGTTTATTTCCGTTTTTATTTCAAGTAAGAAATATTGAAAATAATAAACTGGAGCTAAGAGAACCCCCTTGAATAGTCAACCTGCTCTACAGTACTGCAGAGCATATTACATACACTGTCTGGAGTATTGGAATTTCAGACATTTAAAAGCGTTTCAGGCCGCACAGTGGGTTCAGCTATTGCCTTACAAGAGAAATGTTCATTTTCACACCTATCTTACTACCCGTCCGAACAATCAACGTTTAATTACACAAATAAAATAGGCATGAGACAGATAAATATTTCGAAGACATTAATCAGAATTTTTATCTGAGGTAAAGGAGGAAAACATGATTATAATTTTGATTTTCCCGTCAAAAGTAAACCAAACTAGCCGAGTTTGACGTTTAACCCATCTTCCCACCAATACAGGTGAGGTGGTTCATTTCGTAATGGAATATTTTGAGTATATGTTAGTGGTCCGTTATAAAAGTACGTCCTCTTTTATATGATAATAATAAAAAATAAAATATAAATTTCAATTGAATAAATATTAAGTGGGTAAATAGCCTATCCTATAAGAAACCGAGTCCCTTTGGTTTTAGAGGACTTCTGTATTTCCTGAAAAGTAACTAAGCAAGTCCCCAGCTGATATTCAGAGGTACACTCTAGGGTTTGTATTTTAAAATAACGTAAATACGTAAGAGACTTAATAGCACCGATCAGAATATCAATAAACTTTGAAGATATTTTAGAAAAATTTGGGAAATTGATCAACGTGCTTTTATATATATAGTTTCATGGGATGCCCATAAGAATAATTATTATTTCGTAAATATTTGCAGTTAATTGAAACAAAAAATAGATATTAAACTTTTAAAGGTTTTATAAACATAATAAACTACCAAAAAATTAAAAATACCTTCGCATTTTTTTAATGTCACTAAACTTTCATTTCAACAGGTTTATTCTCGAATTCGCGTGTTAAAGTTATATCCAGCTTATAAACAACTTGTCTGAGCCGAAGTACCGCGCATATAGAATAATTCACCCAGGATGAGAGCGTACTTTCAAGTCGTCCTTGCATTTCCGGACTTGTCTGCGAAACAAATAAACAAAAAGACGCTCAACGGGAGGCTCTGAAGTTCGCTTTCCTTTACTACAAAGCTGGGAATAAAAAAGAAAACGAGCAGAGTAAAAGGGCGGAACAAAAGGGAGTGCTTGCTCCCTTTACAAAAGAGGGTGAGAAGGGGGTAACTCATGGATTTAAAGAGAAAGGGGAGATTTTGCCTTGCCTTTGTGTGTGTGTTCGAGTTTGTTCGTGTGATACGTCTCAATAAAAGGTTACAGAGGTCATATGAAGGTCAATGAAACAATTTAAGATCTACACTTACGTATTGGTAAAAAAAAAATCTACATTTTGAAAAACCAGTGTAAAACACTCCCTTTTCACAGGGAGTCTCTATGGTGCCCGCTCTAACTACGGACTACCATGGAATTGGGGTTTCTAAGTGACTTAGGTGACCCTGGATGGCTACCCCCGAGAATGTGGGGTTACTCTGATGGAATGAATAGGTCACTGGAGGAGAAGGCTTGTACAGTGTACAAAGAGTTATATTTAATTAAGTGAAAATACCAGTCTACGATACAATAGGTACATCAGACCGAATAAACTGATCGTGTGTGAACCTCAAGCACCCCACGCGGTGTCCCGAAGGACCTGGTTTGACCCTCAGCAGTTAAGCTAGCTCTCCATAGACTCATTAGATATAGAATACCAATCCCCACATTAATGTGAGAAATGCAGATTTTAGTCCATACAATAAGAGAACAAGGCCTAAGGTCGCACACACTGGCTCAAGACAGGATGTAACATAACGCCAGGAACTGGATGAACATCTTGCTAGAAGCAACTTATAAAACAGGGCATTAGCACCAGTGTAGTTTAGTACCTTCTGATCCAATGACAATATGTGAAACTCCATACACTACGTATTACTACCAGTGCGGTATACCAACATATTTACAGTAATTGCTAATAGGAGTAATATGAATAATGTATAGGAAATGTATCCGCATTTTCATGAGGATCTGTAGCTAAAGAACAGCCTTCTTAGCACCAAAAGACGAGACATTACTAGGGATGGGCCTTTATCCTCAAGCCAGCAGACACGGGTGATATCTCTGTTCACTTCCATTTGGCTGGCTGTGAAAAAACTTACAAAATACAAAATGTTGGCATTATAGTGGTATCTTAAAACAGGACTGGATTTGGATTCAGTAAGTATTACTTAAAGCAATAGCAATCAAAAGGCCAACAAATTAAGCTGCATTTATGCTATACAGAGAAACATGCTATATGGCAATGTTCAATGTAATTTATATGAAAATAAGTAAGCTTACCAAAAAAATGTGACACGAGCGTAGATTCTCATTTTATATACAGGCCCATATTAGCACTTGTGAAGGCCTTGTGGCAAGTATAACCCGGGGACCTTAGGAGTTAGTTCCCCAATGAATGCTTATGAAACTTACATAAATGTCATACTTGGTTAATTTTATTTAGAAACAAACTTTTTTTACAACCGTTTAGCAATCATAGTGAGTACCGTGAGGCTTGTTATTAACATATTATTTACTATCCCCCTTCCCCGTAAAAAATATTGTAAATAATCCTATAAAACAAAGCTTCAAATCATCCATCATGTCAATATAAAACAATTTTTTTTACTTATTTTTTTTGAAAATACATTCCTGCCAGCACTGTATAGCCCCCTCCCTCTTTTTATCCTCCCTCCTATTTTGATCTCATTCCTCTTTCCTCACCCCTACCACCCGCCCCCTTCACCAACCCCACTTTCCCTTCAACAACTTTTTTTTTCTCCAACGACTATATAATATACTATCGACATTTTTATGAGGAATAAATTAAATTTTTAAAATAAAATATAGCCAATGTTACTCGCTGATAATGTAGCTTTATATTGGTGAAAGAGTTTTTAGAATCGGTCCAGTAGTTTTTGAGTTTATCCATTACAAACCAAAAAAGAAAAAAACAAATCTTTCCTCTCTATATTATTACTATAGATTGATACTATAGTAACTATTAAACTATGCAGTCTATCCTATTCTATTATGAGTGTAATATAGTACTGTAAATTAATAATTAATACTATAATAATATTGGATATTATATACTTGTATACTAATTTAGTATAATTGCATTTTATATAGTCCGCCATCTGAAGCTAAGATAGTAATAGTATTAGTATAGTAAAATTAATTTTACTATTTAATTTTTTATGCGTTTTTATCACGTCACATTTAGTTAATTCGTCAAGAGTAATAATTTTATTATTTTATCTCAGAAATGATAGTAAATAGAAAATAAATGTTTATTTTTCCATCAAAAGTCAACGGTACCGTCTGCAGATATGTAGTATTTCAGGTTTGCCAAAGCAAAGGTTGCGTTAGTTTTTAAGTACGGACTGTTGGACTCCACGCTATTCCTGCATACATGCACCTTGGGTATAGGGTATTTCTAGATTAGTTTGGGATCAATTTTACGAAAAAACATGATAATGTTGAAATACAACCGGGCTTGGCAATATAGCAGGGGAAATAATATCCATTACTTGGCTGTCGGTGGTGTACCACGTAGAAATGTCAGTGTACAGTTACATACATGCTTTGGGTGCATTAACCTTATGCAGTCATCGCGAACACTCATGTGTCTGTCTACTCGGTGATGTATCCGTTTTTGTCCAAATGGAATTGAGTGGGATGAAATGGCATAAAAGGCCCAGTTTCTAAATTAGTACAACTCTTCCTATAGAAGCCGGCTCAGTGGGAGTCTACTTATGATGAGTACAAGAACATAAACAATAACGATGACAACTGTAATGAAATTTCACGGGAAATAGGAATAGGAAAAACCAAAGTGTAGGTAAAAAATGAGGTGTTTGATAGGGAATTTCTAACGTGCATCTAAGAAACTAAAAAAATGGACCTGGAGCAGAAGAAATCAACTCCAAGTGAATCACCTACAAACATATGTTTTTTATAAAAAACAAGAGAGCACCTCACCATTCTCGTGAAGCCGATTTTACGGGTGACTTTCTTGAAGAAAATTACCAACTAAGGTAATTAGAAATAAAAACGAGTATTAAATAATATTTTGAAAACGATAGAAGAGTTATGTGTACAGCTATACATATTTACAGACTATACATAGGTTGTATGTCAAGCTGCCAAGTGTCAAAAGTTATTTTTTATGTTATCTTACAGTCATTGTAAAGGTTTACAAAATCAAGTAACATTGTAATACATGGCTTATTTTTTTGTATATAAAAGTGATGTCAAACACTTTTATTGCCAATGTGCTGAGTCTTCAGGGCTTGAAAAGTACAAACTAAATTCATTACGTATTTCTCAGGATAACCCACACGGTTGCCTGAGCACGCATATCAGTGGAAATAACGTACGGAAAGGTTGTCCAATGACCCTCCATTGCCCAGTTATCAAATCAAACTTAGTGGTGTTTTCCATGTAGAATTTAACTAGTATAGTAAACGTCCCATTTTATGATCTACTTCTTTGTATGAAATTAAAGAGGTGTAGACATGTCAAAGATTCTTTGGGGCATTTTCTGATCCAAGGAATTGGTTTCCGACCCAATATGACTACAACAGACATTATAACCCAAACACATTTTCTACCACTCTTCTTTACTGAACATTATCTGTCTGGTACCTTTGTTGTGTACATCGCAGTATTGTTTCATAATACATGGTTTGAAGGTAAAAACACTGTCGGCGACAAACACAAAAGAAGTAAGATAGTGTCTTCCAAGCAAACCACAAGACCTATTCAAGAAGGCTTGTTTTAACATTTCTTTTAATATTCTTTAGATTGAAAAATTTCATCTAGACACGGGAATAGAGCACATTACCTAGAACTATCTCAATGCTCTGTGACCACTGAGTTATCCAGGAATCATCCAGCACCCAGGGTCATTCTTCAATCATATTTTAAAACAGAATCTGTGAGAGAATCACGGAAATCGTCGGGTACAAATGTGTGATCAATAATATCATGCGCCCTCAGACAACGCAGCCAGCATCGACTTGGTTGTTGGCTTTTTGCTGCCAATGGTGCACTTATAATTGTACAGCGCTCATATCATGTTGGATTAAATATCCAAGCTATTATATTTGTTAATTACGCTTATAGCCTCATCTAAATATCATATTATTTGAATTTATGTACTGGATATCTCAGGGGCTTGAACATTGGCATACTAAGACAAAGGTCCTGTGTTCAATTCCCGTGTAAAGGTGTTATTTTTCAATTTATAGAATATGATATTTAGAGGCTGCTATAACAGTAATTAACAGATATACTAGCCTGGATATTTAATCCATTTATTTAAGTGTGGTGTACTACACTACACTCTAATTAACGTCCTTGGCAACCAACAGTTACAGAAGTGAATCAATAATTTACATCTAAAACTGAAAACAAAATTATATTGTAATACCCCCTTTAATCGAAATAATTGCCTCCAGAGTAGATTGCAGTTTGCAACATAGCGTTCTTTCCATCCATGCTTCTAATACAATGAGAAAATTTTCCATTCGCATAGACCAGCCATTCTTCTTCTGTCATCGGTATCTAAAATTGACAATAAAATAATATATGGGGTTTTTCAAGATTAAAATGAGCGGAAAATTATACTATGTGATATTGTCTTGCGTGCTTTTGTATTATATTATTCTGTCAATATTACGCCTAAAAACCAGTCTTAAAATTGTCACTATCTTCAGGTGCTGGTACTGCAATATAATATAGTCTCACATACAAACAAACAGCCATACAGACACAGAGAGAAAAAAATTACTGAAAATTTTAAGAAAAGCAAAAGCCTTAAACTAAAAATCAGTGGCGGTGATTCCTAACTATTTTTTACTGTTACTTTTATTATACGTAATTAGCAATATATTACGTAAATCATTTATACTTATTTCAGGACTATTGACCACAGGACCGAAAATATCAAAGAAGTACAATCAATTGTAGAGCAAACAAACACAAAACCAGTCCAAGTGTCAACCTCTTTATTAAATACTGTGAGACAACCTAAGAAAAGAAAATCCAATAATCTAATGGATGAAGATATATATTCGGTCATTTAAATATATCCACTAACGTAAAACAAAAGTACAAGTTTGAAAAATTTGGTGATAACATTGCTTGCCAGATTAGAAATTTAAGAAGTAAAATTTCATAAGCAACTAATACATTCTTAACCAACTAGAAGTAGTTCAATTGAACGAAGCAAAGGACATTCAAATCATTGTCGGTTCATACAATTCAGCAACTGTACAGAGATCTATGAGTGTGACTTTCACAACCTCCAGAACAAAAATCTGTGAACAAGCTTGTTAAAAAAATATTAGCCCCACATCTTACTACCCGTTTGGACTATACAACTATTTACTAATTACACTAATGGTTTAATAATTAGGATGGTTATTATTATAGGAAGTATACCCGCATATGTGTGCAGGGATAGTTGAAAACCATTTTAGAAAAACCAGCCTCAGTACACCCGAAAGACATTATAACCTCGATCTCCCCTAGTCGGCAGTCTATCTTAATATGCTAATGGCTGATAATAAGTCACTAATAGGCTGATAATTCTTCTTCTAGACAATTAGGAATTTAACGAATGTGTGACCAGTATTGCGTTCATAAAAAATAGGCTAAATGGAAATTAAACTTAAGAAATCAAGTACAATAATTCAAGTTTAAATTTTTAAAGTGAATTATTTTATACTATAATTAGCAGATTCACTCGTGCTCGTTTCAGTTAAAAAACATAATAATCAAACATTAACATTTCTATTCACATTGTTTTAATTTACCTCACAGAGAAGAAATCAGGCAACGTATTAGGTAGAAATTACCACGATGAAAACTTTACAGTTGATAAAAGATTTATCTTAAGAATAAAACAATTCAATGTAGTATATATGAGTTTTAAGATTATACACACATAATTTTGTACTAGTTGAAGGAAATAAAGTAACAAAATTTAAGGCAAGACCTCTATGTAAATGACGTTAGTGATTTTATCAACATGAGTGAGCAATTACATGTTGCTGCTAGAACCGCCGATTGTCATCGCATGATAAGCCTTGATAGGAAATTGCATACATTAAAACTGTAAGGGCAGTTCTGATGTAATCATGGGTTTTCTTTATATCACGACCCACTCTTCTGTTATCACATTCGTATCCATGATAAAGTTTTGAAATACTGCTTATCTGTTAGCGTGTCCCATTACACATTTTAGGTGGTATCAAGCTACGCAGAAAAATTATTGGGGCTAAAAATGTAATTAAAGAGCATGGATGGGTAAACCAACAGGATCAAGTGAATTAAAAAAGGTAGACAGGAGATAGTGCATATGGACATGTAAGTGTGGGATGGTGCTTTGAAATCGTCTAAAATACAAACATTAATTGTACTAGCCGATTCAATTTTGGAGATGGAATATCTTGCTTCTAGAAACAAACAAAAAGTCTTGTTCACCATAAGACGTATAATGGAATGGATAAAATTTACCAATTCCTGGAAAACCTTGACCACCATGCATATCTTGGAACAATTCAAGGACACCTTCTTTGCCTTCGTGCTTTGCGAAGACTTCATTGCAGAGATTCAGCAATATACCGACAAATAAGTCAAGTTATTGTGGAGCTTGATATCTTGAGAAAAAGGTGTAGGCTTTGCTAGTATTCACTCTTTGCGAATTTCAACACTTAAAGGATTGTGGTAATCACGTGATAAGTCACTTTAAAGGTAACTGTTGGTTGTGGTAATGGCCGCACCCAGTATCTTCATTTTATTTTTTGTTTTTATAAAGTTACTTAAGTAGAAGCTGAGAGAACTGCCTCCTCTCTACTCGTAACTTTGAACTCAACTAAATTTGTTTCAGAAAGACGAGCTGTGATATATATTTTAATAGCACAGGTTCCTCCTCTGCTACAGTTTTATCCAGAAAATTTTGTGCATCCAAGTTATAAATAATGGATATATAGCCTTTGTAATATAACATTACTATATGTTACGTGGTGTAGGATGTGGCTTTATATGGAAGTAAATAGCTAAAAGTTGGGATCTATTTAATGCCAGTAACGCTAGATGCTAGCAGGCCTAGAAATCACAAGGCAAATAAAAATTCCTGAAGAAAATATATTATTTTACTATTTGTGTATATGTTTCTAATAGTTTTTTCTGAATATTTATGTGTTTCTAATAGTTTTCGTACTTTTTATCTACAAAGTCTTAAAACTGTGCTTGATAGCAACGTGACTTGAGGAACACGTTGATAAGGGGCCTATTATTGAGCTGCACTTTAGCTTATATTGAAAGAGTTGAAAAAACTATTTTAAATCTCATCAAGGAAAACTAACCACTGTTTTATCCAGTTAGGGTGCATACTAATTTCAGATTGTTCACCAATTTTCGTGACAATAACTTGCGCTGCCCTTAAAAACATTTTTTATAACGTTATTTCTCTAATAGCTTAGCCAAATTTTAAACACATTAAATTGTGTTTGTTAGAACTCAATTACTTTGTGGAGTGAGTTCCTATGGTCTTTGTTATGCACTGTAAGTATTCCTCTCATCTCCCATTACAACCAAATCCCCACGGAGCTGTTACTTTGTGATTTGGTCCCATCTCTGTGAGGAGCGTGGAAATGTTGTCTCCATAAGTTTTCAGGGTGTCCTGCTACCTCAAGTCATGTCTCCGTGCTCAAATGACTGATGAATGTGAGGTCTAGCTGACATAACTTTGTCACCAACGGCTGAACTCACACGAGATGGTCTTCGTGGAAAATTATTGTTGTACTCAATCAAGAGTTTTCACAACTAACGAATCCTTCGATGGACCGAATGTCACGAGTATCTCATTTGATTATTGAAATAGATTTAAAAACTTTTCGTTCGGAGTCCTTAACGACCTGAATGTATATTATTTCATCAGGTATTAACAAATTTATTTAGGTATTTTTGAAAAACTTAATCTCAAACTTATTGCTAGAAACAGCATAAACCATAGGCCTAGAATTTTGACTAAAGTGACAGAATTTAAGTTCCCCTATAGATAATATCTATATACATATATTATTTAGCACCATATCTTACCCACTGGTCGGGCTATTCGCATATGTACTAATTATTATACTTGGGTAGAAACTAGTAAGGTTGAATTTAGAGAAATGGTACCTACATTTGCGTGAGGGGAGAGTCGATTTTTTAAATTTTAATTCCCTCAGTACACCCGACCAGATTCAAAACCAAATAACTTTCAAGCTATACGCAATCTCGTATGTATGTATATATATATATATATATATATATATATATATATATATACTCAAAAACATAGATATATAGATACACTTTTCGATCACTAAAGGTAAAGTATTGAGACCGTAAAAATAATCTAGCCCGAAATGTTGATGAATGTCGACGTCTCAAAGCCCTCCGAACCCTAAAAAGTGGTTTTTGCAATGACGTCTGTCCGTGTCTGTTTAACCCTAAAATTAAGGGTAGTTTAGTAAAAATCGAAAAAGAGAAAAAAATGGATTTTCTCAAAATCGGCTAAAACAGTTTTGAATATCTTTCATTTCTAAGCTTTGACCAATATTACAAACCAAACGAATACTCTCAATTTCTTGTCAAAATGATTTTAAGGGTTCCAGTCAAATCTGTAAATTCTAATACTTTTTAATTATATCTCCATAATTCTTTGAGATATGAAATAACCTATCATTGCATACATGTATATCTATTTATAATAAAAATCTTTTAATTGAAATATATATTTATAAAACCAATAGTTTCTGAAATATTAGCAAATATATTAATACAATTTTGTGAGCTCTAGTTGTGCAAGGGTGACCTGGTGGTCTAGGGGTAAGGTGTCAGACCTCTGTACTAGGAGTCCGAGATTCAATCCTCGGTCCCAGAACAGGTTTATCTGGTTGCCAAACCCTTCCTTCGACTCTGACAAGAAGTGTATTATTCATAACTTGTGAATGTGTAGAATGTCAGGCCTCCACCGTGGTTCGGATCCCACGTTAAACTGTAGTTCCTCCATTTCATCTCACAATCACTCTACCATTACACATTAGTAAGTGCGTATAACCCAAAACGGTAGTAAGACGTGGTGCTAATAGTAGTAGTAGTAGTAGTAGTAGTAATAATAATAATAATAATAATTTAGTTCCATTCATTTACGTAGACATCCAAATTACCAAAGTTTGCATCCACCGGACTATGGGGATCACATTCTTGAATATAAAACATTTCAAATCATCATATTTCTCGCAAGTTCGAAGCTATAGCGTTTCAAAACCACCAAAAAGATCTTCAAATAAATAGGATTTGTATTTTATGACCATAATAACAAATGACTGAATTTGTTTGGTTGAGGTTGGATCTCGTTTTCTATACCATACGCTTCAGTCACAGAATTGCGGTAATTTGCATCAAGATTTGTTTAAAATGAGATTATTTAATCATTAGAATACATGGCAAAATATGTTTTAAAATATAAACTAACTTACTGGGTAAGCCATATTTTGGAAAAACAAACCACTTTTAAAGATTGTGAGACAGCTGAATGACTGCAATGAGTTTCAAACTACCAAAAGAGAACCTTGTTAGCACCTGTCTGAATTCACAATGTAAAATAACCACGTGACATTTCCAGGTAAATCGCTATTTCAAACCCTGTTTTTACAAAGAACCACTTCGTAAATCAACGTCTAAACAGTAAAATAACACCAAAACAGGATAAAACAAAGGCAGGCAAGTCCCACAACATCCGCAATAATCTAGTCTAACCTCCCGTTTATTTTTACACAGGGTAACCTCAGTGGCACTCAACTTTTCAATGAATCGACTTTTTATGAAGACGTAAACCCTTCACACGGTTGTTGTAGAGGAAGTCGTGGTTTAGTGATCGATCCCCTGGTAGGATACTTGTCTGGGTGTGGATGGTTGATGAAGAGGGGATAGGTGGCGGGGGAAGATTTATGATCACTATAAAGCATGAAAGGGATGACAACATTTTGAATACACTAAATTCCAGTTGGCCCGCCACATTGCCGAAAAAATTTTGTTTTGTCTAATCATTTGTGCTCTTTTTGTGCCCGAACATGAACATTTGTTCAGTGAAACTGGCCCCTTTAGAAAAAATTTAATGTGGCGGGCCAACTTGAGCTCAAGCTAGCCCGCCACATATTGAAAACAAAACATAAAATACTGTTTAAGCCATTATTTTTTGCTTCGTTAGTGCTCTTATGTGCCCAAAAATGAACATTTGTGCTCTAAAATTAGAAAATCTAGAGAACAATTAATGTGGCAGGCTAACTTGAGTCTTCTCTATACCATAACCTGTAGAAAAATTGTGTTCAAGCTGGCCGCCACATTAAAAAAAATTCAATGTGTCATTCAGTTCCCACCATTCGCTTGTGCTATGTTTGTGCTCATATGTGCCCGAAAATGAAAATATGTGCTCTTAAATTAGGCAATCTAGAAAACAATTAAATAATACCACTCCCAGTTCACCTGAGTGAGATTCGAACCTAAATTCCCCCCCCCTGTCAGTCTAGCTCAACATGAAATTAGCGCGTTAATTAACTAGCCACCGAGGTGGGTAATCCCATAAACAAAATTCAGAAATATAATGAGAGATTTTGAAGATTCATTTAAATAATTTTATAAATAATATTATATTTAATATCATAAGGAATACAATTATAAAAAGTTATTGATGCTCGATAATATCATATGTTTCTATGACAATATTTATCACATCGTTTAAGTTATAATATAATAGTGCTTATAAAATGGTGCCATACTGTAATCACATAACTTTCGTTTGAAACAATTAATGGTATTTGAAAAATATGGTGAGGCAGCTTAAATTCAAGTTTACTTACAGGTTACTGTGTAGGGAAGACTCAAGTTAGCCCACCACATTAAATCTTTTATAGTTCGCCCAATTTTAAAGAACGAATGTTCAATTTAGGGCAAATATGACCAAAAATAAAGCACAATGGAATGGCGAGAATTGAATTTTATGTTTTGTTTTTTCAATATGTGGTGGACTAGCATGAGCTCTACTAGGATAGCCTTCATTGAATGTTATTTAAAAGGCCTAGTTTCACAGCACAAAAGTTTATGTTCTGGCACATATGAGCACAAACGAAGCACAAACAAATGGCAAAAACAGCATTTTGTTACATTGATTTTTCAAAATGTATTGGGCCAGCTTGAACTCAATTTTTCTACAGGTTATGGTATAGGGAAGAATCAACTTAGCCCACCACATTAATTGATCTCTAGATTTTCTAGTTTTAGAGTACAAATGTTCATTTTTGGGCATATATCAGCACAAACTAAGCACAAAATAATGGCGTGAACAGAATTTTGTTATGTTTTGATTGCAATATGTGTTGGGCTAGCTTTAGCTCTAGTTGGATTGCCTTCATTAAGTGTTATCTAAAAGGCCTAGTTTCACAGCACTAATGTTCATGTTTGGGCACATATGAGCACAAACGAAGAACAAACGAATGGTGAAAACAGAATTTTGTCACATTTATATTTCAAAATGTGGGGGTTAGCTTGATCTTGATTTTTCTACAGGTTATGATATTGGGAAGACTCAACTTAGCCCACCACATTAAAAGTTTAATAGCATATCTAATTTTAGAGCACAAATAATAATTTTCGGGCACATATAAGCACAAAAGAAGTTTAAATGAATGGTGAAAACAAAATTTTGTTACATTGATATTTAACAATGTGACGGGCCAGCTTGAACTAGATGTTTCTACATGTTATGATATTGGGAAGACTCAAGTTAGCCCGCCACATTAAATGTTCTCTAGATTTTCTAATTTTAAAGAATAAATGTTCATTTTAGGGCACATATGAGCACAAACGAAGGATAATGAAGTGACATATATACATTTTTGTTATGTTGTGTTTTTCAAAATTTGGTGGGCTAGCTCGGGCTCAAGCTGGCCTGCCACATTAATTTTTTTCTAAAGGAGCCAGTTTCACAGCACAAATGTTCATGTTCAGGCACATATGAGCACAATTAGAGCACAATTAGAGCACAAACGATTGAACAAAAAAAAATAGCAATGTGGCGGGACAACTTTAATTACGTTTTGAATAGAGCTCTGAAAAGTTTTGCTCATTTGTTTCAACCAATAGTCAAACGGACACAGGCATTAAATCGTCGCCTTGGTTTACCAATGACGGGGAAGTGGGGGTATAATCCCTGCGAACAATGCTAATATTAAATTTTCTAACTATTGTTAAACAATTTCACTCATTGCATGAGGGTACACATCCTATAAATACTATCATCTTAATTTACACCCCATTAATCTAAACACTTCAATAGCCCAAAAATGTAATAAGACAAGAAGCACGGACAAATCATCATCATCAACATGAGCAGCTTCCAGCAACTGGCCTGGTCTGTTTGGAACATATGCCTCTTTACCACCTATTTTCCCCCCACCACCTCTCTCCCTCTACCTTGTCCTAGTTCTCTCCTCTCTCCTCCACACTCCTCCTTTCTCCCTTCAGCCATCTGTATCTTAGTCTTCCTCTCGGCCTCTTACCCTCACCTCCTTATCCAACCTCCTCCTAGTCATCCTTTCCCTCTCCGTTCTTCTCACATGACCATACCACCCCAATAATCCCTTCTCCATTCTGTCCTGGCTCTTCCTTTACTGCTAAAACTAAATTAATACCTAAATCAAGTAATACTTAAGGTCTATAACGTTTTTATGTCAGTCAATCATTTTGCGAGTGACGTAAAGGTGTCAGTTTAATACTTAATTTGTTTGTTTATTCTGTGCACAAGGCTGGCTTGGGTATAGTTGGATTGTCCAGGTCTTATAAACACTAAACAAGTGGTGGCCATTTTAAAAAACTGTTTCTTGTAGCCCAACGTTCTTGGGTTCAAACCCAGCTGGAGTTGACGGATTTTTGTTGAACGATAAAGGTCCATTGCACAGCTTCCTTCGGAGGGGAGTAAGAGCAGGTCAGTCTCATGTCGATTGTGACATGTAAGAAAACCCTGGAGGTTATGTGAAAATTCCTTTCCCTCTCATAGAAATTATCATGTACTTATATAATTAGTCAGTTCAGAAAGTGTACGTTTATTAAATACCTCATTAAAATAAATCAACATTGATTGTTTCTCCAGTAGGTCAATATTTCAATTACTTTAAGCCTGTCCTCTACTTAACTATTCTATTTTCATTGAATGTAGTTAACGGTTTGTTTTTAGCACTTTAAAATCCTGATCACTCACTATGTTACATTGCGTTACTTAATCGTTAAGTAGATCGTGACCCCAACATTAAAAAAACTATGATTGTGTATTGCAACGTGAAATAAATATAAGCTTTATAAATGTAGGCTTCATGAAATAAAAACAACTTTGATCTTCCTAAAAGCATTTTAATTAAGGTTATTAATATTTTTTAATATAGCCGTTAGCAATTAATACGAGCTTGATTGCGTTTTATATAGTCATTAGTTATTTTATTTGTCGTATTATGTGCGGCTTTATTTCAAATCCACCGATACATTGACTAAATATAATTAGGGTTGATTGGTACTTATTAAATATCCCTCTTAATGTTCCTAAATTCCAATTTCATTCGGAAAGGACTACTTCCCACCAATAAAATTTACTTACATATTTGCATATATTCATCAAATCCAGGTGACTTACAGCTATTACTTTCAATAGTTATTATCAATACCAATGAAATAACACTAATAATAATGTACAATTTTATTAATTTTGATCAGGAATATATTTGTCGGTTTTAGTTAAAAGTTCCTTCCTAGCAAAATCCGACTCTAGGTTCAACCTGCATGTTGTATCTAGGTTCCAAAAAAGTTATAGCTGTAGCAATCTGAGTGATGTTTCACTCCCCGAGGTTATTAACTGACGGACATGGCCATAGCCTAGTTTTAGAAGTTTCATTCAGGTACGCGCTTTCTACAGTGCTAGACAAATGGCCAGCCCTTGCACCCAACTAAAACTACACCCAAGAGAGTCAACTAAATTAATGAAAGTACCATCACTGCTCTATATTAAGTTCATCACGGTAGTGCACCTTAGAACTTGTCTTGTTAATATTGTTTGTATTGATGAAAGCTCGGTTCTCGTTCAAAGCACTCGTCTTATTAATATTGTTTGTATTGATGAAAGCTCGGTTCTCGTTCAAAGCACTTGTCTTGTTAATATTGATTGTATTGATGAAAGCTCGGTTCTCGTTCAAAGCACTCGTCTTGTTAATATTGATTGTATTGATGAAAGCTCGGTTTTTGTTCAAAGCACTCGTTTTGTTAATATTGGTTGTATTGATGAAAGCTCAGTTCTCGTTCTAAGCACTCGTCTTGTTAATATTGATTGTATTGATGAAAGCTCGGTTCTCGTTCAAAGCACTCGTCTTATTAATATTGATTGTATTGATGAAAGCTCGGTTTTTGTTCAAAGCACTCGTCTTGTTAATATTGATTGTATTGATGAAAGCTCGGTTCTCGTTTAAAGCACTCGTCTTGTTAATATTGATTTCACCCGCCTCTGTGGCGTAGTTGGCTAACGCGCTAGTCGTGTTGAGCCCGACTGCTGAGGACGGGAAGATCGAGGTTCGAATCTCGGTCGGGTGAACTGGGGGTGGTTTTTCCTAAATGGTTTTCCACTCTCCCTCCACGCAAATACGGGTTCACTTCCTCTAATTCAACTTTCCCAATTCCTAGTCCATTAGCGTAATTAGTACTTAAGCGTACAACCCGAACGGGTAGTAAGACGCAGTGCTAAATAATAATAATAAATATTGATTTCATAGATGAAAACTTGGTTTTCGTACATGGCAGTTGTTGCTGAGTACCTCAGTTGCGTGGGATACAGTCAACACTGGTCCAACACGCTTCAGTGGTCGAATGGTCTAAGTCGAGACGACGTGCTAGACTGGCTTGCAGATGACGGTATTTTCGGAGTTCTGAAGGGTTATTCTGACTGCTCGGGAACATTTGTCGGCTCGAGTGTCGTCAACTACGCTTCGCGACGAGTTGTGGTGAAAAGTTACCGAAACAGCGATTTTGTCCGAACATCGCTTTGTGACGGGAAGAGCATGGTTGCCATGGCAACAGGTAATCAACAGTATTTGGTTTTCAACACTATTTATTTAAGTTGGCAACATATTTTACCCAGAGTTCATTGCTTCTTGTTTACTTTTGGTTGTATTTGCAATTTCGAAGTTAGCAGACGACACGGTTTTTATTAATGGTTAGTATTTAATATTATATTAGTTATCACATTATTCGAAAGTCTTGATCTATCAATTTATTAGTTACTATTTCTTTAATTTAGTTACTATTAAAATTGTATTTATTGGGGTGTTTTAATATTTAATGTAGGTCTAATCTTGTGTATAATTTCAAGTTTGGTCTAATTTTTAATATCATTATTTATAACTATACCTAGGCTTACAAACAGAATGCGATGCTTATTAAGTGCATTACTGTAAGTTTGTTTTATCTTTATTGGAGGAAAAGTTTTTATTATTGTAACAGGTGACCTGGTGGTCTAGGGTAAGGTGTCAGACTTCTGTGCTGGCGGCCGGGGTTCAATCCTCGGTCCCGGCAAAGATTTATCTGATTACCAAACCCTTCCTTCACCTCTGACAAGACATCTTGTGAATGTGGGGAAAGCCAGGCCTCCACCGTGGTTTGGATTCCACGTTAAACTGTAGGTCCTTCATTTCATCTCACAATCACCCTACCATTACACATTAGCGTAAGTGCGTATAACCCGAATGGGTAGTAAGACGCGGTGTTAATAATTATAATAATAATAATATATTATTGTATATTGTGTTCCACCGTGATTCCAGGAAATAAAGAAACGTGAGTAGACCCAATATAATTATATTCAACAAATTTAAACTAGTCATATTTGATTGTGCATAGTATTATAATGTGATGTTGTTAATGAAGCACTAATTTTCGAAACAAAAACTATCTTTAAAAGACTACTAATCTATATTAAGGTGTTTTAAATTAAAAGTACACCTAAGCTACGAGTTCTTATAGAACTAGTTAAGTTAGCTTTAATGTATTACCCTTTTTATTATTGAGAAAAGTGGGCTGCATTACTACTAAAAACAAATATGTTGAGTAGGTTGCTAAAATTGAATAATTATCCTTGGTTAGTTGTCATATATACCGGTTTTCAGTCAATATTAGTTTTATATAAATGGTTAATTTATCAAATGTTTTACCAATAAAAAAAGTGCCATTAAACCAATACATTTTATTTAAGTAAGGGAATGCTAGTGGATCTCAGGCCTACAAAACTGTGAGAAAGATGTTATTAAGTATTTACTAAAAGAAACAAAGATTATCGTTACTGTAAAATAATATAAGTCTCGTTCAATTATTTATTTTTTTATTTCAAAATGTTTAACCTAATCATATAAGGGCCAAATTAGTAGTTATTTATCGGGGATGGCCTGCAATAACAGTTAGATAGTTTTCTATATAAAATAAAAAATAATTTAACATCATCATTATATTCAAAAGGATACGGAAAATAAAATGATAATAAAATTATAATAATTATAAAAAAATTGTTAGGCCTATAATTGAACCAATAGAATAAGAAATCTTAAACCAAACACCAAAGTAATTTTTTTTATGATTGGAAGGTAGGATTTTGTTATTTTGGGTTAGCTTATAATGATAATAAAAACCAATCCCTATTTTAATACTTTATTATTGGAGTATTAACCAATAAATTGACCTAACCTTTCATGTATAGGCCTACAAAAATTACAATTTTGAACGGTAGTAATCAAAGAAATTATATAGAGGCGATAATTTTAAAGATTATTTGTATAAATCCAAAGCCGCCCAGGTAAAAACACAATATGTTAATCAATAGCTACATTTCTCTGATGTTTTGGGTGCGTTGATTAAGTTTTGCAAAAGTAAAAAAATGTCAATACCCATAATTATAATTTTAGTATCATTTGATTTGCCGTTTGCTCATGAGTAGAGTTAATGTTTTAAATTAATTATTATTTTATAACCAAAAAGTGTGTTATATACACTGTATTTTGCGCATCATCCCTAATTTTTTCTAAATACGTGTTTGTGATTCATTAAAATTGCTAGAATAACTTTGAAATCCTTAACTTGATAAGTAATTATAAAAAGTTACTTTGATGAGATTAAACTGATAGTTACAAATAAGCTTTCACTATTAGGTAAATTGTATATTTGTGCTTGGTTATGAAAATGAAAAAAATACCTAGCCTACATCATTGGGTACTTGGGCTAAGGCACCAACATTGTCAGGTTTGTCAGTCAAATAGAGAGGGTTCAAATTATAACCAAGTGTAGTAAGGATACTTTCATTCTCCTCCATGCAAATGTAGGCACATTTATTCTCATTTTTACTTCCATTTACCTAATGTCATCAGTGTAAATATCTCTATATCTTTGAGAGGTAATAAGGCTCGGTGCATAAATTAATATTCAATACTAAAACACACATAAACATTCATAGATATTATGAAAAATGGAGTCCACATTATTATTAGATCTAGTGTAGAAACTCTCCAATTTTAGGCACTCCCAATATTCAGTTGGCTCTGATCACTACTATATTAGTGTAAATATTAATACTTTGGGCTATGTTGTTTGTTATTTTTACAAATTGATTGTATTTTGTTGCAGTTTATGAATAGAGGTTTGAATCCTACACGAGCCCATAGGGTATTTTTCCACCCTCTTTCCATGCTATTGCAGGTGAATTTCCTCTTAAATATCCTATTGATTCCTACCCTATTATATTATAATTACATGTTTCTAAGGGTGTTTGTTTTTATCATGCAGTTTTGTTTCAGATGATATTGAACTACCGCAGACGAGGAAGGACAAGTGAAGTTTTTTATTGTAGTTTTGTTTTCTTTTAATAAAATAAACTGTATGGAGCACACTATTGTACTTTTTTTTTGTAATGGCTTTATATTGATTGAACTAGAAAATGTTCAACAATTGCCATTAGTAAGTTAGGCCTAGAATGGTTTTTAAGTTGGTATAAATAAACATTTCTTATAAAATGTTTGAAAACGGTACGATATATAATTAATTTTACAAATTGTGTAGAGTGACTAGTATGCGAGCTAAATCTATAGGAAAAACTCAAATTAAGATGAAACTAGTTTGTAGGCCTGCTGCACAATTAAATAGTTACCTATACTATGCTACCCACTTTTAATTATAAGCTGAAATTGAGTGTTTCAATAACATAACAAAAAACCTGTAAAAATACACATAATGCGATAGCAACTTAAACATTGATAAACATTTTATTTTTTATTCACATACATAACAAAAAAACCTATGTTAATTTGATGTTGCTTTTTGGTTTGCAAGGCATTGGGGACATTGTAGTAAATAACATTTGGGTTTGGGCTTAATTTATTGCATACGGTATTTATTAATATGATAAACTACGGAATATATAAAATATTTATCGACCAAAAGAAACAATTTAAAATTTCACACGTTGTTTAAATTATTGCTCAGCCTTAACCCAACACTTTAAAACCACTGTTTTGAAAATCTCTGATGCTTTCACACTCTCCTTTCACGCAATTGCGGGTACAACTCCTATAAATATAACCTTCCTAATCCCTAAAAACTATTAGCATAGTTATTAAATAAGCTTTCAACACGAACGGGTAGTAAGAGGCGGTGATAAATAAAATTATAAGTAAATACATATTGTATCACAAAATGATGTATCTTGCCAAAGGTAAAGTTTGATGATGGTATCTCCTTTAACACTTACACACAGGTTGTCATGACATCAGAGCTAAGAGCACAGTTTCATGAATCAGAGGCTAAGAGCACAGGTGTTTAGTCATAGTCATATTTTACTAATGAGGTGATTATTGTTATGAGCATTGTGTTTCATTTTATCAATAGTACGGCGATTTCTTTCATACAATTTGGATTACAAGATCGCTCAAGAAATATAAATAGGATAGATATCCGAAGTATCGAGGTCAATGCGCTTAGCTAACCATTATTCTCTGTTCCTTCAAGGAACACATAAGGTTCGTTACAAACTACACCTTTGTATGGACTTAACTTCAATGGCTGTTACCCTTCCATCAGATCTCTCCAAGTGTGCATAGAACTTGGAATAGTTTAGCAAAAGATATTTCTTGTAAAAACTCTTTGTTTCGAACAATAAAATTAACTACGTGTGAGTAATTCAATTGTTTACTATAATTATTGTTTCCTATTATTTATAGGTACCTCCTATAAGAAATATCGTAAACAATATAATTTTTTACATCCAACACTGTTTCCAACCTGTGGCTTGGGTCAGTTTTTTATTCAAGCCATATATTTTCCACTACCGCATGCTAGGCTTGTCGTAGCTTCATTTGTCTATAACTAATTTAAGACTAGAACAGGTACAACATCCTGTCCCCTGACTTTAGCTCATCACTTTGAAAAGGTAAACTCATATATCACCAATGATAAATTTTTCGGCCATGCCAGGAAATGAACCCGGAACCCTTGGCTCGGTAAGCAAAGAAATGCTTCTGATTGAACGAAGGTGTTCAATCCTGAATAATATAAATATTAACTGAATACACATATAAATAATACATAATCTTAGCTCAATAATACTGTACTTTGAATATAAACCAATAACATCATGTATGAACTTAAAATAGGGATGAAAAAATAATATTATAATATTAGCACCGCGTCTTACTACCCGTTCGGGTTATACGCTTTAAGTACTAATTACTCTTATGGATTAGGAATTGGGAAGGTTGAATTAGAGGAAGTGAACCCACATATGAGTGGAGGGAGAGTGAAAACAATTTAGGAAAAACCACCCCCAGTTCATCCGACCGAGATTCGAACCTCGATCTCCCCGTCCTCAGCAGTCGAGCTCTACACGTCTAGCGCGTTAACCAACTACGCCACCGAGGCGGGTGAAAAATAATGAATCATACTATAAAATATGAGTTGGAAATAAAGTTTTTAGTTGATAATCTGACTAAAAATAGAATTGATTTTATTTTAAGAAAAACGCCATTTAATTTTATCAATGAAGATGTGATATATTGAGTAAGAAATAATATATTTTCACTAAATACTCAACTAATAACGTTTATTTCTTAATAATTCTCATCTTCTTTGCTTAAATATTGTTGGTATTCTTATACATTTTTCATAAATTTTGTTTTTAAATTATAAATCTTTCAAATAGTACCTCAAGAAAAGGAACTTAAGTACCTAATCCGAAATAAGGGTGTTAGAGCTAAAATTATTTAATCATTTCCTATTAAATGTGTGTAATTACACTATATAACCAAATTGTAAGTGTTTTTGACAAGCTATAAATTTTTACAGTTTGTAATAATAAGCGTAGGCCTATATTTTCCAGTACTACAACACAATAAATAAATTTAATACTGTGAGCCCAAATAGCGCATTGGTACTTAATTTCTTAGAGCTAAATAATATGTTGCATTTTATTTTTCAGCAAGCTGTAAAATATCATATGATTATATATTTATCATGACATTGTACCAAAAGCTTAGTTTGAGATTTTGTACGTCAGAATCAATAAATGCGTAAGAGTAAACTCGCTGACTCATTCTCCGTTTTTAAAGGGATTATAGTGAAATCAAGGACAGTTACACACTTTAAAAGTGGAAAATAAGTTGTTTGAACTCTAATAACACTCAGAGGTATTTCTGATTAGTTTCATAATTTAGAGTGGGGTGTGTTTTAAAACTAAATGCCTTATCTTTGAGCCTGAGATTTTATGTGTAAAACAATTTCTCCAGAATCTAGATAACATGAACAATCATTCAATTTTCACAATTCTACGTTTTTACTGCCTATATAAACTTGTTGAAGGATTAAAATTTAATATTTGAACTCACTTTTTTTAAACATTAAGACCTTTCCCAAAAATTAAATGTTTTTAATAGTGTTATTTCTTGGAAAATGTAGTTAATTTACAAATTAGTCAAATAGTGATGTCACTAATATAAGGGGCTAAGGTGTCAGACTTCTGTGCTGGCGGCCGGGGTTCAATCCTCGGTCCCAGCACAAATTTATCTGATTGCCAAATCCTTCCTTCACCTCTGACAAGACATCTTGTGAATGTGGGGAATGCCAGGCCTCCAGCGTGGTTCGGATTCCACGTTAAACTGTAGGTCCTTCATTTCATCTCAAAGTCACCCTATCATTAAACATTAGCGTAAGTGCGTATAACCCGAACGGGTAGTAAGACGCGGTGCTAATAATAATAATAACTTTACATAAGCTTCAAAAATTCAAACAAAAAATAACCTTTCTATAAAGTCACCTATAAACCAAAACGTAGACATTAACGGGGGAAATATTTTAAAGCTAGAACACAAAAATTTTCATCTCTAGAGAATCAAGCTATTTTATAAGTCAAAATAAATACCCTTAATTCAACTTTCGGCATTTCGTAAATACTACAGTTATTGTATACTTTAAAAGTGCCATAGTGTTTGTAACAGTAGAATTTGATTTAGCTTATCAATTTTATTGACTGTATACATTCTTCATTGAATAAAACGTTTTATAAAGCATTAATAGTTTTTAATTAAAAAGTAAAGTTATTCTGTAGTTTCTAATAAATTAGCATAGGCATAGCTGTAGATATGTTTCAAAACACTCTTTGAAAATACATCTTCTAATATTTATGGCAAAAAATTTGTACAATATTTAGAAATATCTATGGGGAAGCTCACATCGCTAGTTTCATGTTGAGCTAGACTGCCGAGTACGGGAGATCAAGGTTCAAATCTCGCTCGGGTGAACTTGGTTTGGTTTTCCTGAATGGTTCTCCACTCTCCTGCTACGCAAATGCGAGCTCATTTCTTCTATATTCAAACTTCCACATTCCTAGGTCATTAGTGTAATTAATACTTAAGCGTATAACCCGAACGATTAGTAGACGCAGTTCTAAGTATTATTATTACTATTATTATTAATATTATTAACTATGAGGACTCCGTCTATTCATACTTTTTATTTATACATCTTTTAGTAAATATTTACTATATTACTGCCATTTATACATCCATTGTAGCAAAGGTCGGTACCTATCTTACGATCTTGACAGATTCGTCCATGTTTTGACACATGAGTCAAATTTGACTTCTTATATACAGATTGAACATAACTAACATTTGTGTTAAAACTGGGTTTAATTTCCTGTAGTCCAATAGAACCAAAAATTATAAGCAAGTAAAATATATTTAAGGTTCTAAAATATAATAATAATCATAATAAAAATAATAATTATAATTATAATCCCTCGGTAGCAAACATATTGTGCTTAGACATGTAGTGTTTAATTTAGTTACCCCTTTCTATTATTTTATTTGAATCTAGAAAATCTGAAAATTATCAAAACTAAAATAAATGCTTCTTGATACTTAATACATTAATTAGTATTAAAATTGAAGTCATTTGTAATAACTAAAGACTAATTTTGTATGTGGCCATCAATGATCGAATATATCATTATCATCATTAGTGATGTTTAATGTAGTTTCCGTTGGTGTTTATGTAAAAACATTAACAATTATTAGTAATACTCCCATTAACAATAGTGATAATACGCTCATCAATTAAATATTTAATTGAAATGACTAGCTACATTAATTATTTATCACATATTTCATCTAGCAAAGAGGTATATTGTCGACAAAACTCCGACACAAATCAAAATACCTATGCCCTTACTGGTTTCAGGGTTTCTTCGTGTGATTATATTTCAAAATCTATATTAATACGATTGTATCACGATAATATTGTAAATTTTGAACTTATGAATTATATTTAATATAGTTGAATAAGTCAAAATAACCAGATTCCAAAAAAATACAAAGAAAAAATAATATGTTGTCAATTTAACATCTAAAATATTATTAATATTTATCCAAATGCTTTAATTTAGTGTATCAATGATTTAGGTTTGAATTATAGCTGAATAATAAGTGATTTTAATTAACTCTACAAAAATATCCTGTAAGGTGAATGGAAAAGAACATTATTTAAAAACCAACATATAAATATGTTGAAATTATACTTTTGGAGCATCGCGTTGTATGGAGCAGAAACTTGGACTCTGAGGAAGATAGAATAGAAATACTTGTAGAACTTTGAAATGTGGTGCTGGAGATGAGTTGAGAAGATCAGGTGGACAGACTGGGTGACAAATGAAAAAGTTCTAAGAAGAGTGGTTGTGAAACGAAACATTTTGGATGTGGTTTTTTGTTACAAATCAAACTGATTCGAACACATACTTACGAGGAATTTCTTCTGCACGACATCACGGAGGGAAAATTTGAGGGAAAGAGGAGCTTAGGAAGAAGGAGGATTCAAATATAGGATGATTTGAAGGAAAGAAGAAATTCTGGGAGCTGAAGGAAGATGCAGAGGACAGGATGCATAAGCGGTTTAAGCTCACTGACAAAAGAATGGACCTGTCGTGAGAAAGCCTAGCAATAATAAACATATAGGTATTATAATGAATGGCGAGTGATTACGCCTGGCTTAAATCACCCAGGAAATAAATTGGAAAGTTTGGCTCGTTTCATTTTGAAGGATGAGTATTCGATGTTACTTAACATAGATAATCTAAAAGAATAGTTATTTATTTTAATTGTCTAGTTCAGTGGCGTATTCTGAGAAAATTAATAGGTGTGCTGTACTCTAAATGTTGCAATGGAGATTTGTGGGCTTAAGACCCTTAACCACCATTGTCCAAGAACGTCAAGGCATTATCGCTTGGGAAACATTTGAAGATGTGTGCCTCTAGAACAGTGGTTCTCAAAAAGGTATGATTTCCCCTTAACCGTATGCTATCCTAAGAAATTTTGTGCCCCCCTTAATCTCATACTCTCTCTTTTTGATTTATCCATAATGATGATTGCCATCCACACAAAATGTAATAAAATTAACTCCATGGTGTTAACCCTTACTCAGGCTATACCTACCGAGTGGCTACCAAATGTTTTGGTGAATAAGTGCCAACTTTTACGGATATAGGGTGTAAATTGTCAGCACAACGACGCCTCCAGCCATTTAACTCGGCTTTATATACCGGAGCTGCTAGTTCTTGATTCGATTCGAGTAGCTCCTCATTTATCAAAACCAGAATGAGTATAACCCATTCCAGACCCACTGCCTCCCAGATAATCTGGAAAGACTTGCCAGACAATATGGAAGCACCGGGAATCAAACCTGGGACCTCTGGGTCCGTAGACAAAACCTCTGACCACTAGATAACAAAGTTGGTCCTCAAATTGGTTAGAAATTTAAGTAAATGTTAATGTTGGGACTATGGGTGGTATGGGAACATTTCTGGATGCATAAAAGAGACAGATCCTATTCAATTAGCCTAGTATGATTAAAAGCACACAGTTAGCAATACTTAAAGCAAACAATCACAATAAAATTAAAATGAAGTAGATCATGGATCAAGCGTCCATCAGATCTTGGTGGGAGGGAATTAGGTGGATTGTCCAACTCACATTGCAATTACAACTATTTCTTAAAGCCTAACTTATCTCATACAATGCTGCTTGGAAACAAATGAGTCTCCCAAAAATTATCTCCTGTTAATACTATATCGCTACGTATTTGGTTTATTGCTAAAACATAATCTTCTTCAATAATTATGGTAGCGTTTATAAGTTTGTTGGCTCTTACATTTGAAATGACTCCCGCTATATCAATATATATCACACTAATATATAGTAAACACAAGACATTCCTCACTGTACCCCACATTTCATTTAGTACATCATTGACTAGGATAAATGATAACCTTGAATAATATATAAGTATAAAACTTAAAACTTCAGCCAAATCACGTCGTTCGTGAAGTCATGCGTCGACGCAACAGCAAATAACTTTTATTAAAATTAATTATGTATTTGAAATTAAAAATGATAATATTAGTATTTGATATG
This sequence comes from Timema cristinae, assembly GCA_039000515.1. NCBI lineage: Eukaryota > Metazoa > Arthropoda > Insecta > Phasmatodea > Timematidae > Timema > Timema cristinae. Next base: position 13,602,543 of record JBCFYV010000935.1, read on the forward strand.
ATCTTCTGCAGAGCTGATTTAGTCGTGTAGATGTAGTTTATTACGATGAGAATGGAGAAAGAGCATTGCTATGCTAATGCATGTAGTTATAAAAAGTTTTTACTCGCAACGTATGTCCCAACTACCGCTATGAATATTACCTTCAGTCTGTAGATGACCAAATGGGCGCAGCCAAAAACGTGAGAGATGGCGCTGATTTAATTTAAATTATTATTTTGAATATAGTTCTAATTGTTGATCGTGGTGTCTTGTGTGAATTAATAACAGTGTTAAGTATTCAGTCGTTGGTGGACTGGATACTGTTTTTAATCCGACTAACAATAACATTTTCTCTCCCATTATTAAATGGACATTGCTATCTTGCAGTAAGATTTCCCTCCCAAGGTGTATTAGGTGATGGCTACCATGCTCCAGTATTTACCTCCCAAGGTGTATTAGGTGATGGCTACCTTGCTCCAGTATTTACCTCCCATGGTGTATTAGGTAATGGCTACCTTGCTCCAGTATTTTCTTCCCATGGGGGATTAGGTGATGGCTACCTTGCTCCAGTATTTACCTCCCATGGTGTATTAGGTGATGGCTACCTTGCTCCAGTATTTACCTCCCATGGTGTATTAGGTGATGGCTACCTTGCTCCAGTATTTACTCCCATGGTGTATTAGGTGATGGCTACCTTGCTCCAGTATTTACCTCCCAAGGTGTATTAGGTGATGGCTACCTTGCTCCAGTATTTACCTCCCATGGTGTATTAGGTATGGCTACCTTGCTCCAGTATTTACCTCCCATGGTGTATTAGGTATGGCTACCTTGCTCCAGTATTTACCTCCCATGGTGTATTAGGTAATGGCTACCTTGCTCCAGTATTTACCTCCCAAGGTGTATTAGGTGATGGCTACCTTGCTCCAGTATTTTCTTCCCATGGGGATTAGGTGATGGCTACCTTGCTCCAGTATTTACCTCCCAAGGTGTATTAGGTGATGGCTACCTTGCTCTAGTATTTACTCCCATGGTGTATTAGTGATGACTACCTTGCTCCAGTATTTTACCTCCCAAGGTGTATTAGGTGATGGCTACCTTGCTCCAGTATTTTCTTCCCATGGGGATTATGTGATGGCTTACGTCGCTCCAGTATTTACCTCCCATGGTGTATTAGGTGATGTACCTCGCTCCAGTATTTACCTCCCAAGGTATTAGGTGATGGCTACCTTGCTCCAGTATTTTCTTCCCATGGGTATTAGGTGATGGCTACGTCGCTCCAGTATTTTCCTCCAAGGTGATTAGGTAATGGCTACCTTGCTCCAGTATTTACCTCCCATGGTGTATTAGGTGATGGCTAACTTGCTCCAGTATTTACCTCCCATGGTGTATTAGGTGATGGCTACGTCGCTCCAGTATTTACCTCCCATGGTGTATTAGGTAATGGCTACCTTTCTCCAGTATTTACCTCCCATGGTGTATTAGGTAATGGCTACCTTGCTCCAGTATTTACCTCCCATGGTGTATTAGGTGATGGCTACCTTGCTCCAGTATTTACCTCCCAAGGTGTATTAGGTGATGGCTACCTTGCTCCAGTATTTTCTTCCCATGGGGATTAGGTGATGGCTACCTTGCTCCAGTATTTACCTCCCATGGTGTATTAGGTGATGGCTACCTTGCTCTAGTATTTACCTCCATGGTGTATTAGGTGATGACTACTGCTCCAGTATTTACCTCCCAAGGTGTATTAGGTGATGGCTACCTTGCTCCAGTATTTTCTTCCCATGGGGATTAGGTGATGGCTACGTCGCTCCAGTATTTACCTCCCATGGTGTATTAGGTGATGGCTACCTCGCTCCAGTATTTACCTCCCAAGGTGTATTAGGTGATGGCTACCTTGCTCCAGTATTTTCTTCCCATGGGGTATTAGGTGATGGCTACGTCGCTCCAGTATTTTCCTCCCAAGGTGTATTAGGTAATGGCTACCTTGCTCCAGTATTTACCTCCCATGTGTATTAGGTAATGGCTACCTTGCTCCAGTATTTACCTCCCATGGTGTGTTTGGTAATGGCTACCTTGCTCCAGTATTTACCTCCCATGGTGTATTAGGTAATGGCTACCTTTCTCCATATTTACCTCCCATGGTGTATTAGGTAATGGCTACCTTGCTCCAGTATTTACCTCCCATGGTGTATTAGGTAATGGCTACCTTGCTCCAGTATTTACCTCCCATGGTGTTTGGTAATGGCTACCTTGCTACAGTATTTACCTCCCATGGTGTATTAGGTAATGGCTACCTTGCTCCAGTATTTACCTCCCATGGTGTTTTGGTAATGGCTACCTTGCTCCAGTATTTACCTCCCATGGTGTATTAGTAATGGCTACCTTGCTACAGTATTTTTCCCCCTAGGTGTATTAGGCACTACTATCTTGAGCCAGTATTTACCTCCTATTGTGAATTGAGCTTTAACTAACCTAATCTAGCGTTATTGCTCCCCCTCTCATTAGGAATTAGTTTAACTTTGGACAAACTTTACGGAGTAGCTAATGTTCATTTGGATAGCTTACATTGAAATGTAGTTTGCTGGCGATTTATTATATTCATTTCCAAATTAATATTGTATTGTGAAATGCCCAATATAGGAGTATACAATTTGTTTTGGTTGATTCTACGGTACCCAATCCACTCGTTTTTCATCAGTATTCTGTTGACTCCTGTAGCTGCCGTCTCAAGCGTAAGATTTAAATTGAAGTAATCCATAAACACCAAAATTATAGCTTTCTCAATTTATTACTATTCAAACCAATAAAATAGCATTATATTTATTTCTTAATCAACACCATATTCCTTCAAACGTTCATAAATTAAAAGATTTACAAAAGTATATGAGTAAAACTAAAAAATTTCTATTTTAAATTTACTAGACCAAATTCCAGGTATTATTAAAATTAATAACGCAATAAAACCATTGCAATTTGATGATATAAGTTTCCAAAACGTGATATTGAGAATCTAAGACTGGTCATCAAACACAATCTGTTGCAAGTAATGTAGTAATTGTATTAGAGGCAAGTGAGGAAATAGGTTTAGGAGTGGACGCTGGAAAGACTAAGTATAAAGAGCGAAAAGAGAACACATATTGGGGACGATAATTTAGATATTACTTAGAGCAACATGTCATCTAACAGGGTTAGTGAGTTTAGTGATATTTAAGAAATATTTTAACTAGAAATAACGATAATAAATTGGAGACTAGAAAATGTATACAGTCGGGAAAGGCATCCTATTACTCGGTCAGCTAGTTGTTGACATCTCGCCTGCTGTCAAGGAAGGTAAAACTTGGAACATAAAAACAATACCACCAGTTATTCTTTATGGGTGTGAAACATGGTCTCTTACCTTGCATGCCGAATACATTATTTAAATGTTCTAAGACAGGGTGCTTAGGAATATATTTGGTACATAAAGATATGAGGCGACTGGAGAGTGGAGTATATTACATAATGATGAGTTAAACACCCTGTACTCATCACTATACTTTGTTAGGATAATCAACTCTCTTAGATTACAGTGGACAGGAGAAGGAGATGCAGTGCGACTTGGATATTCTAGAACCTTGTTCAGGCTACTGACTGGCAAACCCAATGGGAAGAGACCATTTGGAAGACAAGATGGGGATGGAAGGAAAACATTAGAATGAACCTGAAATACATAGGGTGTATGGAGGTGGACTGTATGATCTAGCTTAAGATATGTATAAATGGCTTATTTTTGTAAGTTCAATAGACTGCAAATGAAAGGGAGAACGGGCTTCAAATCCCAGTCAAGTGTACTGAGGATGGATTTTCCAAAATTAATTTCCACTCTCCCTCCACGCTTGTGGGTAAACTTTCGCTAAATTCAACCTTCTTCGTCCCTAGCTCAATAGCATAATTAGTGCATGATGGGTGTATACAATGAAAAGGTAGTATGACGCCGTGCTAAATAAATAAATATATAATATATTTTCAAGGATTGTCCTCAAAATTTATCAAACTGGCGTGAAGTACGGAAAAAATGGTGACTTAAGAGATATAATTGAAGATATTGATACAAGAGTAGTTTTAGAAATGATTCAAGAAAAGACTAACTTATGTTGATACTACTAATTCATAGCTAAGTAGAAATGGGTTGTATTATAGTTTTATTATTATTACTATCAGATTTTATTATAATATTAATGTTGTTGAGGTGGTAGGAAGATTAACCTAACTATTTGTATGTTTAAAATTCATACACACATACCTAATCTTACCATTCCCTTACGGGGTAGGCAAGAAATTGTGCATTTAGCTCAAAAAACAACAACTCCGTACTTAATATATCCTCACTAATTTCTCCACACTTCCCTATCCTTGCATACAACTTTTCGCTTCAACAACATCCATACTCAGTGTCATACATGCTCTTTATTGTTAAAACTCCTAATGTTTCTATTTTTCACACATTCATATAACATATTTAGCCACGTCTTACATGGCCTACCCCTTCCTTTTGTACATACATTTTACGTTCATATATTTGCTTCATCACTCGATCCATACTCATCCTCTCAATTAATTATTGATTATTCAATCGATATAATCATTTTGATTACAGGATTAAAATTATCTTGTGTGTAATAGCGTATAACTTTTTGGGAGTTCTAATTGACAGAAAAGATTGCGACCTTGATCCATATATATGTATCTATGTATGAATACAAATACACCTCGATAATCTCATTTGTAATAATGTATTAACATTCACTTTCTACACATACATATATCAGCGTACATTTAATATCTCAAATTTTCCATAGTACACATATATTTAAAAATATAATACCCACACTATTATTAATGTGGTCGGAGGTATGATACACGCAGTGGAATATATAGTCTCTAACGGGAGCCTGAGGTTGGTCTCTTGGTCAGATTTACTAGGGCCTGAAGGAGGTACATGTGTGATGTCTCACTGTGTGTCTACCACCCTCTCTCCACGCCAATAAGCGTGCATTTTATACAACCACCATTTCATACCTTTACCTTGAAATAATCAGTGAATAACTTTGGGGTTTTGTGTATGCTAATATTAGTTTATTTTTAATTATTAGAGGCATTGAACGTGCACTTACTGAACTAAGTGGTTATATCACACACGATCATTTCTATGAGTAGGAGCGAAAGGCCTTCCAATTTGGCCGGAAAAAGTTTTTCCCCATAACTTTTAAGGATATCTTACATGCCACATTCTACACGAGACCAATGGCTTTACTTCCCCTCCGCAGGAAGTTGTGCTACGTATCTTAATCACTCATAAAAAGTTCGTCATCCCCACCTGGTTTTGAACCCACAAACATCAATTCCTGAGGTGAGCACATTACTCTAAGACCACCAAGGTCAACGTAGGTTAATTTTTAAAATAAACACATTCTGAATCGAACCAGGATCTCCTATATTTAATGTTAAATTTGGGGCCAAGCTTTAGAAGCATTAAAAACAGTTGCAAAATTAAAAATAACCGAGAATATTCGCACACATTAACTGTTTGAATTATTATTGAGATACATAAAGACTGGAACATGCACTCGTAGATAATAGCACGGTTTGTTTACCAGCACAGCCACTGTGGTCGCCATTATTTTTCGAGGGGTTTACTACCTATCTGTGTTTTGAAGTCAGTAGTCAGCTCGATGTGTGCAAACAAACAAAACAGACGCGTGGTGCTATCTTGGGCGACAGGTTGCCTACCTCCAGCAGTCGGCGGGGTAATCTGCAAGAGTGCACAGCTTTGTCATCAAGGTCTCTTTGCTCTCATCTAACTGTCTACCGTAAAGATACAGGTGAAAAGGAGCTACCACGTGACTGAAGGTTTGAAAGTTAAATTGCGGGTTTATAGCTGTATCCTAAAATAATTACATAGATACCAATTGGTAAATGTATTCGTAATTTTAACCAGTAAATGAAACATGTAACGCCAGGTGGGGTAAGGTATTAGGTTTAAAGTACTTATTTTGGTTAATTTTTAAGTGGTAAATAATTATTTATTCAGAAATGGCACATGTGGTTTGTTGATTCGCACATTAGTAACAACGATCATTATGGACTTAAGTTAACTATAAGGAAAGTCTAGAGGAAATACACATGTATTAGTGTAGTGTACAATTGGAAACAATGGAAGGACCTTCAGTAGATGGATGATCTGTGACGAACGAGAACCATGAGCTGTGTCAAACTTTGAGGCTTACTAACATAATGTACTACAATTAACAAGTGCTAGATTAACTTAAAAATTAAATTAAACAAAGTGTGCTTTATTATATGCAGAACAAGTATGATTCAAATATTATATTGGTGCTGTGAGCTTTAGTATTTTTCAATTTATTTTGTCACTGGAGATACTAAAGTTATCATGTCAGCAGCCTATGTTGGTCAAATTACGGAATTTAAGCCACTTGTTGATGAGTGGGAAGTGTTCGAGCGCAAGTTGCAAACGTTTTTTAGAGCTAATGATGTGGTGGATGCAAATAAACAAAAGGATATCTTGCTAAGCTTACTACACCATGTCGCGTACGTGTTTCCAACAAGCCTGAAGATAAGACATATAAGGAGATTAACATGTTACTGTCGTTTCATTATGCAACGAAGGTATCCGTGTTAAAGGAAATATCTCTTTTATCAGGAATCCAAATCTTAGGGGGACAGTATTGCAGATTGGGCTGCTAGAGTCCAGCATTTAGCAGCAACTTGTAGTTTCGGGACAATTAGGATTCCAATATCATAGACCAATTCGTGATGGGCTTAGCAAACGGGAAAATAAAAGAGTGTTCACAGAGGATCCTATGACCTTAATTTTTTCAAAAGTTAAGGATATTGCAGAACAAGTTGTGGCAAACAGTTAATTGTTTTTCAGCATTGATGGGTTAAAAAAAAGGAGGAACAAGAAATATTTGAGGTGGTAGAATTAAGAGCTCAAGGAACATCACAAAAGCTATCAGCCCAGCCTCCTTGCAAGGTATGTGGTTATAACAACCATGTTTCTAAACGTTGTCGTTTCAGAAATTATATCTGTAATCTGTGTGGGATTAAGGGGTATTCAAAGAAAGTGTGCAGAGTTTATGATGCCGCTTCTAAGTCGATAACTACATCGGGTTGAACATTCCCAATTCCAGCTTTTCAATGTGATTGTGGACAATCAAGGAACTCATCCAGTACTGGCAACCGTTAAACTTCAAAATAAATATTTCACTGGGTAAATAGTTTCAGGAGCAGCATTTAATGCTATGGCTGAATCTGTGTATATGAGAAGTTTTTCTAAAAAAAAAAACCTTTGAGACAAACAAATCAAACTTTGCTATATTATTCCCAGCAAGTAGTGAAACCTCTGGACTGTTGTTTATAGACATGACGTGAAAAAAGAAAACTAGTGTAATAGTGTTCCACGGGGTGCCAGAGGGGGAGGGAGGTATTATTCTTAGGTAGGGACTTCATGAAGACTTTTGTGTTGGAAGTGTGTCAAACACATCAAATGAAACTGAAGATGAGTATTTGTTAACTTTGTGGAAGAAGTATCCTACAGTTTTTACATACGTGTTGGGTACATTTAACGAATGTAGATTTAATTTAAAATTAAAAGATGGAGCAGTGCAACATTCTGTAAATATAGATCCATGCCTTTTTACTTCACACCTAAAGTGTAAGCTGAAATAATTCGCTTAGAGGAAATAAGAGTGATTTTTCCCAGCAAATAGAGTAGATGGGGAGCGCTGATTGTCCCTATTTCTAAGTCAGATGGTTTTGTCAGAATCTGTGGGGATTTTAAAGTGATGTTGAGCCCAGTTTTGTAGGTTGACCACCACCAACTACCTAGGGTAGAATAAGATTTTCAAACAATGCAAGCAGTATGTTCTTTTCAAAATTTGATTTACAGAGTGCATATCAACAAGTATTACTAGATGATAATTCCAGAGAGATGGTCGCGATCAGCACACACAAAGGGCTGTATTCGTACAACTGCATTGCATTTGGAATATTACTGGCACCACAGTTATTTCAGAGAATTATTGAAGGAGTATTAGAATGAGTGGAAGGAGTTGCAATATGGCAAAATGATATTATTGTTGGGGGAAACAAAAAGCAACATGATGAGAGATTGTTCGGTGATTTGTCAAGGCTTAAGGAAAATAGATTACCTCTTAACGTTATGCAGGAATCCATTAAATATATTTATATATTATAAGTAAAAAGGGCCTAATGTTGGATAAGAAATTGATCGAACCAATTTTGAAGGTTGAACCACCAGTAAACGTCACCCAAGTCAAATACTTCCTTTGGATGGTGGAATATTATAGAAGGTTTCTTCAATACGCGTCAACTACACTAAGCCCCTTATACAATCTGTTGAAGAAGGAATCCGAGTGAAACTGGCTCTTTATGTGTTTACAAGCATTTGAACAATTTAAGGTACAACTGAACTTTGCTCCCATATTGGTTTATTATGATCCAACGCACGAGTTGTTACTTATAACAGACGCCAGCCCAGTGGATGTTTCTGGTGTTCTGAGTCAACTATATTAATATGGAACAATACGTCTGGTTGCATATGCCTCCCACACGCTGACAGAGACCGAACACAGATATCCCCAAATATACAGGGAAGCACTAGGTTTGGTTTTTGGAGTGCAAAAATTTGCACAATATTTGTGTATGTGGAAGTTTAGGCTTGAAACAGACCACAAGCTGCTGGTCACAATTTTTGGGTCAAAGAAAGGAGTATCAATTATTTCTGCAAATCACCCACAAAACTATGCATATTTCCTAAAAAAATTGTACTACCATATAGAGTTTGTGCCCACCCATAGGAATTATGCTAATTACATGTCTCGTGCAGTCCAGCCATCGGATTTGGAAAATAAAACTGCTCTTTTACATTACTCGCATGGTTTTCAGAAGGGACTCTTAAACCTGAACAGAAAACTAGTAGACTTATAGAGTAGAACAGATCCAGTGCTAAACAGGCTGTCAAAGTGCATTGTTAATGGTTGGACAACAGCAACTAAAGAGCCACTATCCCAGTTCAAGTTCATACAAGATTAACTAAATTTAAAAGGAGGGTGCAATTTTTAAGGAAGGTGATTGGTCGTACCATTTTCTCTTTGAGACAGAATTCTGAGGGAGCTATATGTTGGGCACATAAGAGCGGTCAATACTAAGCTATCAGCTAATAATTACTTCTGGTTGCCCCACATGAACAAGGACATTGAGAACTACGTCTTGGGATGCACATATGTCGGATATTTCAACAATCACCTTTGAAAAGTCGTCTTATTCCATGAAAGTGGCCGGCAATATCGTGGAGTTAAATCCACGTTGAATAACTGGAACCTATAGATGGGGTGGGTTACTTGCTTGTTGTTGATGCTCCCAGTAAATGGCTTGACGTATGCTCAATACAGTCGACTCCTTCCGTGACAGCAATTTCTACCTTTACTACAATTTTTTCTCGGTTTGGATATCAAGAGGTTTTAATATCTAATAATGGCAGTCAACAGTCTAGAGAATTAACTGGATTGTGTTCAAGAAATGGCATTTAATGTATGGCTGGGGCCCCATACAATCCCTCAACCAACGGACAAGCCAAGAAAGGAGTGCTTCAGAAAAAACAATGCTCACGCAAAGCTAAATATGGAGGAGTCAATATATCCATACAATACCTCAACCAACGGACAAGCCAAGAAAGGAGTGCTTCAGATAAAACAACGCTCACGCAAAGCTAAATATGGAGGAGTCAAATATCCATACATACTCAACCAACGACAAGCTGAGAAGAAGTGCTTCAAAAAAACAATGCTTAGCAAAGCTAAATATGGAGGAGTCAATTATCCATACAATGAAGCAATTCCTATTAACCTACGAAACACCCCTCGCATCACAAATGGAGTAGCTCCAGCAGAGCTTATGTAAGTTTGAATCCCAGCTGGGTGTATTGAGAATGTTTATTGTTACCTTAATTCCTTCTGCCAAAATCCAGGTACTGTACAGTTCATCAAAATTCAAGCTGCAGTGTAATTTTATTAAGAATGCACTTATAGAAAACACATACATATATTTTGGCGACCAATATTGAAAAATTGAATTTGTGTCATTCTTGTTATTTTATAGGTATTGATAATATATATCAAAAGTGAAAGCTGAATTGACTTAAATGAATCCGTGAAAGTAGATCTAGTAACTTTTCTAGCTGTCAGAAAAGTTTCTAGCTATGTAAGTTGGACTGTACCTTGTCTCTAAACTATTATATAAAAATAAATGCGGAAATACAGTAGGATAGTAAAATTTTGTGGGATAAAATAAAAACATATATATAAGCACACATAGTAACCCAACGCCATTCCTTCAAAAGAAAAACCATTCCATAAAATATATCCATCAGAGCTTGACGTTCTTTAAGCATACATAGAATACACATGTTGCTTGACCGTTAAAAATATTTTATAAAGATTCATTTTTATCATTTTTATCTTATCAGTAAGGTTGAGATGCTATCTCTTTGATAAATCATACCCGCTTCGTTGGCCACGTGGTCTAACGCATTATTCTGGCAACAGGCTAGATTGTCAATGACAGGGAGTTTGAGGTTAGAATCTCAGTCGGATGTACCGAGGGTGGTTTTTACGAAATTATTTTTCACTACCCATTCAAGAAAATTTGGGCACACTTACTATAAATATAACCTTTTTTCATCCCTAAAACCATTTTTGAAAATAGTACACAATCCTATAGCATGAACGAGACACGGTGCTAGAAAAAAAAAAGAAAAAAAATCATTCCTGTTTAATTTTAGCAGCGCGTCTTACTACACGTTTGGATTATACGCTTATGTACTAATAACTTTTCTGGTTTAAGGAAGATTACAGTTAGAATAAGTGTACCCGCATTTGAGTGGGGGAGAGAGGAAAACAATTTTTGGGAAACTATTTTGGAAAAACTACCCTCAGTACACCCGAAAGAGATTAAAACCTCTATCTTCAAGTAATTGGCAGTCTAGAATACTGTGAGAGTAGCGCCTTGAACCATGCATCCACCAAAGTGGGTCGTTAGTAGGTATCATGTTCAATAATGCAGTGCGTGGCTCTCAAATCCAAACCAATGAATCATTAAGATGGTTTAGTGAGATATGAGATTGGGCCAGTACCGCGAACCATTGTCCAGCTAGGACTAATAAAACATGTATGTGTTGGGAGTGGCAATCTCCCCTCTCACACCTCGGGAGTGTCGGATAAGGTTGTATCTTACCATTACTAAAGATACTCGAGCACTAGTTAATGTTCTCTTGGAAGGTATAGAATATGTTATCAAACATATCAAGGCATATATTTTTACTCTCAGCCGTGATCATTACTAACCTCTTTTGTACTAAATACCCTTATGTGCTAGAATAGAGGAGGTTTATCTGTGAAGTTGTGTGAAGATAGAATGAAAAGTATTAGGGAGGCCACCTTCAATACACCAAACAGGGATTTGATCCCGATTATCAGCAGCCCAGTTTATTGCCAGAGTTATTGTTTTTTTTTAAACTTATGGAATATATGACTGGGGGGAGGGGAGGCATGGAATTTAAGTTCAGTGGCCTTATGTGTTAACTAAGCAGCTCTGATGACAGAGAGCTTTTCCCAGGGTACATAATAAGAGTTTGTCTACTCGTCATTTCATCAATGATATGATGTGATGGTAGTTATAATGAAGGTCTAGAGCCGGTATGAGTTTTAACCTAACTTAAGTCTAATCAGCCAAACCCTGGTTGCCGTGGAATCATTCCCCTTAAGGGAAAAATACCCTAGGTACTAGGCGTGAATCCATCCCGGGATCCCTAAGACTCGTAGCCAGGTTCACTGACCACTACACCACGGGGCCAGTTGGTGACGATTTTTGTTCGCGTACCACCGGATATAATTTATTTCCAACTTTGTACTCCAAAAGTGGTTGGTTTATAATGAAAATTATAGCCTACATATCTGTAATCTACATCTAAAATAGATAAAATAAATTAAGTAAAAAATAATGTATTAGACATTAAGTTTTAAATGATAAATACATTTATGAATAATTATATATTAAAAGAAATAGTACTGATTTATTATATATATTTAATATATAATTATACATAAATGTATTTATCATTTAAAACTTAATGTCTAATACATTATTTTTTACTTAATTTATTTTATCTATTTTAGATGTAGATTACAGATATGTAGGCTATAATTTTCATTATAAACCAACCCACTTTTGGAGTACAAAGTTGAAAATAAGTAAATATATATATCTGTGTGTGTGTGTATATAGATATATATTACATTATTTTCTTTTTAACTTTACGTACCCCTAATACGCATGCGAAGATCCAAAGTTGAAGCAACTGTCCTAAACCATTTGGCCGCAGGAGCAGCTAAAGAGCTAAAGATCTGCTTCTTAGATACAAAGTTTTGTGTTGTGCTTTATAGTTAGAGTGGGATCGAAGGGTGCCAGATTTAATGTCCCAAATTTGCAGTTTTTATATAAAAAACATTATGTCAAAAATAATTAAAGCTTTGCTTAAGTGGGTACATTCTTTTTAACTCTCTACACATATTCACCTAAAAATGATTTAGTATTTGTCATGCACATCGTGAAATTTGTCCAAAACCTTGTTAAATAATACGTGTAAATAGTATTGATCAATGCTGATACGTCCATGACAAATGTTCAAGCACTGTTGAGATTAATTAAGCCACGCGTAGAAAATTAAACTAAATAAAGTTAAATATACTGATGTAATGTTTGATTTATCTTTGCAAATAAAGCTTTATGTTAAAAAAACAGCAAAAATACGGATATTAACTGTTGCTTTCTTTCATCACGCCTTGATAAGGTAGCCTATTTATGAAAACATATTATGCCTACTGATTCTATCGAACTCCTAATTACCTGTGATAAATAACATTGGGAACCAATTTTGAAGGTCTAGGGTAAGCTGTCAGACTTCTGTCCTAGGGGTCCAGGGTTCAATCCTCGGTCCCGGCACAGATTTATCTGATTACCAAACCCTTCCTTCACCTCTGACAAGACATGTATTAATCACAACTTATGAATGTGGGGAATGCCAGGCTCCACCGTGTTCGGATCCCACGTTAAACTGTAGGTCCTTCATTTCATTCACAATCACCCTACCATTACACATTAGCATAAGTGATATAACCCGGACGGGTAGTAAGATGCGGTGCTAATAATAATAATAATAATAAAAATCTAAGTCTACGAAGTTTGTGTTTCCCAGTGTAATCCATCCACTTCAATAGTCGAATGATCAAAGGCGACACTTTAGCAATAGACTTACTGCCAATGACAGAAAGATTGAGGCTATAATCATTATCTGGTGTACTAAACATTATTTTACACTCTATCTCTACGTAACTTACGGTACACTACCTCTAGATTAAAATTTCCTCATCCTAAACTATTAGCTCAATCTTATACTAATAAAAGGAAGTGTTTGTTTGTATGTGTATTTGTTTGTTTGTTTGTTTGTTTGTGATGCCCAACCAAATCTACGGCATGCAGAGATTGGCAATTTTTAACATAGGGGGAAGGAAGGGGTCCGAATGCACCTCAAAGCAGGATTTTTAATTTTTTAATTAGGCTGATTTTAACAAATTTTTGGAGAAAATATTTTTTTATCTGTTTTAGAATTACGTTTCAGAGATACGAGCCCCACGGGGGGGGGGGGGCATATATATCTCTTATACCACAGCGGGTCACAGGCAACGTCATGCGAGATTAATAGTTAATAAATATGCGTATAGCCCAAACGAGTAGTGAGGCGGGGATTAAAAACACATTAATAAGTAAGAATGAGGAGGATACAATTCAATATAAATTTACCAGCACTTCTGCAGTGCTAGAGAACGGAAAACCTTTTTTAAGAACACTTCAATACACCAGGAAGGCCAATGTTCCAACCCCGGCTTCCCATTACCTGTTAACTCAACTAGACGAGATTGATGCCTTTGTCCATGTTCTAACCAATGCAGGCTTCAAATTAATTTAAAATAGAGTTAACTAGCAACCCCGTGCGCAAATTGCGCAATACTTAGAAAAATACTTATTTTCTTTTATAAAGACTTTGTTTGAACTAGAGAAAATAAGTCACTTTTCTCAAGTGAATAAAACACAGACATACGTAAATGTAGAAATGTTTAGTAATCTTCAAGTACAACAAACACTACAGGGTTAATAAAACAAAACATTAAAAATTAACTTTCCATAGATTCCAACGCCATCTATATTCTTGTCACACTGAATAACTAAATCAGGAATATAACAAAATGAAGGTGAACTCCGTGGCCTAATTAGTGATTATTAGATCACCGTAGTATATATTTTATAATAAATTCTTCATCAGGATTATATATTTTTCCCTAAATATATTCATGAGATAAACCAAAATTCAATTAATCTAGTGACAGGTAGCCCCAAACCGGAGGTGGGTCTCCAAGCCTCAGACGTTCCGGGGAGTCTGGGGTAGAGGGGTCTGCAAAGAAGTGGGGGAATCTTTCTGTAGATTTGTCTGGGGAGATGAGGTCCGAAAGGGGCTGGGGTTATTTCTTTGGTCCTAGGAGGTACCCCCGCCCAAAGATGGGCCCTATAGCTCTAGTGGTTCTAGATATACGTTTATAGGGGGATAGAAGGGGGTCCCCTTTTCAACTTACGGTAAAAATTGTTGTAATTTTAATAGTAGCTACACATCTTAATGTCAAGATATTTGTCAATTTAGACCCATAAAATAAGGTTGATATTAGGTTTGACAATAATATACAAACTATTTATACACACACTTTCGTATTAAAGTAGTACTTTCTACTGATTGGTTACTATAGGGATATTTTGAATACTATTTATAGTATATACACAGATAATTTCAGTATATTACTTACAAACTCGCTTAATTTACCAAGCCCAGTACTAACTCTCACCAAGTTGTTCTGTCTAGACATATTTTACTATTTCGAAATCAGTAAATAATTAGTAAACAAATAATAAATACATTTTACAGCATCCACCAGGAATTGAACCAGGGCTCCCTTATCTTGTGGTCGAACATTATCGCCTTTATCCACCGGGAAGGGCAGAAGAGTTTACTAAATATTATGTATTTAAGAGCTCAAACTTGATTTATCATAGGATTACTTACGTGGTTGTCGTCCGTAGGTGGATCTATACATATAACAATAAGGAAGTGAAGGCCCCAAGGAGTAGTGACAATATGTAGTAAGACATTGTAAAGTAAAAAATAAAAAAATCATCACACAGTTCTTCTTTACGAGTCTTTGTTGAAAATAAAAATAAAACTCCCTCTCCACCTCTTCCTTCGAGCATAAACCTTTACAAGCTTTTCACTCAAATTTGGTTTTGTGTCCCGTGATGCTTGAGACATGAAGATATTATACTGTGTAATATGATGAAGGAGCTTAGGGAAATAAGGGCCTATAGAACTAAGTGTTCACACGACTAGTGAGAGTAATATCACACACTTTCATACTTTAAGGTGGGAATACAGGGCACGCGAGAGAAGTCAGTGTTTTTACAGTTTTTAAGCTTTTATTTTACAAAATAAATAAAATACTGTTCAAGTTGCAGTGTTTAGTTTAATTTTCTTCACATAATAATATCAGCAGTTATTAAATATTGGTCATAAACGTAGCGGTATTAGATGACAAACTTTTTTAATTAAAGAGAAAAAGTTGTCATTAAATTCCAGGACACTCTTGACAGATATTCAACAACTGTTGAGATTAATGTGTGAAGAAAATTAAACTAAACATTGCTTTAAACGTTGATTTATTTTCGACAATAAAAATGTTTGCTATAAAATCTGTAAAATCTCTTACCATTTCTCGCGTCCCCTGTATTCCCACCTCACAGGAGATAAATAAAAAATTGTGAACTTTTAAAATAATAACGGACATACATAAATCAATATTTTTAAAGATGTAAATCCAATCAATACACTAGGTATTAATTTAGACAGTGATATTATTACCTTATGACTAATCAGGAGGATAATAGGTACTTTAAATAAAAAGCATAAGCATTCACATAGAAAAAAGAAAAATACTTTGTGGAGCTAATCACGCTTAGTGCACCCGGTAGGTTAACTAACATACACTCGACTGCATGATCAGAAATATTGGCGTTCATTTAACAATATCGGCTGCAGGTGACCTGGAGGTCTAGGGGTAAGGTGTCGACTTCTGTGCTGGTAGCCGGGGTTCGATCCTCGGTCCCGGCACAGATTTATCTGATTTCCAAACATTCCTTCACCTCTGACAAGACATCTTGTGAATGTGGGGAATGCCAGGCCTCCACCGTGGTTCGGATTCCACGTTAAACTGTAGGTCCTTCATTTCATCTCACAATCACCCTACCATTACACATTAGCGTAAGTGCGTATAGCCCGAACGGGTAGTAAGACGCGGTACTAATAATAATAATATCGGAAACAGATGTTCATTTTATATTCACTTACGAGATAGTAAAATATGTATTAATAAAGAAAAAAAGAGCAAATAGACACAGTTTAAATTAGTCGAAAAAATTACTGTCATAAATATTATATTCTGAAAATATATTTGTTTTTATTTATATTTTTTAGTAAATTATTTGTGACAAGAAAATAAATTTAGAAAATTGTAAATATTATTTATGTGTATATATTCTAACATTATAAAATACAATTGTAGCGAATACAATAATTATAAATAAATGCTATTATTTGAACATGTTTTTACTTGCACATGATTTACTAAGTGACCTAATTTAGAACACTACTTGTCATGATATAGCTTAGTTCTACAATATTTAATATTATTTTATGAGCTTGCAAACAAATAAACCATTATAAAAAGTAAACTTAATTTTTCTAATCTTTGGTTTACCTCTTTAATTACTTTTCGCCCACTTTGGTGGCCAGGTGTTCTAAGGCGTCACGCTCACAATATACTAGACTGTCGATGATGGGGAGGGAAAGGGGGCATAGGGATTTAAATCCCAGTTAGGTATACTGGGGGGGATTTTCCCTAAAAGTGTTTCCATTCCGCCTTCACGAAAATACACATCCTCTAATTTAAACCTTTCTCGTTCCAAACACATTATCTTAGTTAAACATATAGGCCTACGCATTACCCGAACAATTAGTAAGACGTGTATCTAAAGAAATTTAAAAACTTGTCCTCAAATGTAGGTTTTTATTTTTGCACCGCATCTAATTATCCAACTGGGATAGCTGCATTTTAATAAACTAAGGAGGTAGATGGAATTAAGGTAAAATGTAGATTAAATGTATCCTCATTTGCGTGGAGGAAAAGTAGAATGCTATACGATTCATTATATTACTTATTTAAGGTATTTAACGTGCACTTTCTGAACCGACTGATTATATCAGCATATGGTAATTTCTATGAGCGAGATTGAAAATACCTACCAATTTTCCCGGGAAAAGTTTTTTCACATACCTTCCAGGTTTCTTTAACATGCCACAATCTACATGGGGACCGACGACTTTGCTTCCTCTTCGAAGGAAGTTGTGCTACGGATTTTTATCACACAAGAAAAATCCGTCGACCCAGGTTGGGTTTGAACCCACGTTCATCAAGTCCTGAGGTGAGCCCTTTACCTTAAACCATCAAGGTCAACAAAGCTATAAGAAAAATCCCCTTCACCACATACAGGTGGAATTTGAGCATCAACATTTTTCGCACCATGTCTTACTACCCATTTGAACTATGCACTTATTAACTAATTAAACTGATGGGCTTGGGGTGAGTAAGGTTTAATTTAGATTAATTGTACCCTCATTTGCGTGTAGAGAGATTGTGAACACATTTTGGAAAAACCATCGTCAGTGCACCCATCCGGTATTGAGACCCAATCTCCCCGTCATTGGCAGTCTAGTCATTTGCGAGAGTAACGCCTTAAACCATGTGGCCACCGGGGTGTCTCCGATGATATACTGACTATATGAGACTCACATGTAGTATCCACGTGCCTATCGATGTGAGTTGGACTATTATGTAATATAATCAACAATTGTGCTATCAGTTTTAATATATTTTAGGGAAATTCGCAACTTCTAGTAACTAATATAAGTACATTAGATGAAAAAGATAAATTATTAAATAATTGTTTCGCATTTGTCTGAAAAGAGGATATAAAATCTATATTTGTAAAATTATCCCCTATAGGGGTTGAACTATGACCTTTTAAACCAAAGTCAGACGTGCCAATCACTACACCGATATATCCGGTGACGAGAAAATTCTATTTATTAAAATAAATTTTGGCAGGCAAAGTAACTGACAAAATTATTATATAAATTAAATTTATTCAATAAAGAAACATTACTTTATTTAGGAATCAAATTTTCTTGGAGTTGAAAGCAATTTCACAACTAGTAACAAAATTTCATTCCCTAGAATAGATCTATCGGTATCATTTATAAACTTTACTTCCCATGAATAAATAATAGCTTAGTAAGCTTTAAACATTGCCCCACCCCACAAAGTAATCAATTTAGATCACGTCATAAATGGATGCATTCAATTACAGCTATTCAATGTTTTTGTTGGCAGCATCAAATTCATTCATATTCACTATTATATGAATGAGGACAAATTATGTGTTGAAAAAACTTAGTATTCAGTATGAAACCACATTAACAGCAAATTGATTAGATCATCGGAATTGTCGATAAATTAGACCAGAATAAGCTGTTCCTTAACATAAATTATGTCTCTTGTATTAAAAATAAAATAGTAAGTTTATGTGTGTTTATGTGTGTGTGTGATATACATATATATATATAATGGGTCCATCAAACCAAACAAGAATAAAATTAGAATACCTTCAGGTACAGTTGTCTATGAGTTATAGCTCTGATATTCATAAACATATACATATATATATATATATATATATGTATATGTTTATGAATATCAGAGCTATAACTCATAGACAACTGTACCTGAAGGTATTCTAATTTTATTCTTGTTTGGTTTGATGGACCCATTATTTGATCCCCGGTAAACATTTATATGTTAAAATCTAAATATTAAGCAATACCCAATATAACAACGGAAAATACTTTTACAGATTTTTTTGTTTGTTTTTACTATCTTAACCATAATATATTAACCTTAGTAGTCAATTCGTGATTTCTTTTTAATTCATCACAGCATCTTACTACCCGTTAGGGCTATATGATTACGTACTAATTAAGCTAATGGATTAGGAATGAGACAAGGTTGAATTCAAAGGAATTGTGTCCACATTTGTGTTGAAAGAGAGCTGGAAACAATTTAGGAAGTAAACCTCAGTACGCTCAACGGGGATCGAACCACTATCTCGTTTTCATCGGCAGTCCAGTATATTGCGAGGTAGCACCAGGTGTGTCAAACCTTTATCCAGCTGAGGGCAATATATGAAAGGTTTAATACCGAATAACTAAATATAGTATATATACATACACATATACACACAGACTACCTAAACCCACACCTGCACCCGTACAGCCATCCATGCATACATTAGACAATTAACAACACGATTCTGGAATATAATGGAAGTTAACGAGCACTTACGTCAGATACATGAGTCTGGTTTGTCAATTCGAAATGTTTCAATTTAAGCTGACGGGCCGCACAAAACGCTCTCGCAGGCTGTAAGTGGCCCACGGGCCATGGGTTGGCCATGCCTGCCTTAAACCATTTGGCCACCGAAGGGGGTGAGGTTTATTTAAACCCAGAGTATTATTTTTGTATTACTACTTTATCCTTTAGTGTCAACGTTCTGGTTTCTAATGGGGCTAAAGAACTTAACTAATCTAAGGAAACAGCTTAAAAATGTTGAATCCTAATTAAATATTGAAACTTTCGATTTATGGAAGGGTGGGGATCGATAGACTGGAAAAAAATTCTCTCATTGAACCCATTCGGAGTTAAATTACCACCCTCCCCCTTCTCCGACACCGCCCTTATTTCCCCTGATCGTCGGGTGATCATCGTGTCGCATACCAACACAACGATTCTTTTAAGGAGGAATATATTATATTAAAATTACGAGTGATATTTAAAATATTCTAATATATTCAAACTCAAGTGATGTTATAAATAAATGTAGCGTTTGATGTCTAGTATACATACTTATAAAATAACACACAATTTTTTTTTTAATATCAATGTTTGCCGCAAAAATTGTATGTATGTTCTATAAGGTCCTTGCTACCAGTTAATACTCTACTAATTATATTAGTTTAGTTAATTTTTGAGGTATTTACTTTAAACTTTACACCCATTACTCCTTCCCACCTGTGGCCTGGTTCAGTTTTTTTATTCTAGTCACAAATATATATTTTCTATTTCTAGCTTGATAGTCGTGCTGTAGATTCACATACCTTACTGTCGATTCACCCGTTTACTGAAAAACTAGCGGAGAACAGAAACGTGGCCACGTGACGAGCTCTAAGCCAAACATAAGATTTCCACATAATCGGCGTGAGCTGTTCCGCTTAAGTTCAACCTATCTCTACTTTGTCCGCTCTGCTCTAGATGTTTGGAACAGGAGAACCAATCAAATCTCAGAACTAACCATCTCTAATCAGCGCATGTGCGTATTCAACACTTGCTCTCTACAGCAAGAATAAAGCAAGATAGCTTCACTGGAGATTTGAAATAATCCTTTAATTTATAGCATGACTGTATCGAGGTATTGGATTGTTCCGCGACACAGCATTATAATTTAACAATATCTACCGGGATATTTAATTAAAGCATATGTTTATCCACTGGAAAATAAAATAGGTTAGTAATCAGCTGTTTTATGTTTGCGTTGCAATGCATCATGGGTCAACATACAGCGTGTGAATTGCTTCACCACTCAAGAAGATTCTGATTTCTATTTTCAGCTAACGTGTGAATGATGCTTAAATCGAGCTTAATATTAGGACAGGCACACCAGACAGTCCCCGGCCGAACTCATCACTGTAAAAGTTTAAAACCACATTTCACCAAAAACAAATTGTACGGCCATACCAAGACTCGAACACGGGACTCTTAGCTCAATAAACACAGACGCTACCGACAGAGCTAATGTTTGAATCCATAAATATGAATTAGTTACTTTAATCTATTATTTTTTCTGTTTACTTAAGTTTCATCAGCACAGGTTATTACTTACGAATGAATCAATAACCCCAAACATATTTTCAAATACCAACCAATATTTAAACCGATAAATTTAATACGTATACTGGTGAAACGAGGCCAAACTCGTTACTCTCATTTTGTTTTGTTTGCCATTGATGAGGATTTTATGGCTCAATCATAATCTGATTTTCTGAGTAGTTCTTCATTAGATGTCTTGGCCTCCCATTTGACCAATTTTACATATTATATTCTGTCCTACATAGGACTACCACATTTGGGAATGTATATTAATTAATACCAACCAATGAGTGTTCCATTGAGTTATGAGCACTATATTCACAGACACAGTTTAGAGTACTTTTCAAACCTTTACAAAACTCCACGCTACGCCAATGGAAGCAGATAACTAATAAAACCTTCTAACTTGTGTATTAAATCTGAAGTGTTTGTGCTACTGGACTTGTCTGTTAGTCGATTTTACGACGGAGTCTTCAAGACCACAGATTCCTCGTATGTACATAATGGGATGAGCCTCAGGGCTTGAACGTCTTCACATCCATCAAGTTACGTGACGCGGTGACGTCATCGCTACACATGCTCCCGCGCTCAATCAGATGGGGCACTCGGAAATATTTTAGACATCCTCTTGGGTGATCTAGGGGATGCATTTTATCCAGGGGCTGTAAGCATAACCTAAACATATCAAACATATTCCATTGCCCGATATTAAAAGCCAATTAATAGATCGTATGTATTATGTAGTTTTTTTGTCTCGCATAACGTCTTGCTAACCATTCGTGTTATACACATATATACTAAGAACTTTAAAGTATTAGAGATGAGTAAGGTTGAATTTTAGAGCAAGTGTACCCTAGTTAGAGTAGAGGGAGAGTGGAAGATAGTAATTATTATTAGCACCACGTCTTACTACCCATTCGGGTTATACGCACTTACGCTAATGTGTAATGGTAGGGTGATTGTGAGATTAAATGGAGGACCTACAGTTTAACGTGGAATCCGAACCACGGTGGAGGCCTGGCATTGGCCACATTCACAATCTGTGATTAATACACGTCTTATCAGGGGTGAAGGAAGGGTTTGGCAATCAGATAAATCTATGCCAGGACCGAGGATTGAACCCCGGACCCCCAGCACAAAAGTCTGACACCTTACTCCTAGACCACCAGATAGACTGTTCAATAAGTGATTTCAAACCAATTTCAACATTCTTCTTCCACGCAAATTCGGGTGCATTTCCTCTAAATAAAGCCTTTTTACTCCCTAACCCATTAGTGCAATCAGTACATAGGCGTATAACCCGAATTAGTAGTAAGACGCGGTGCTAGAAAAAAGGCACCCGACCAAGATTCCAATCCTATTCTTCTTGTATTGGCAGTCTAGTCTATTGCGACAGCGACGCAAATTGCATACCGCGATAATTTCGCCCAAAGGGTCGAGCATGTGGACGACCCAGGTAGGAGTCATTTGTTTAATTTGTGTGATCAATATTATTTGTAATTTTAATTTATTATCATATGAAAGTTTGATTAAGACTAAGATAGAAACTTAAGAATAACAATATAAAGTTAAAGGTTAATATACACTAATGAATTATTTAAATGTTAAATAATATCAAAAAGTTGAAATGTAAGCTTTAATGTTAAAAACTCTTAAGCTGTGCTTACAATAATAATAATATTTAGCACCGCGTCTTACTACCCTTTCGGGTTATACGCTTTAAGTACTAATTACGCTAATGGATTAGGAATTGGGAAGGTTTAATTAAAGGAAGTGAACCCGCTTTTGCGTGGAGGAGAGTGGAAAACCATTTAGGAAAAACCACTCCCAGTTCATCCGACCGAGATTCGAACCTCGATCTCCCCGTCCTCAGCAGTCGAGCTCAACACGACAAGCGCGTTAGCCAACTACGCCACTGAGGCGGGTCTGTGCTTACAACAAGCATAACTATGTAAAGATAAGTTTAAAAAAATATATAATAACATCATCGACAACAATTAGTAGATCATAAGTTGACGAATAGTCAAAACATAACATATACAACATATTAAAATAATTAAAAATATCTAGAACAAAAATTGAGAATAACACAAGTTTTTAATTCAAACACTGATGCTGAGTAGTTACATACAATTAATCGGAGACGCGGCAGTAGGCCTAAAGTCAGTTGGCCTAAAAGTCATTTGGCCTAAAATTCATTTGGCCTAAAAGTCAGATGGCCTAAAAGTCATTTGGCCTAAAATTCAGTTGGCCTAAAAGTCAGTTGGCCTAAAAGTCATTTGGCCTAAAGTCATTTGGCCTAAAAGTCATTTGGCCTAAAAGTCATTTGGCCTAAAGTCATTTGGCCTAAAGTCATTTGGCCTAAAAGTCATTTGGCCTAAAATATAATGTTAAAACCCTCGGGTATCTCCGTAAAATAAGCACTGTTAGTTTTTTCATCTGATTATAGATAGCACAAGTGATGGTAGATGGTGTTAAGATATTTCTAAAAACATAGACTTTATTTAAACACAGACTTACTCTATTTAATTACTCTATGGCATTAAAAACTCGAAAGCTCATTGCTGCACTCACGAAAGTACGCCACCTATTCCTATCTTGAGCTGGTTCTATCCAATCTATCTCATTACATCCTATGTTTCTCAGGTCTATCAAAATGTTAACCTCCATCTGCGTCAAGGTCTTCCTAGTGAATGGTCTTTTTCTATAGGGTTTGCCAGTCAATACCTTGAACGCGGTTCTAAATACTCCCATTCGCACTGCATGACCTGCCCACCGTAACCTGCAAGATTTTATTACCCTATCAATGTCTGGTGATGAGTACAGGGTTTGCAGCTCATCATTATTTAGCATCCTCCACTCCTTACTATCTTCATTTATTTTTGGATCAAATATCTCCCTAAGCACCGTGTTTTCAAACACCCTAAATTAATTTTTGGCATGTAAGAAAAGAGACCACGTTTCACACTCATAGAGAACAACTGGTAAAATTATGGTTCTGTATATTCAAAGTTTTACATTTCTTGACAGCAGGTGAGACAGCCTATATTTATGTGAGCAAGTAAGTGAGTAGCCATGGATGTTTTATAAGGCCTAAAGGGGTCTGCGAGCAAAAACATTTAGGAATTACTGCACTAAAGCAATTGTTAACTCACATACATGCAAAGAAAAAAATTGAGCTATCCTAAATTTTGACTAACAATGACGAATTAAACAAGTTTCGCATACCTACACCAATGTCATAATTCCCTTAGTTAGCCGTGTCTATATTCTATTCTATACTACTTATCAAACAAAGTGTCGGTCTGTAGTTAGAAACTCTGTGTGTATGTCGTTCTGTTGTCTAAGATCTTTGGAAAAGCTTAATTTATATCGATGGAGTTTTTTTTTAATGTGTAGGATATTTATACAGGTAGGTTTTTCCATATAACTCATACGTTGTCTTATCAGTGAGCTAAGCTGTGTCCAGCAGTGTCTAAAAACCGACTCTAGGTGTCGTTTTTTGCATCTTAAATTTGTATCAATTCAAATATATTAAATTTTAATGCATACATCTTTTTAAAACCCTTGGCAACAATGTGTTTCGAAAGAACAAGAAATGAATTGTAAATCTCTTTGGCAACGAGTATTTTGAAATATAAACAAACATGAATAATTCCTTACGTATAATTTGATAATCCTATTTACAGTAATAGAAATTCTGAGAAAACTACTGAACAGATTTTGAAAAACGAACACTCAATTTAAAGCTTAGGTAAGGACTATAGTTGAGTACAGGATGCTGAGAGAGGAAGATGTGCTGCCTGCAGATGCAGCAAATGCAGCAAATGTTGTAATTCTTAGTGAATATTTCAAATTTGGATGCACCTATAAGCTATTTGGAGTGATTCTCACTTTAATTTTTTATTCTAATTGAGTGACCACGTTGTTGTGATAATTACCCAAAATGGATGGGGGTAAAAAACTTTTTATTTGTGGTAAAAAAAACTACTGCAAATTGTTTGCATAGAAAAACTCCTAAATTCAAAAGTATTACCCCAGAATTAACTTTGAGTGATCACTTTGATATTCTAACTACTCAAAATGGGGGATTGGGGTAGGGTACAAAACTTTTTGTTTTTGGCACAAAACGGTACAAAACTGTGTCACCGAGAAAAAATCAAAATTTGCAAGTGGACCTCCCCGTCACGCACCCTTCTCCTCCCTCTCCAACAGCCTTTCTAAGTCATTGTTGAACAGAGCTGTCCGATGCTCCCCAAGACCGGGAGGTGTAAGTCGAGTTAGCCACATCGTAAGAAAATTGGGGTATATACGAGTTTGCTAGTAATGGGAAGGTTGGGCTTCGAATACCGGATGGGTGGGAGGCCCACAAAAGTGTTTTAAGAGTTTTCCACTCTACCGCTATGTGCTATTGAAAGACGCTTATTGTTAGTCGTCATAACCTCTTTTTGTATCACAACAATACGGCGATAGCAACAAAGAAAGCATTTATGGGCGAGGTTTTCATGCCGCCAATGTTAGATTACTCAACCGTACTGGATCAACGAAAGAATTACAAATATTAAACATTACAAAGCAAATTTAAGTGCTTTTACAATCGTAAACAAATACAAATGGTAGTTAGTAGGATTATTTAAATAAGTTATTTTTGTTGTACTTTATTAAGTATATTCTCTTTCTACCATATAGAGAGAGGGTGATTGGGGTGCTTTAGTTTTAATCACTACGGTACTTAAAAAGTTAAAACCATAAATTGAAACCTTAGTTATTCATACTCTTCTACTGGTTAACTTGAGTGCGTGTTATTGTGAAAAGATACTAGCGCTCTCTAGCTTCTTACCTGATGACAGGAACTAAAGTGCAGTGAGACCTGTATTCCTTAGAGCAGTGGTTCTCAAACATTCTATTCTGTGACATTCTTTACATCCAAGTGAGGAAGTTGCGCCACGACCCCTCTACCCTCCACTCCCCATCCAGTGTTGTATGATTTGAATACAAACATTTTGTAGGTTTATTGTAATTATGTATACCTATGCATATTGTTACATTTTGTTAGAAAATTAGCCTAGAAAAAATTAAAAATCATTCGAATTAAAACAGTTTTATATAAATACATTTTACATCTTGCGCCCCCCTTTATCAATTATCGCGCTCGTCCTTGGAGGTTGTGCAGCACACTTTGATAACCACTGCTTTAGACCTTGGTAAATAGTTACACCAAAGAAGACTCATGTATTTAGAAACGATAGTATATACTATTTAACTAAATAGGACACATGCTGCCCTCTATTAACATCACAATATATCATAGCGAATGTTTCCGAACAAAACTTAGACATCGAACATTTATTTAAAGTCATTTGGCCTAAAAGTCAGTTGGCCTAAAGTCATTTGGCCTAAAATGTATTTCGAATACAAAAATTGATTTAATTAAGTTCGACAAAAGTCATTTGGCCTAAAAGTCAGTTGGCCTAAAAGTCATTTGGCCTAAAGTCAGTTAGCCTAAAGTCATTTGGCCTAAAATCATTTGGCCTAAACTTTAGGCCAAATGACTTTAGGCCAAATGACTTTTAGGCCAAATGACTTTTAGGCTAAATGACTTTTAGGCCAAATGACGGGTACTCCAATTAATCTCGTAGGAATAGCGGCTTTCAAAGTGGTAAAAAAGAATTTGGTTTTAAATTATAGAAATGCGAATAAACTTTGGTAATTAAAATAATTAAAGTGATTCTTCTTTTGTCCCATTACTCCTTTTAGCAGGTGATCGGTGATTAAAATAGAGTCGATTCAATTCTTGCCGACATGCGTCGGTACGCTTATAATTTCATTTCACAGCGCCATGATTATGGTATGGTCAATTAATTACTTTTAAAAACCCACTTCAGTGGCTTAAAGGTCCAAGAAATCTTTCTACAGTCAGACTGTCCTGCTGATGACGGAAAGAATGGGGTTCGAGTCCCTGTCAGGTCTACTGAGGGAGGTTTTAATAAAGGTTTTCCCACTCACCTTCCAGACAAATGCTGGTAGATTACCTCTAAAACGCTTTCTTGCTACATCATTAGAGTAATTATCATATGTGTGGATAATCTGAACAGGAAGTAAAATGCGGCAATAATAAGAAATACTGTTAAAGGCCAAATCCTTTTTTCTCCAATAATAATAAGTATTTTGGCTGTGCTAGGAATCGATCTCTGGATCCTTAGCTTGGTAAATAGATGTGCTATTAATCAATCGAACTTAGGAGACGTATTTTTAAAAACTTTCAATTTTAATGTTAGTTTCTTTGGTCACTGCACTGCACTAGTCTACCAATTCAAGATATACATAAAGCTTTTTTAATTTATATTTCATTTTTAGCACCGTCTAAATACCCGTTTGGCCGTACGATTATTTTTAATTATTCTAATGCTTTTAGGAATTAGAAAGGCTATATTTAGATGAATTTCACACACGTTTTTGTGGCGGGAAAGTGGCAAACTATTTAGGAAAAAACTCGTTACATCCGACTAGGATCCATATCCTGTTCCTACCGCTAACGGCAGTCCATTCTATTGTGAGAATGACGCTTTATACCATTGTTTCTCAAATTGTTCACCTTAAGCTTAGTACACTCTAGGAAACATTGTTTGTAAACATTTTGCCCTTGTTTCAGAAACAGTTGGGTAATAGTTGCCAACTATTCTACAACTGTTTCCCAATTGTTACCCAACTCTTCCCCAACTGCTCCCCACTCTTCTCCAACTGTTCCACAACTGTTTCCCGACTGTTAACTGACTGTTCCCCAACTGGTGTTCAAATATTCCCCAAATGTTCTTCAACTGTTCCACAACTGTTTCCCAACTGTTAACTGACTGTTCCCCAACTGGTGTTCAAATATTCCCCAACTGTTCCACAACTGTTTCCCAACTGTTCCCAAACTGTTCCACAACTGTTTCCCAACTGTTCCCAAACTGTTCCACAACTGTTTCATAACTGTTTACCAACTGTTTCACTACTGTTATCTCAACTGTTATTTCAACTGTTGGCCAACAGTTGGACGACATTTTTTCATGTTGCCTTTGGGTTTACCAGCAGGGGGCAAACATGTTTCTCGTAATCTATTTCAAATGGGTTACAAGAAGCAATGTTGGCCAACATTTCCGACCACAACGTGTGCTAGTAGGTGAAATTGCTGATCTAATCCGTGTGTTTCTTTCTGGGACAAACAATTTGTAAAATAATTTCTAAATCTGTAGAAGACACGCTAGCGAAGTTCCTAAAACCACTGCCCTCTTCAAGCGTCAGTTCTGTCGGAAGTTTATTTGCATAGTAAGAACCAATTTGAAGCACTGTACGAACCCATCAGTGTTTTCTTCTTCTCTGTCTTCTTGAACAGCTCTTTAAACATACAAAGCACAAGCCATATCAGCATCCTCCTCAAAATACTTATTTCACTCAAACTCTGTACGGGAAACAAATATTTCATCATTGCAGTCTGGACACGAAACAATGTTTCTTTAATGTTTGCCAACAATCTGTTTCCTATAATGGCCAGCAGATGGGAAACAGTTGGGAAACATCTAGAAAACCGTTGGGCAACACTTGGGCTACAATTGGGAAACAATGTTTCCAAGTGCGTACTAAGATTTAGTGGATCACTTGATCAACATTCAATGTTTATATGGACTACTTGATAATCATTCAAGCAATATGTGTATTACTTGACAAATATTCGAGGCACATGACTTGCGTACTACTTGATAAAGATTCGAGGAATATGTGGACCAGTTGATAATCATTCAATACGTATGTAGACTAGTTGATAATCATTAAAGCAATATGTGTATTACTTGACAAATATTTGAGGCACATGACTTGCGTACCACTTGATAAAGATTCGAGGAATATGTGGACCAGTTGATAATCATTCTATACGTATATAGACTAGTTGATAATCATTAAAGCAATATGTGTATTACTTGACAAATATTTGAGGCACATGACTTGCGTACCACTTGATAAAGATTCGAAGAATATGTGGACCAGTTGATAATCATTCAATACGTATATAGACTAGTTGATAATCATTAAAGCAATATGTGTATTACTTGACAAATATTTGAGGCACATGACTTGCGTACCACTTGATAAAGATTCGAGGAATATGTGGACCAGTTGATAATCATTCAATACGTATATAGACTAGTTGATAATCATTCAAGCAATATGTGTATTACTTGACAAATATTTGAGGCACATGACTTGCGTACCACTTGATAAAGATTCGAAGAATATGTGGACCAGTTGATAATCATTCAATACGTATATAGACTAGTTGATAATCATTAAAGCAATATGTGTATTACTTGACAAATATTTGAGGCACATGACTTGCGTACCACTTGATAAAGATTCGAGGAATATGTGGACCAGTTGATAATCATTCAATACGTATATAGACTAGTTGATAATCATTCAAGCAATATGTGTATTACTTGACAAATATTTGAGGCACATGACTTGCGTACCACTTGATAAAGATTCGAAGAATATGTGGACCAGTTGATAATCATTCAATACGTATATAGACTAGTTGATAATCATTAAAGCAATATGTGTATTACTTGACAAATATTTGAGGCACATGACTTGCGTACCACTTGATAAAGATTCGAGGAATATGTGGACCAGTTGATAATCATTCAATACGTATGTAGACTAGTTGATAATCATTAAAGCAATATGTGTATTACTTGACAAATATTTGAGGCACATGACTTGCGTACCACTTGATAAAGATTCGAGGAATATGTGGACCAGTTGATAATCAATCAAAGCGTACATTAACCCCCATATTAATATACTACATACCTGTCCTCTTGCCAAAGACGAGAATTTTATTGATATACGTGTTTAC
Organism: Timema cristinae; assembly: GCA_039000515.1. Taxonomy (NCBI): domain Eukaryota; kingdom Metazoa; phylum Arthropoda; class Insecta; order Phasmatodea; family Timematidae; genus Timema; species Timema cristinae. The sequence goes on from JBCFYV010000935.1 coordinate 13,632,690, forward strand.
CAAAGAGTAAAAGACAGGCGTTTTGTCATACGTAGTTTCTTATGCACATTTCATAGGTAATACTTCTTCTGATACAAATGGTTGATATAGTGGGTCTAGCCTTCTAATATTGTAGATCTACTCTAGCCTGTTCACCGAATATTTATTATTTCCATGTGGTTCCGTCTGAGTACCACCTGGAACACCACCACGGATCAAAATTTATGACCCCAGTTATATACCATTTTACCACCTAATCAGTTTTAATATTGTGCTGAGCTAATGGATATTAGCTAACACAATCATGTGACTTTTTCACCTATCAAGAGATCGTCTATCTTCCATGATCTACCCCACTGATTGGTCTCCCCTTGACTTAAATGTTGATGTATGTTTCGATGTCATCGCCACTGGGGCTACAATAACGCTGCGCTGTCACAGATGATTTCTACGTTTGAGTTGTTTTTCTCACGGACTGTTTGCTGGCCGGACTGGCTAATTCCCGTCTACGTACGGTTTGTACTGTTGCTCGCCGTGTTGGTTTATTTTGATATATAATTCTAGAAGTACTGTGACGAGTAATGGGAAGATTATTAAGCATCGGCTCAACTTATTTGGGAGTCGTGAAGTGCTTGTTTCTTTCTAAGCCAATCCCTGGTAAATTTATGTATATAAGTATTGAACTAATTAGTCTGATATTACAAGAGTCGTCTCAAGAGTAAACTAGGGCATGATAGTTCATTGAACAGATATAGTTTATTGCCGATATTTACTACTTGTTGTTTATTGTGCTAATCGGCTTATCAGCATAAGTTTGAGTTATGTAGAATTATGTTTATATGTACAGACACCACTATGGCTGTGTGGCTAATTAACGTTAGATTGGTTGCTTGTCAATGTTGTTTGAATAGTCAAGAAGGGAAGGTCTTGAGTCACTAGGGGGAGGGCTAGATGTGTTTTGATGACCTAATTAGGTCTCTTGGCCCTGGTTAAATATCTTGTATTGTGTTATTATGGGATCCTGTATTTTACTTCTTATTATAGGCTCTGCCCTTGGGATAGCTAATTGGCAGCCGTGTAGACGGTCTCCTTATGTCGTACACTCGTTGTACTTGGACTAGTTGGGTACACCTTGTAGACAAGTTTTGATCGTGAGTGAGGCAACTCTAGCTCTAGGCTGTAGCTATTTTGCCCTAACTGGGGCTAATTATCCCCGTTTAAGAAGGACTAGGTTAGCGCCTCCTCATTGTGATTGTGATGTTAACTCACGATTAGTTGCCATAGATGGAGCGTTTAGTTACTTAATTGCTAGATGCCTAGGTAGCTAGGCTTCTTAAGAGCCTGGGTGAACACAAACTGATGGGTTAGTGGTCACTTTCTTTGGGGTACAGGCATTAGATAGAGCGAGCTCTAGAGGTCAGTTCAAGGGATTTCTTTGAATGTTTATAATTATTGACCCGCCACTGTTCAATTTGTTGCAGTTGGAGAGCTGTAGGGATTGTCTTCTAGGGAGCCTTTATGATCCTGGATATTGATCCCAAACTGTAATTTGCTTTAGTTAACCCCTATTGGCTCATTTGCCTTCACTAACAAGGCTCATTAGACTGGATGTTTTGTTGGTTTCTTTGTTATGTATTTCTTTATCCACTTGTTGTGATACTACACTCTACAATAATATTATATTTATTACAGAATACAACGGAAACCAAATGAACTATCCTTAATGTCACAGACTGTACTCTGTTATATGTCTCATTAAATAAACTCTGTATTATTTGTATTTCTTTCTTTGTGTGTTTGTTACCTTCTCTAAACCTTTACGGAGGGTACAATATTACTTCTAGCAGGACCGTGCTAGTCTACTCAACTCAGCCGATTAGCCAGTCGGATATTTTATTGGGGTAGGAAAGGGTACAAGACCTGCCTCTATGGCTGCATTGTATAAGGCGTCATTCTCGTGATAGACTAGACTGCCGATGACGGAGATATCGGGGTTTCAGTCCCAGTCTGGTGTATTGAGGTTATTGTTTTTTCCTAAATAGTTTCACACAATCCCGTCACGCAAAAGCATTATATACTCCTTATAAATTCAACCTACCTCATCCCTAAATTATTAGCCTGATTAGAACATAATTCGTTTGACCTGAACAGGTATTAAGACAGGTAGTAAGCGAGAACAAATATATAAGCTGGTTGCCTAAGTTGATTATCACAGGCGTTGGTGCATATTCTTGCAATGTCGATGATAGCAGCTCGTCCGCAGTATGAAGTTGAAAAATTCAGCTAGTCACGTAGAAGTGTTTAAATTGGGCTATTTTACGTAAAGAATTTTAAACAAACAAATGATATCAGTACACAACTTATAAACAATCCTAACCGTAGACTTTAAATCTAGTATTTCACACCCGGGCCTAAGCCATGGATATTTGTTAATAGGATATACAATAGCGATGCACATAAAATATCAATATTTACTCAAAACATCCATGTTTGTGCTTATATCCCGTTGGTTTTGATTAAATATCGATGTTTCATCCAAAACGATAACAAATATAACCAATTGCTTTAATATTAATAAAAATAATATAAAACTGTGGTCCTAGAAAATTAATGACTTTTCTCTGTATGAATAATAATAATAATAATAATAATATATAATAATAATAATAATAATTATTATTATTATTATTATTATTATTATTATTATTATTATTATTATTAGCACCGCGTCTTACTACCCGTTCGGGTTATCCGCTCTTACGCTAATGTGTAGTGGTAGGGTGATTGTGAGATGAAATGTAGAACCTACATTTTAACGTTGGATCCAAACCACGGTGGAGGCCTGGCATTCTTCACATTCAGAATAAATAATACTATGAGAAGTTGTGAGCCCGTCACTAGATGGAACAAAGCATTCAGAGCATCGAGTTTTATTACCTCTTCAAGTTAAGAGCATATGTACTAATTACGATAGTTAGATAGGGACGAGGAAGCTCAAATTCAGAGCAAGTGTACAAGTATTTGCGTAAAGAAGGAGTAGAAAATTATTTTGAGAAAACCACTTTCAGTACACTCAACCGGGATTCGAACAGAGATTTACTTGGCATCGGCAGTCAAATATAACACTGGAGAAAGGCGTTGTATTACTCGGCTACCGAAGCGGGTCAAGACGCGCTGTCTTTGTTGTGTTAACATGTTCAAGATGTCGAGTGGGTGAAATGTAAATTCCTACAATCTCACTAAATATTATTTCTAACTTATTTATATTTTTATGTAAAGTATTATATTATATTATTATATAAGATATTCCTCATTATATTGTGTGATACATTTGTGTAATGTTTAAATAATATTGATATTTTAACTATCTTTCTTGAAGAATGTATAGGACATGTTAAATCTATAAAATATCAAATAAATTCATTTTGTATTTGAATTTATTGTTATTTACCTCAAAGGCTTGGTATTATTTTGTTTGTAGACATAATATGATTATATATAGCTAAATTGTAGCAAATGTTAATGTACTGCACATTAATAACAAAATAAACCTTGTGCAGTTAGCACTAGATATTCTAAACACACCAAACAAAACATATTTAGCAGCATTGTTTTCACCTCGCTATTTTGCCAACATCTATATCAAACCTCCAATGTATCATTCTATATTAACATTGATGAATTCCTTCCTCTGTGCAACCCTGGTAGCTGGATGTAGCCAACCAGGTAACGGATGGTTAATATGTTTGTCAGCACCCACAAAATATAGCCACGATCCTTTAGACTTATGATCGATCACACTAGCCACTTAGACCCAGAGGCGTTATGGACCATAACGCGTCGTTAAAGAATGAGAGAGTGTGGGGGAAATACGGGTTGTACAAAATGTACTCTATAACTTTCACTAGAAGAGAAAGTATTCCCACACACCTCGGTGGCCGGATGGTCTAAGGCGCTACTATCAATGTAGACTAGATTGGATATGACATGGATATTCAGGTTAGAATATGGGTTGGATTTACTAAGAGTGGATTCTCAAAAAAAAAAAAATTGTTTCTCTCCCTCCGCGCAAATGCAGAAACACTTAATCTAGATATAACCGTCGTGATTTCTAAAAACACTAGCGTAATTAGTACATAAGTTCATAACTAGAGTGAGTCGTAAGATGTACTAACAAAATAAGTATTGTAACCGTGAAAATGTACTAGGTCAAGGTTATGATGGGGGGTGACCTGGTGGTCTAGGGGTAAGGTGTCAGACTTCTGTGCTGGCGGCCGGGGTTCAATCCTCTGTCCCGGCACAGATTTAACTGATTACCAAACCCTTCCTTCACCTCTGACAAGACATCTTGTAAATGTGGGGAATGCCAGGCCGCCACCGTGGTTCGGATTCCACGTTAAACTGTAGGTCCTTCATTTCATCTCACAATCACCCTACCATTACACATTAGCGTAAGTGCGTATAATCCGAATGGGTAGTAAGACGCGGTGCTAATAATAATAATAATAATAATAAGGTTATGATGGCTCTGGTCGTTTTATGTGCCCTCAAATCCAAAATAGTGTGCCATGCATTGTTTTGTTTGTACGTCTCTCCGTCCCTGAGCTACAGCCAAAATGTTTTAACTAAATTTTAAAATTGATATTAATTGTTATATGGCTACACTTGAGGTTGTTTTATTTATTTTGATTCAATCCATCAATATTCATGGTGAGTTTAACAATATTTGATTTTTTTTAATGTGATAATTTTTTAAAATGGCCATATCAAGTTTTGTACACAACTTATATTTCTAAATGTATTGTGTGATTATGAAAATAATGTTTGTTTTATTGAGGAAAACTTAATATGGGATAGTTCACTGATAAATTAGTTTTGGTAATTTGATCTCAAACAATAATATATTCCGTGAGCAAGTTTATATTGTTATGTCAAACTAATTGTATCAAATAAGTTGTTACATTTTTACACAGCATATTTCTCATTCAGACGTTTAGAAGTTTTACTATATAATCTATCACCTGTCCTGGTGATTATGCAGATTGGATGTCAGTCTTATTAGGCTCGTTCACCGGTGATGGGAAGGTTGGGTTACGAATCCCGGTTAGCTATATTGGGGATATGTTTTATAAATAGTTTCTCACCTTCTCTTTTGGGGATATTTTTGCTTAAATGAAGTATATTACTTTTTTTTAGCACTGCGCCTTACTACCCGTTTGGGTTATACGCCTATATACTATTTACGCTGATGGCTTTAAGGATAAAGAAGACTATATTTATAAGAAATGTACCCTTATTTTCGTGGAGAGAGAGAGAATAAAAACAATTTTGGAAAAAATACACCCGACCAAGATTCGAACCTCAATCTGCCCAAAATCACCAGTCTGATCTAATGCGAGAGAAGTGTCTTACACCATGCGGCCACCGGAGCGGGTAATAACAACTATACGCACCTCGGTGGCGTAGTTGGCTAATGCGCTAGGTTTTGTTGCGCTAGACTGCCGAGGACGGGGAGATCAAAGTTCGAATCTTAGTCAGGTGAACTGGGGGTGGGTTTACCTAAATGGTTTTCCACTCTCCCTCCACGAAAATATGGGTTAAATTCCTCTAAATTCAACCTTCCCAATTCCTAGTTCACTGATGTAATTAACACCTAGGTGTATAACCCAAATGGTTAGTAAGACGGGGTGCTAAATAAATGAAGAATAATAAGGATCTCCTCATTCATACTCCATTAAAGTAACTAAAACTCTTAATACCCAGACGTTTTAAAAGACTCGTTGAAGAAAAAGCTGATTTACGATCCCGGAATGAGGATCTGTATATTATTCTGGACATGTTTTTAGCCTCTTCACTCTGTATTCATACACTCTGCATGTGTTCCATCACTTTGTCAAGTAATGTAAACTGACGACTTGTCAAATTGTCAACATATAATTTGTGAGATGGATGTATACGAAACAGCATTTTAGTAACTTTGGTAGCTATCTACTAAGGCCAGAGTTTGTGTGAACAATCTTTTACCTTTTACAGATAAAATATCGAGATACGAAAACACATTAAAATACATCATTATTTGGGTTAAGGTACAAACATCAAACCATATATGTTTAAAGTCTATAATTTATAGTAAAATTTTGTGAATTCTACTAAATATATATAAGAAATAAAAGAAACAAAAATGTAAGGAAAAAAATTCAACAATAACAATATATGAAGAAAGTTTAAAAAAAACTTAATTTTGTTCGGTCGATATTACACTAAATTTTCTATGCTATTCTATAAATACTAAACTAAATATTCTATGTTACTCTATAGGTGTTAATAATATTTATCCGATAATATTTATCAGATAATATAACTTGACGTATGCATTTTTTAAAGTTTTTTCTTATCTGTTAGAAACGGATAATTCCAACCACGTTTCTATACACAAACATAACATTTAAAAAAACAAGTAATGCAAAATAAATTCTTCATTTTTTAACAAAAGAGGTGAGATAGTTTAATTGAATATGAAGATTCAATCATCAAGTAGTGTTTTTTTTGTTTTATTTAAATATACTAAAAATTCTCGTGGTGAACGTTTATAAGATTCCCTTAAATATTTACTCAGAAAATCTATTATATGAATTATTTTAATTCAATAATAGCATCAACACTTTCACTGATAGTAGCAATAAAAAACTAAACTTACAAGTTATAATTTAAATTAAAAATAATTTTTCTACTTGGAGACTAATATTGTAATAAAAAAATCAGTTAAAAGTTTACTTATTTAAAAGAACTTTTAAAACTATAGATTTAAAAAAAAATAGATTACATACAGAAGTTATTATTATTACTATTATTTAGCACCGCGTCTTACTACCCGTTCGGGTTATACGCTTAAGTACTAATTACGCTAATGGATTAGGAAGGTTGAATTAATGGAAGTGAATCCGCATTTGCGTGGAGAGAGAGTGGAAAACCATCCCCAGTTCACCCGACCGAGATTCGAACCTCGATCTCCCCGTCCTCAGCAGTAGAGCTCAACACGACTATCGCGTTAGCCAACTATGCCACAGAGGCGGGTTACAGAAGTTATTAACATCGTTATTTATAAGGAGTAAGTAAGGTAGTTTAAAAGTAAATGTACCAACATTTTTATGACAAGGTAATGGGGAAAACATAGTGATATATTACGTGTTGAACCTACATGCACCCTCCCCTACCGCCTTACACCCCTCCCACTTAAATGCAACCAACGTAGATTATAGCTCTCCCCCACGTCATATATAAAACTGTAAATTTCGAGTCTAATACCTTACACCATATTACCACCGGTACGGCTTTTAAAAACTTAAATATAGATATTTTAAAAATAAATATCTTGTTATCCTTTTATTATGTGGGTCTAGCATTAAGCCCTCTGTTCTCTTAAAATATAGATCACTTCATACGACTTATATGCTCTGTAATATTTGATCACGCATATAAACCTGAATGCTCTTAAGCACGGTATATTCTATCTTTGCACCTACTAAGCCCCAAAGGGGGGGCTTCTCCCTCGCGCATTCCTCGTCTTAAAATAACCCATTTTACCTGAATTGATTGTGAATCATTTATCAAGTTATAACACATTTACAAAATCTTAGAATTAATACAATTATGTACCTGCGTTGGTAGCCACGTGGTCTAAAATTCTACCCTCGTGTTAGTCTAGACTTCTAAAGATGTGTAGAACGGGGTTTGATCCAGGTAGGGTGCATGGAATGTGGTTTTCCTAAATGGTTTTCCACTTACCTGCCATTCAAATGTGGGAGCACTTCTTCTAATTAAACCTTTCTAATCCCCTTAGTCTTATTAGTATATAGGTTAAAACCCAAACGAGTAGTAAGAAGCAGCGTATGAAAAAACATATTAAGATTAGCATCTTGAAGAATCTAGTTTTAAAGAAATGTAAATTAGTAATGAAAATGTGAAAGAAGAAAAAAATATTCTAATGCTAAAAGAAAGAAAATGTGTCGTGTTTCATCTTGTTTCTCTTAAATAAAGAAAAGAGAATAGAAACAAAAAGTTTGTACATTATCATGAACATGGGATGGTGGTGGTGGAATCCAGCTGATACAACGTCTTCATTAATAAGCCTGGATAGAAAACATTCTTTCTCTTAAAAAAAATACAGGAAGATTAATTATTGGATACGACTTTCTATCTAATGCATTACATTAAAGAAAACGAAAGAGATTTTTTTCCAAAACTAATTTTTATTTTGTAATTAATGTAGTGAATGAGATAGAACTCTTCTCAGGAGCAGCTAGTGCTAATTAATTAATAATACATTTGATTAGTGTATTAGCGTATTTCATATTACTTATAATATTATATAAATTACTACAACAATAGCAATAAAATGATCTTAAACATATAAATTGTAATGTCTAAAAAAATTAATTTTATTAAAACCTTGAAAATTATATAATAAAAGTTATACTTATTATATAATTTCCACAGAATTAATTTTATCCACCCGCCTCGGTGGCGTAGTTGGCTAACGTGCTTGACGTGTTGAGCTCGACTGATGAGGACGGGGAGATCGAGGTTCGAATCTCGGTCGGGTGAACTGGGGATGGTTTTTCCTAAATGGTTTTCCACTCTCCCTCCACGCAAATGCGGGTTCACTTCCTCTAATTCAACCTTCCCAATTCCTAATCCATTAGCGTAATTAGTACTTAATGCGTATACTCAAACGGGTAGTAAGACGCGGTGCTAATATTATTATTAATTTTATCCCTTAAATAAAACATAATAATTACTTTTATTTAAGTTATCTAGTTTTAAACTAATCTTAATTCAATAAACCCTACCATGAATAGAACATAAAATATAATAGATTCAAATTTGATTTTGAAGGCTACCAAAATAATATATAATTTTGTATGATATTGTCTTGATCACACTATTTGTAAATTGTACAATCTAAATCTTTTTTTAATGTCCTTTTGATTGTTAATATAACACGAACTATATTTTTAGAGTGCATTGGATATTATATAAAAATGACCAATCAAGAGAACCACCTATTTGAAGAAAAAATATCACAATGTGATATTTATTATGAGAATGGAAGTTTTGAATTGTCAAACCCACTAAAATAATAATCATTTATCTAAAAATACTGTTTTACCATGCTTTTGAAAATATTTATTTGTTTGAATTGTACCAGATCTGTTTCTCACAATTTATTGTGAACTGCAACATTTTACGGAAATTATAGTTTATATGATCTATTTTGACCGTTTTATATATTTTTTAAATCTCTAGAATAATTTAAAGGGTAAGGTTTTCAATTCAATACATGTATCTCGCTTCCATTTTGGAATGAGAAAAACTTTTAAATAATGAGCCATTTCCGAAATAATGCGAAATTTTTGAACGTCTGTAAGACATCTCAGTACTTTGGCAGGTATTACACTAAATTATATAGAATCTGGACTATTCAATTTTAGCCCACAATTGTTTTACTACAAATACATTAATTCTGCTCCATGTTCAAAATAGCAAAGTGAGTGGTAATCTGAATAAGTTATTTCTGGCAGAGAAATAAACATAAAACCTAATTTCAGGGATTAAATCTTGAATTAGTTATGCAAAAATTTATAATCAATTATTAAGAAAACCAACCAAATTCTGATGGTGGTGTGAAAAACATTTTTCTCCTCAATGAAATTTCTATTTCACTTTTACATTTAATAAGTAAATTATTTTGACGTTTGTGACATTAATTAACATTCTATTAGAAGCAAAGATATTAAAAATAACTTTCACTTTGATTAAAAAATTGTTTAAATCATCCTCCAGGGTCAAATAGCACTACAGTTCTCAGATCCACGTTGCCAAAATTTAGGGACTAAGGCACAAATTCAGGTAATTTATTAAAAAGGTTGAATTCATTCAAAAATGTATGAATACTGCTAACACTTAATGAGAGCTGCGATTTTGAAATGTATGTTTATACATACAAAATTTGTCGGTTACCCTAAAGAGAAGTGAGAACTCGGCTTAACCTACATGTGTGCTTTGTAACACGCAGAATATTTGCATATTTACACTAATAGGATAGGAATAAGCGGTATTTTAGAAAAAAATTAGGCGTAATTTCGTCGAATGAAAGGGAAAAACCTTTAGGAAAAAATACTCTCAATACACTCAAAAGGGATTCTAAGCCCTGATCTCCCATATCCCAGAAATCTATACTTATAAAATAACATGTCCTGACTGACTGACTGACTGACTGACTGATTCATCATCGCCGAGCGCAAACTATCAATTCTACAAGCATGAAATTCGGATTGTATATTCATTTTGTTATGTAGGCACCCACTAATAAAGGATTTTAGAAAATTCCACCCCAAAGGGGTCAAAATAGGGGATGATAATATCTATGATAATATGTATGAAAGTCCGTCATTTTGAAAGTTACATAAACAAAATTTTGTATTTCGTTTATTGACGTAAAACAAATAAATACGTGTTTCAGGAATTTTGAAATTTTATTTAATAAGGGATGAAAAAGGGGGTGAAAGTTTGTATCGGACTTGCATTATTTTTGATCTGAGGTCAAGTTATGGTCATCAACGTAACGTAATATTTAAATTAATCTGTAAATACATATGTATATTTTCGTATTTGTATATAATCAACTTCCACGCGAGCAAAGCCGCGGGCAACAGCTATCTAGTATATTATATAATGATAGTGATGCCATTAGATCGTGTAACCATCGATGTGGGTGTTATTAAATAAGTGGGCTTGTTTTTTAAAATGTATCATCAACAGTTTCAAAGAAAAAAATACTACTTTTTTTATAGTTTGATTCGCAGCAGGAACATGAAACCATATTTATGATCTTCAGCAAGGAATCAAGAATGGAAATACTTGCGTCTGTTGTTTTTGGGTTGCATAATTAAGTTTTCGTTCGTGTTCCCCAGAAATAGCTCTTAGTGAGATTGTGGGAGGGTGGGATGATCCTTTCCCCACTTGTTCGTTGTGGTCTAACGAACACAGACCGGGCACTGCTGTATTTTCTGTTGTCTGTGCGGGAATCTAAACGTGGAAAATACGCTCACTTCAGCTGTATTCAAACCGATATAGTTCTCTCAGAGGCAAGCGGGATAGCCCAGTAAGGCGGGAAAGGGCTACGGTCTACTTGATTGAAAGAGAATTGGTAGATAGGGCTATATTTGAGGATGGGGAAGTGTTCGAAAAGCTAAAATCGTTACATGGAAATGAAAACAGTCAATACAAATTACAAATTCACACGGATCCTTTCCAGGGTAATTTTTTTTAAAAACAAAAAAGTAAAAATGTAGATCAAATAATATTATTTTATGCTTGGTTTTCAAAAGAAGTGACACCCTCAATTGTAAGTTTTAACAACATTACTTTCATGCAAGGTAATTAAAGACATAAACTGCACAGTGAAATTATGTATTTTTTTTTTTACAACAAAAGAGCTGTCCATGCTTATAGTGGATGTTATAAGTGGTCAATGTATATTTATAGGTGACAATGTTGTATCCTTGCACTTCACAACACGCGGACATCAACGGTTGCACAAGAAGCGGTAAAAATACCATCACCTATATTCTCACAAATTAAACAATACACGACGTTCGTTTATTACATTTTCTGTTTGTTTTGTTTAAAAGAAATCGTGCTCTTGAGAGCAATTTCACGTACTTGTATATCTTGTATAAAAACACAGAAAATAGTTTTACTAAATATAGGATAATATGGTAAGAGTTAGGCTATCGGTTAGCATTCCTGTCACCCGCTTTGGTGGCCGCGTGTTCTAAAGCACTCTCTCGCAATAGACTAGACCACCTATGTCGGGGGGATCAAAGTTTGAATCTCGGTCGGGTGTACTGAGGGTAGTTTTCACTTGTGGGTTTGCCAATATTCCTCTAAGCAAATACGGGTACACTTCTTCTAAATATATACTTCCTAATCCCTAAAACCACTAGTGTAATTCCCACATAAGCGTATAACCCGAACGGGTAGTAAGACGTGGGGCTGAAATTGACAAAGTGTTCTTACATTTACATTTAATACTTTCTTGAAGTTCCGTTCCAGATCTAATGAGTCATTTTTAAATATCTATTGACCTAGATTATCATTTATATTTAAATCTTAACAAAACTCATAATTTTTTGTACTAATATTACCCGTAAGTATAATATCATAAAGAGCTAAC